>ML681966.1:44065067-44076236 GCA_007922195.1 Podocnemis expansa | reverse complement strand
AAAGAAAGAAAGAAAGAAAGAAAGAAAGAAAGAAAGAAAGAAAGAAATCCAACTGCAACCTGCAATTTTCATTTCTGCTTCACCTGTGTTTGGGGCCCAAATCTACTTTTAAAACACACCTCCTCTTCATCCCTCAGTAACTGAATCTGAACTTTGTATGCCATACATCTGTACCAAAGTAAGAACTAGGTGATTTTTTTTAACCATTCAGTATAATTCCTGTTAATCAATAATTCAATACAATGTTTTAGTACACATTCTTAGCCCACATATGCAATGTATTATTGAAACATCTGGCTTTCATTACCACTGATAGACAGAAGATCCATATAAAGGAGGAGAAAGGTTTTGCTTGCTGGAAATAATAAATCACTTCTAATTAACACAGATACGATATGAAAATGAAACTATAAACCCAAGTTTGAATGATAATCTAATGAGTCTGTTCCTCTGATTGGGTTATATTCAACCTATACAGTATTAGCTTCTTATGTCAGCTTTGTGTTTATAATCAAGAAAATTATTTACTTCATTTTGAAGCCACAGAACTGTATGCACATTAAAGCTTTTGTTTGAATTCTGGTGTATTTTTTGTCCCAGCAGTCCATCAAGTTGTTTTTCACCAGTTTGTCTAGGACCTCAAGCAAACTTTTGCCCCATGTTTAACAGCTAATAGATAATTATCTCATTAGTCCCAAATGTAGCTTGCTTTCCTTAGGATCTGCAAAGTATGGGTAAAATTAATAATCCATTCACTGAATAGTGTGAATACTTTGCATTCTGGTGACCTGAATATTTCCTAAGATATCCAGGCAACATTTGACTGGTGAATTGTCTTTCTCCATTTCTACTAATGTAGATAGCAACTACACTGTATTGTTAGCAGAAAGAAGGAAGCTTCTTTGCACCCTCCTAGATAAATTTGGGATTGTCTGGGCCTACCTCCTCTTCTCCCAGACAGCTCTATGAATGAGTGGGAGAGATGAAACATCTGAGTCTCTTGGCCTCATAATGGAGGGAGGAAATTATGGGTTCTGTTGGTGTTTCTTGAACTATCAGAGCAAGGATAGTGAAATTTCAGTTATCTCTCATCCATATAATGCTTCAAAGGATTTTGGGAGAAGCAGTCACAGAGACACAAAGGTGTTTCTGATGCTGTATTATAATGTCAATAACAGACAGGTTATCTATCCAAGGAAGTTAGTATTAGAGAGGGAGTGGGTTTAGTGTCTGCTTACTCAAATAAATGGAAGGAATAAGCTGCCTCCTAAGCTTCTAGGAAGGAATTACCTAGCAAGCAGAGGAGGGGATAAAAAGATATCGTTATCTTTAGGCAACTAAACATAGTGGTTTATAGGGGAGGGCAGTGGGGAGAAGGGAATAGCTGTGATGTGGAATGAAGTTCTGTGGATCTGAAGGTGGTTGTTCATTTTAAAATGTTATTTTTATTTTTGGGACAAAGCATTGATCTAACACTAGAACTCCTGAATGTTAATATTCTCTGAATAAAAATAATTAGTTAATGAGGCTGGGGAACATGTAGTGTTCTTTTTCCTACAAAGATTTTCTAGTGTCATTGAATACGTGATGTACAATGACATGTTTTGAAAAACTTGAAGTGGAGGCCCCTCAAAATTGGGACACTATTCAAAACTTGAAACTTCAGAGGGTCAATGTCTGAGAATCGGGATGGGGAATGAAAACTGATTCCACTTTAGTCTTTCTGTATTGTAAGTAGAGATGGGTAAAGAGGCTATAAGCTGTTTTGGGCTTTGCAAATCTTTTTCAGTCGGGTATTACTTTAAGTAAAACCCAAACTACAAGAGCGTCACTAACCATTGGAGATCATGGGGGTTAGATAAATGCTTCTGGTTTTGATTTGTCTAAAATTGTGCTGCCTCGGGTTTTTGATTTTCAAAAGCAGTCAGCACTAGCTTAACTCTTCTCCCATTAAAGCCAGTGACAGTTTTACTGCTGACTTCAATCAGAGAAGCATTAGGCCAAGGTGGAGTGATTTACTAATGGTACCCTAATTACTCATTTCCAGACCTTCACTACATAGGGCTCAGACTTGTTAAAAGTCCATCCCTGTGAGCTGCATTCATAAAATACTCATTGCACATACACATTCTTGCAATGCATGTGCATGCGGGGCGAGGGGGTGGGTCCTATGAACATGTGCACATGCTTTTTAAAGTGTGACTCTGATTGTCGTTATTTTATTTTCATTGATTTCTATTTCTAGTGTCATCTATAATTTCTTCACTTTCTGTGTTAACTTGTTCAGTTCTGTCTAGCTAAGTTCCTTGTTTGACTCCCATTACATTAATATTTGAGCATATAATTAATGCATTTATCTTCACACCACCTCTGTGAGATGGGGAGATATTTTTACAGGTGGGGGCACTAAGCAGCTTGGCTAAGGTCATATTGGCAATTTGTGATGGAACTGGAAACTGAACCATGGGCTTCTGTGCCTCACTTTAGGGTCCTTACCACTGGACCAATTTTGCACTCTAGGTCTATATTTCATGTTCACTTCTGAGTTTTGTGTGCAATCATTTTATTCCTTTCTGTTTTTCACACAGTTTTATAGATGGTCAGCTGTGTTTTTTGTTTTTCGTTTTCTTTTGTTTAGTTTTCCCTTTTGGGTCCTGAAGGGTAATACTTCAGTCATGTCCAATGAGGGCCTAAGTGTTGTAAAATAAATGTAATAAGTACTTAAGACTTAATTGAAACTTTTAAAATTCAGAGCAGGGGTATTTTTACAATGTAGTTACTTACAAGGCCAAATGAAGTGACTCGTTAGATACTTCAGACAGAATAGCCACCCTAATTCCAAGTCAAATGTTTCTGAATGAATTAAATGACTTCCTTTAAAAAACAAAACAAACAAAAAGCTCCTATCAGATTGCCTGCTTTAGTCATTGGATGCCTATCACTAAATCCTTTCCAAAGCAGGAGTCCTTAGAAAAATGCAAAAAATTCTTTAATACTGTAGTATATAATGAAAGCAAAATTAAAAAAAAAAAAAAAAAAAAAAAGGAGGCAGGCAGCTGAATTACTTGTTTGCAAAGCTTCTCTATGAGGGCCAGAAGGAAAAAAGTACAACAGGCCTCTTATTTGAACAATAGAGTTAAAAGCAGCCTAACAATACAGTACATTCTGTGATTAGAGTCTGGCCCAAAAGCAGTGACTTCCTTCAAAATCTAACTTTTATTAAAACAAAAAAAGTCAAGTGTCCTGACCTAATGGAAAAGCAATTGTCTGTTTAAAACTGACTGTAAAACAGAATTATTGGGCAACGGATAATCCTGCAGAAATACACATGGGTTAATTTTCTCTTAAAACATAAATACCTGCCCAGCTTCGAGAATTATGCAATCATTCCTGCAGCTTGATTAAAACCTCTCTGAAATGACCCTCCTGGCTCACCATAAATAACTAGGGGATGGTGATGTGGCAGAGTAATTTCCTGAGATATCTTTGAAATATCATATTATCTTAAGCTTATTTATTATTGTGATACTGTATGGCAGGTTTTAAAGTATAATTTGGGAGGCCCTAGAACCCTCTTAATTTTCCAGGCCCCCTTCACATGGTTGTGGGGGCCCCCTCACATGGGTGCAGAGGCCCCCTCACATACCCCAGCTACTGCCCCCAATATCCATTCCCCTGTCCCCAATATTACCTGGACCCCAATACCCCCCCACAAAATCCACCCCAGCTCCCAATACCCATCCACTGCCCCCAATATCTACCCCCAATGTGAGCTGGGCCATCCCAGCACTTACTGGCAACTGCATGCTGGGCCGGGAGACAATCCTTCTACTAGTCTGGGCTTGGAGGCTTCTGGCTCCAAGTGCAGCCTGTGCATGCACAGGAAAGCTGGGCACATCCCCTCCACACACTGTCCACTGCCTGCCAGAACATGGCAGAATGGCGTTCTGTGGTCTTCTATTTTTAGGGTCTCAACATTCGGACCCCTAAAAATATAAAATGGAACCATAATGCTGCATTCCAGAGCCTACTATTTTTAAATGGTGGACCCTGGAACTCAGCATTCTGGTTCCATTTTATATTTTTAGGGGGCCCTGGAACGCTGTTCTGGTGTACTTTAAACTCCGTGTATGGTACCCTCTCTAGCAAAGAAATGCAATGTGAGGCCTGGACGTTCCAAGAACTATAATGAAAAAATGCTAGTAAGTGGTAAGTGGATTTCTTAGGAAAAACCTGTGGAGAAATGAAGGCAAACATTCCATTTCTAGCTTTGCAAAAATCCAACCTGTTGAAGGTAAGCCCTGAGGAGTAGGCTTATAGTCTGCAGATTTCCTGTTACCAGGATTGGCTGGAGCTCTTCTTTTGTTCCCCTATGCTGTGACTTGGATCATGTGAGTGAGTTAGAAGCACACCAAGCCCTGCCATGCCCTGAACCTGTCTTTGCAGTTCGCTGCTGCAAACAGCTTCCAGGCAAAGCCCAAGCAGCAGTTTGTGGGCCAGATCAGTGCCTTTGGCAGGTCAGATCTGTAAATTTGACACCCCCTGATTTAGAGCTCTCTCCAACATGAGTGTAGATAGAACATAACTAATAATGGTACCAACAAGGGTAAAAAGTAATTTGTTGTTCTTGAGTGTTCCTCTGACATATGAACAAATTAGTAACAGCTATATCAAAGAGAAGAATGTGAATCATAATTCTCTATTTAATTTCTCATTACTGAAGTGATATATAAAAAATTTCCAGTCTCACTAAGATCATGAGACAAGTATATGCTAAAAAATGATATTTAATATCTTCATTATAACATCTAAGTCCAGCAATTGGAGAGAATTACAGCTGTCTTGAACATTCTGTGTTCTAGAGACCAGATTTTTCAGGAAAGATGCCCAAACGATGCACCCGACATGCTCAGCTATTCTGAAAATCTAGCCACTAATGGGATGCTGAGCAAGGGTTGTGCATAATAATCAGATAGCAAATGCATAAGGCTATGAATCTATTTTGTAGAGAACTGAAAGGCTACACCCAGTTACTACAATAAGAATGTACTAACAGCATGAAAGAAACGCACGTTTTGGAAATTTCTTCAACCCAGAGATACTTACAAGCTGTTTAAGGAAAGGAATTAAATGGAAATATCTCCGAGTTAAGAGCCTCTAAACTATCCATAGGAAGGACGTTCATTTCTGATCTGCAAAGAGCTTGTTTTCTGTTTCACACAAACTGAAGTTCAAATCTGTTCAATTAGCAGATGCTAAAAAGAATCATAGAATCATAGGGTTGGAAGGGACCTCATAGGTCATCTAGTCCAGCCCCCTGCCAGAGGCAGGACCACTCCCACTAAACCATTCCAGTCATGGTTTTGTCCAGCCAGGCCTTAAACACCTCCAAAGATGGAGATTTCACCACCTCCATTGCCAGCTCATTCCAAGGCTTCACCACTTGCCTAGTAAAACAGTTTTTTCTAACATCCAGCCTCGACCTCCCTAACCGCAACTTGAGACCATTGCTCCTCGTTCTGTCCTCTGTTATTACTGAGAACAGTCGAGCGCCATCTTCCTTAGAGCATCCCTTCAAGTAGTTGAAGGTTGCCATCAAATCCCCCCTCAATCTTCTCTTCTGCAGACTAAATAAGCCTAATGCTTTCAGTCTTTCCTCATAGGGCTTGTACTCATAGGGCTTGTGCTTTAATAATTTTGGTTGCCCTCCTCTGAACTCTGTCTAGCATGTCCCTGTCCTTTTTGTAGTGGGGAGCCCAAAACTGAACACAGTATTCTAGATGTGGCCTTACCAGTGCAGAATAGAGGAGAATGATCACATCCCTTGATCTGCTGGTAATACTTCTTTTGATGCAGCCCAGTATGCCATTGGCCTTTTTGGCAGCAAGAGCACACTGCTGACTCATATCTAGCTGCCCATACACCATGACCCCCAGGTCCTTTTCTACACTGCTGCTACTTAGCTGAATGTTTCCCAGCCTGTAGCGGTGCATGGGGTTTTTTCATCCTTCGTGCAGGATTTTACACTTGTCCTTATTGAACCTCATAAGATTTCTGTTGGCTCACTGTTCCAATTTATCTAGGTCTCCCTGAATCCTGTCCTTGCCCTCCAACGTGTCTACTGGTCCCCCCAGCTTGGTGTCATCCGCGAACTTACTGAGAGTGCAGTCTATTCCATCATCCAGATCATTGATGAAAATGTTGAACAGAACCGACCCCTGGGGCACACCACTCGTTACTGGTTGCCAGCTAGACATGGAACCATTGATTCCTACATGCTGAAACCGTTGATCTAGCCAGTTTTCTATCCACCTTATAGTCCACCTATCCAACCCATACTTCTTTAATTTGCCAATGAGAATGCTGTGGCAAACTGTATCAAAAGCCTTGCTAAAATCAAGGTATATCACATCAATGGTTCTTCCTGCATCCAGAAAATCAGTCATCTGATCATAGAAGGAGATGAGATTGGTCAGGCCCTTGGTAAATCCATGCTGATTGTTCCTGATCACTTTATTTTCCTCTAAGTGATTGAGGATGGATTCTTTGAGAATCTGCTCCATAATTTTTCCAGGGATTGAGGTGAGGCTGACAGGTCTGTAATTCCCCAGATCCTCCTTTTTCCCTTTCTTGAAAATAGGCACTACATTTGCTTTTTTCCAATCCTCTGGCACCTCCCCCGTTCTCCATGAATTTTGAAAGATAACAGCCAGCGGTGCTGCTATCTCATCAGCCAATTCCCTTAGCACCCTTGGATGCAGTTTGTCCAGCCCAGACTTGTGCACATCCAGCTTCTTTAAGCAGTCCTTAACCTGGCCTTCCGTCACCAAGGGCCTCTCTTCTCTCCCGTCTGCCATACCCATGGTAGTGGGCTGGGAGCTGACCCTGCCTGTGAAAACTGAAGCAAAAATTGCATTGAGCACTTCAGCTTTTTCCTCATCCTCTGTCACAAGGATGCCTGCCCTATTCAGTAAGGGACCTACACCATCCCTGATCCTCTTCTTGTTATTAACATACTTGTAGAACCCCTTCTTGTTATCCTTTACATCCCTCGCTAGCTGCAACTCCATTTGTCCTTTGGCCTTTCTGATTTTATCCCTGTAGTCCCTAGCAATATCCTTATATGCCTCCTTGGTCATCTGACCAAGCTTCCACTTCCTGTAAGCTTCCTTTTTATGTTTAAGCTCAGAGCAGAGTTCTCTGCTAAGCCATTCTGGCTGCCTCACATGTTTGTTCTTTCTCCTAATTGGAATGGCAACTTCCTGTGCCCTTAGCAGGGTTTCTTTAAAATATAACCAACTCTCTTGGACTCCTTTCCCCTTCAGATTAGCTTCCCAAGGGATCCTGCCCATCAGTTCCCTGAGGGAGCCAAAATCTGCTTTTTTGAAGTCCAGGGTTTTTGTTTTGCTTCTTTCCTTCCTTCCTTTAATCAGGATCCTGAACTCAACCGTATCATGGTCACTATTGCCTAGCTTGCCATTTACCTCTACCTCCCTGATCAACTCTTCCCTGTTTGTGAGCAGCAGGTCGAGAGGTGCAAGGTCCCTAGTTGGTTCCTCTAGCATTTGTACAAGTTGTCCCCAACACTCTCTAAAAACTTCCTGGATTGCCCATGCACTGCTGTATTGGCCTCCCAGTAGATGTCAGGGTAATTGAAGTCCCCCATGAGCACCAGGGCCTGTGATCTAGAAGCTTCCGCTAGTTGTCCATAGAACACCTCATCCACCTCATGCTTCTGGTCTGGTGGTCTATAGCAGACACCCACCACAACATCCCCCTTGTTGCTTTCCCCTCTCAGTGTAACCCACAGACTTTCTACTGGCACGCTTCCACTTCCATAATGGAGCTCTGAGCAGTCATAGAGCTCTTTTACATATAACGCTACTCCTCCCCCTCTTCTTCCCTGCCTGTCTTTCCTGAACAGTTTATACCCATCCATGGCAGAGCTCCAGTCATGCAGACTATCCTACCACGTCTCCGTTATTCCTATAATATCATAGTTCCTTTTCTGCGCTAGTATTACTAATTCTTCTTGCTTATTTCCCAAGCTCCTCGCATTAGTGTATAGGCACCTAAGATACCCGGCCAATCACCCTACTTTGTCATGTTGATTTTCAATTCTATTACATAAACCTCCTTGCATTTTTTCTTGGAGTTCTCCTCCCCCACTATCCTCGCATATTGGGGCTTCAGTAGAGCACTTAGGACATTTATTTGATCCCCCCCCCCATGTTCCAACTACCTTCTCTTTTATTGCTGGTGCTACAGTCCCAGCTCCCCCCCCCCAGTTTCATCCCTTCCCCCAGATCACCCACATTGTCACTTACCTGTAGGCTTTGGTCTCCTTCCACCATTGAACCTAGTTTAAAGCCCTCCTCACTAGGTCAGCCAGTCTGTACCCAAACACGCTCTTCCCCTTCCTGGACAGGTGAAGGCCATCTCTGCCTATCAATCCTCTGTCCTGAAACAGGACTCCATGGTCAAGGAAGCCAAATTCCTCCTGACCACACCATCTTCGCAGCCAGGCATTCACCTGTAGGATGCATCTGTCTCTCCTCAGGCCTCTAGCCTTGATTGGAAGGATCAAGGAGAACACCACCTGTGCTCCAAACTCCTTCACCCTCGCTCCCAGAGCCCTGAAGTCACCTTTGATCTGCTGAGGATCACCTCTCGCAGTATCATGGGTACCCACATGGATAAAGAAGCATGGGGTAGTAGTCTGAGGAGCTGATGATTTTAGACAATCCCTCTGTTACATGTCAGATACGGGCACCTGGCAGGCAGCATACCTCTCTAGAGGCCTTGTCAGGGTGACAGATGGGTGCCTCCGTTCCTCTCAGGAGTGAGTCCCCAATCACCACAACCTTCCGTTTCCTCTTAGGTGAGGTGGCTGTGATCTGCCCAGCCTTTGGGGTAGATGGCATCTCCTCTACCTCCTTCAGTGTGTCCAGCACCGTATAATGGTTCCTCACCACAATGGATTGTGGGATGTGAGCAGGTGTGGAGCACTGTCTACTGCCAGATGTGACCAGCTGCCAGTGTCCTGCCTCTGCCATAGGCATCCCATCCGTTTCCAGAGCTGTGGCAGTAGCCCTTGGCACTGGGATAGGGACCTCCTCCTGCAGGTCTCATCGTGGACACTGTCGAGGAACTTTTCCAGGGCATAAATACCCCTGAGTCGTGACACCTCCTCCGGTAACTCTCCTACCTGTTTCCGAAGAGATGCCGCCAGAAGGCACCTATCACATAGGCTCATCTCCCTAGCCTGATCATCAGTGGCAGGAAAATGAAGGCCACACTCCCTGCAATTCCACACCAGGGTCTGGGTGGAGATATCCATGGACAGACAGATAGAAGAAAAAGTTGCTTTATTTTGTCAGATGAAACTGATTTACTATTTTCATTCTCCTAAGCCTTTCAAGTGCTTGTCATTAAGTAATATAGAAAACAGGAATGAATGAAGTGTCAGCCCCTAGAAAATGTTCCCTGAGTTTGTCTGAATCATTCAGTTGGTCTATCTGGAACTAACTTTTATTTTCATAAGTCCAGAATTTGGTCAGGGAATGCCTTTTGAAAACAATGGGAGGTTTTCCACTGACTTCAATTGGCACTGAATCAGGACCAGAAGAAAAATAAATGGGCCACCTGTCTTTTAATACGGGTTGAGGGTAGAGTGTAAAAATATACTTTCTAAACTAGTGCTTTAGAAATCCTCCCTTCTAGCCCCCAACCCCCCAACAGGGGAAATGTAATTATGTAACATTGGACACAGGAAGGGAGCTTGCTCTTGAACATTCCTGCAATTAAAAGGAAAACTTATGTTCTGGTGTCGATGTCCTGTATAGGATATCCCCTGAAAATGTTAGCAAGCATCCACATTGTTGCTGTTGAAATTATGCAGTTTCATAACAGCTGTATGTCATGAAAGTGTCTGTTCAGCTGGATTTTCCCAAACTAAATACCCAAAAAATCCTGGATGCAGGCAAACTGAAATATTGCCACAAACATTTGTTTAGAAAGTTAATGGGCATGAAAATGGACTTAAAATGGGGGAGGTGGGAAGCCTTATGTAGCCCCACCCTCCCACCCACACGCATACGAGTTAATGAATGTCCTGCTACTGTTCCCAATGAGCTGGTGCCAAAGTTGCCATTGGTTTCAATAGTGAATGATCAAACTCTGATAGCCATTGGTTTCAATAGTGAATGATCAAACTCTGATACAGTCACCACCATTTTAACTTGAGTTCTTTATTTCTGATAGTTCTTAGCTGCCTGAGGAGTTGGCTTTGTGGCTTACTTGTCTGAGAACATGCCTTGATAATTCCAGGAAATGAATTGTTTTCTTTTCCAATCTGGTCTAGACTGTAGACTGGGAATTTTTGGCCAGATAACAGATCTTATTCTTAATGTCTCTGGAAAACTAGCTTTGAAATGGGAGCTCTCACTCGAAGTGGGAGGCAATATCAGGGAATGGCCTTCCTGAGAGCAACTTAAAAAATGCATAAATATTAAGGCCCACTTCACTGGATTTTAGCATTTCATTATGTTGTCCATAAAGGTCTATTGTAATCAAAGTAATCTTAAAGATATCACCATGAGAAAAACATGTGCTGTTTTCATCAGCAATGATGTATTAATTATCTGAAGACATTTTGCTGGTCCAGTGAGTAAAATAACCTAATAACTAATTGAAACATCATTGAAATACAAAGTCATTAGACAAGTAGTCTCATATCTAAGTAAATTAACTCAATTTTCTATCCTGAATTATCTAACCGTTGTGCTTTGATCACAGCTGAATTGGATCATTAACTAATTAAAAGTGAAGCCAATTAAAATAGCAAAGTCTTATGTAAAGATACTGCATTTCTCTTTCAGAAAGGCATTTTTATAAGGCTTGTAAGTTTCCCTCTGAAAGTGCTTTGGAACTTAGCTATGGCCATGCTAGATCATACCAGAGTCCATCAGTAGCAGCAGTGTCACCAATTGTCACCAATAGTGGTCAGCATCAGAGGCTTCAGAGAAAAGAGTAAGAAACCTTAAAGTAGGTTGATATATAGAATAATCTGCATTCTGGAAGTGTCCTTCCAATCTCCTTAGCACAGATATATTTTGATATTTCTATCTATCTATCTATCTATCTATCTATCTATCTATCTATCTATCT
>ML681966.1:44024312-44065057 GCA_007922195.1 Podocnemis expansa | reverse complement strand
TCTATCTATCTATCTATCTATCTATCTATCTATCTATCTATCTATCTATCTATCTATCTATCTATCTATCTATCTATCAGGTTTAACCTACTCCTTGCCATTGTCCCAGGTGCACTGAAAGAAAGGCAGGAAGCAAGGGATGTAGTTTAATTAGACACAACTTTATTATCTCATCTGGAAGGTGCCCAGCAGTAATTCACTGAGTGCAGGCCAGCATTCCTTCTTTAATGATTTCCACCTGCTGAATAGCCGCTGTTAGTCCCCAATACCCTAACTCCTAGTCCCAGCCTGTTGCTGGAAGGAACCCCATCGTGAATGGTTAGGAGACTAGGGAAAATGCATTTTCTTGTGGAAACCTTCTGCTGGGCCAAGATGGCAGCAGTGAAGGGCCAGGTTCCAAACAATGTTACACCAACAAGTGGCTTGAGTTCCCACCCAGTCTCCTGGGAAATCACATACTATTTTCTGAGGGCCTTTGAGGGCAATGCTTCCCCTCTCTCAAACAAAAGTTTTAGTGTAGTACACAAAACTTTTAGTAGTAACATAAAGAGAATATACAGAGGAAATATCAAAGCCAGCACTGATTTGGGAAGACAGTGCAGTACAGATTCACGCAAAAATCAGTAAAGAAAACTCTCCAACTCAGTGTATGTAAAGCACATCCTTCACCTCTCCATTACCCCCATACTGACCATCATAGTTTTAAAATCCACCCCTCCAGTTGTCTTCTGCCACCTCTGAGATTGCTCATGTCACCTGCACAGAGACATGAACTTTTGCTGGGCCTCAGTCACCTTTTTAGTGATTTCAGCTCTTAGTGAGAATTTCAGCCTGGAGAGTGGTCACTGATCAGAAATAACAAAAGACTCCACAAGAAATCATTGTCTGCTTTTTTAACAATGGGAGGGGAATTAGGCATTGCCTAAGGCAATAGTTTTTAAGATTTTTCTCAGAACCCAGTTGAAAAAAATCATTTACGTCTGGAACACAACAATTAAGTCTTTCAGCAATACATTCCAATCTTTTGGCCGTGGCAATAGGGGATGCTGCGACCCAGTGCCAGAGGGGCTGCAACCCAGTACTGGCTCCTGACCCTAAGTCTGGAAACCACTGGCCTAAGGCATAACTTTTCAAGAGAGCTGATGCCACATCTCCCATCTTTACAAGACTGAAAAATGGGGTTGGCCACTCTTCTGAGTTCTGTGTTATTGTTGATGACTATTCTATCAGAGCAGTCTAACCACAGTTTATACAATCAAAATGCAGCATATAATCAATAAGACATTTCAATTTCTGCTTCTGTAGAAACACAAGGTTTGTAACCTAAACCAGCCGCATGTACAATTTCCCGTCATGCTCAGAACCTGAGTGGATTCATCCATATACAGTGCAATTATGCTAAATACTTAATTGTATTCACGCAAACACACAGTCCATACAAATAGGGTGCTTCCCTTTTAACTGCTAAGCAAGAGAAGTGCCCAGCTTCTAAACCGTGCTTTCACTTACTTTAGAAACTGCAGCCTACTTCTCCAGCTTCTTTAAGGGATGTCTTTCTCTTAAATTCACATGCAACTCAATTTTTTTTCAGGAACTCAGACCCCTATAAAATGAGAACTTCCACCGAATATCTGATACAAAGAAGCACCAGTAATTAGGTTTGCTTACCTTGGCATGAAGGGACAGGGTTTATATATATGCCCATGGGTGAATAGGTTTACACTGGTCTATTTTACAGCTCAAGTGAGGCCACCTTCATTTCCGAGCACCTGAGGAATGATCTCTTCTCTCAATAGTCCAAAGACCCTTTTAAAGGTTCCCCGCTTCTGAGGTTCTAGAAAGTGCATTGAGTGTTTCTCTAAAAACTATGGGAATTTATCTGAGGGAGTTTTATGTCCTGTGTTATATGGGAGATCATACTGGATGATCACAATGGTCCATTCTGATATCAGGCTTTATGGCTATGTCTACACTGCCAAATTAGTCCGCACTTAAGCAAGCTTAGTCTGGACTAATTTGACCCATGGCCACACTAGGTTTTACCTAGTCCGCAGTAAGAAATTTTTTAGCCTGGACTAGCCAGCTTAGTTTGAACTTTAGTTTGAACTAAGCACAGGCGAGACTTGAAGTAATTGCTAGTTCACACTAAGCCATTAGTTCAAACTAGCCATGCCTTCTGGTTCGAACTAAAAAGTTTGAACTAGGATGTGCGCCTAGTTTGAACTAAAAAGCTGCAGTTAGTTCGAACTAGTCCAAGGCTAGTCTGGACTAGCAAATTTGAACTAAAAAAGTAGATGCAGACATAGCCTATGAAGCTATTAACTGGTTTGCATTGTTAAGACTGTTCTCCAGTCTTGTTCTCAAATGCCATATATTAATGAACCAGGGCTCAGCAGTAATCAAATGTATCACAGCTTCCAAATTACAAACACAAAACTTGGCCATCTTTTGAACACATTTTAAACTAATTATGAATTTATGAATAAGTAGGAAATTACTTAACATAAAAACTAAAATTAAATATACATGCTACCGAGTCAAGCTACCATACAATTGCACATTTTGTAACACTTCATAAATGACCCATTGTTGCCTCTTTTTTCTAAGGGAGGAGAAAATGTCACATTGTTTCTTTTGGACCAATAGGCATGTTTGGATACTCCATTGACCTTTAAAGGAGAACACTGTTCTCCTGCTAGGTGACTATATTGATTAGCTATTAGGGCTTCAAAAGCTACATTCTTTGCCACCTTACAAAACAATGGATGGCATAGATACCAAGATTTGCCTTATTAACAATTTGCATTTCTGTGTGTTTTATACTCTGATTCCTTGGCTCTATTCAGCTTATAAAAATGGTTCTAAAGCATACTAAGCTAACAATCAACTTATTACAGTTTTGGATTACTACTTTAACATCCTTCAGTGTTTTGATATTTTCTTTTAACTTAACTAGTCCTGTTGCGTTTACTCTTGGCTTTTGACTTTCGAAAAGCAGAAATGTATTAAATCTCTTGAAGAAATGGAAACAACTTGCTAATTAAAAAAAAATCTCGTTTATAAGATTTTACAACTCAGAATTTGCCTTCATGGATTTTTTTGGATCTCAGTTATGTTGCTCAATGAAGTAGGTTTTCTATATTTTGGACTTCACTTGAACTGAATCACTTGAGTCTAAGGAAAGCCAATATATCCTGGTGAGGACATGAACATATGTTCTGGGATAGGTCATGTAAAGGAATTTCTTTAAGAATGTAATTATAATAATATTTATGAGGGTAAGCGAGTTATGTTTTTCTACAAGATTTATGTCAATTGCATGCAGTGTGAAAACTTCAAAGCTGTCAGCACGTTAGTGGACAGACTTCTGTTATGACATTAAAAAGCTAGACGATCATCAGGCAAACTAACAAAGCCACACAAACATCAAACTAGCAAAAACACAGTTAAATAACGTAACAGAGAGGAAAGTTCTGAGTCCTGCTTAGAAAGGTGTCATATTGCACTTTTAGGTAGCGTGTAGAAAAATTTACTTGTATTAGTGTTAGTGTAGTTTCTTTACTGCCACTGGCCTGTTAGTTGAAGACAAGAACTTGAAATTTTAAATTAATAAATTGAAACATATAAAGGCCCTAATCAAATCTTCACTGAACTCAGCACAATTTGGGCAAAGATATGCTCACACACAGCACACAGTGTCAATGGACCCTAAAATGCTGATCTCTTACCATATGTTTACACAATGCTTGGTCCAATGGGATCCTCCCTATCCACCTCTGTTGAGTTATCTTGTATCTACTGTATTGTAAATAATACATGTGAACCCAGGATCATGTGATTCACATACAAAAGCTAACGACAAGGAATCATGCATTCCAAACCACTGCAAATATAACGTCACTAAAGTGAGACTGAATAAATACATTAATGCAGCAATAATACCAAGCATTTACATAGGACTTTACCTGTTCAAAAACCTGTATTAATGTTAAACTAAAAGCTATAAGGAATAACCAATAAAAGGCAAAAAGAGAATTAATCTTTGAAAAATAAGTCTCCAGTACTTAAAAAGTTACGGGCCAGTTCACACCTTCTGAAGTAAAACATGCAGAAATGACCAGAAGATGGAAATTTATGCAGTAACCTTGTGGCATTCTATCCCAATCCTTCCCTTAGAAAGTTTGCCCTTTATTGGAAAAGACCCACAGCAGCCATCCCTTATACTGTGCATTCTTCAGAGCTGTAAATGCATCATGGCGATGTGTAGGAGACTGTTGTTATTTGAGTGAAGGTCTTTTGATTCTGTGCCTGTTATATCCCATCAACATCCCCTTTGCCGCTTCTTGGCATTGGCAGTAGGGCTTCATTGCTAATACAAAAAGAGAAAGGAGTCTTGTGGCACTTAAAGACTAACAGATTTATTTATCGCATGAGCTTTCGTGGGAGAATATCGCACTTCGTCAGATGCTTTTAAAAGGGAGAACTTACAGAATTGGATGAAAATAAATGCAGGGGAGTGTAAAACATGGGATCATGTCATACTGCAACAGCAAATCAGAGCATTTGTAAGGATTCAAACTTTAGGAAACAGCATACGGAGGGAGGGTGAAGTCAAATTACCTGTTATAATATGAAAAGAATCTACAGTCATGATTCAGCCCTGCTTTCACACAAGTTAATCTGCATATTAATTTGATTTTGGCTGTTTCTCTTTGAAGTCTTGATGTCCCCTTGATTTTCTTGACGACCATTGTTAACAAGTCACCAACGGAGTGATTAGGAAGATGGAAGTGCTCAGCAACTGGTTTTTTTTGTGTGTGTTATGATTTCTGATATCAGTTTTATGAGCATTAAGCCTTCTGCGTAGGGTCTGTCCTGTTTGGCCAATGTATGAGGTGTGGGGACATTTCTGGCACATGATGGCATAAATCACATTAGTGGATGAGCAGGTGAAGGACCCTTTGATAGAGTAGCTGGCTTGATTAGGTCCTGTGATGATGTCTTTTGTACAGATATGTGGACAGAATTGGCAGCGTGGTTTGTTGCAAGTATATGTGCCTGCTTTAATGTTTCTGTTAGGGGTGTAGTTGCTGATGAGTATCTGTTTAAGGTTTGGGGGTTGTCTGTAGGTGAGGAGAGGTCTGTCTCCCAAGGCTAGGAAGAGTGAGGGGTCATCTTTTAAAATAGGCTGGAGGTCTCCTTAATGATCTGTTGTAGAGGTCTCACTTGAGGGTTGTATATGGTGACCAGTGGCGTTCTATTGTTTTCTTTTTTGACCCTTTCCTGTAGTAGTTGACTGTGGGGTTCCCATCTGGCCCTGTCAATCTGTTTCCTTACTTCTCCAGGTGGATACTGTAGTTTTAAGAGAGCTTGATAGAGATCCTGAAAATGTCTGTCTCTGTCTGAGGGATCAGAGCAAATGTGGTTATATCTTAGGGCTTGGCTGTGGATCATGTGGTGTGTTTAGAATGGAAGCTTGAGGGATGTAGATAACTATACCGATCAGTAGGTTTTTGGTACAGAATGGTGTTGATGTGTCCATCCCTAATTTGTACTGTAGTGTCCAAACAGTGGATCTCCTGTGTGGAGTGTTCCAGGCTCAATTTGATTGTGGGGTGGAAATTGTTGAAATCTCTGTGGAAATTTTCAAGAGCATCCCTGCCATGGGTCCAGATGATGTACTGAGCTGGTGAGATGCTGTGTGAGTCCTTTGTTCCCACCCAATCCAGGGCCATATGAAATCTCCTCTGAACTAAGTGCTTTCTCTGTAAAGTGCCTTTCTATAGGATTGAGGGTAGAGAAATAGTGTGACAAATACTGATAATTCCTCTTCTGTAATAACGGTTCAGATCTACACAGACAAGTCATAAAGGAACATACTCTGGACCAGAGGCATGCAAAAGAATAAAAGTGTCATTCCTTTTGGAGGGACACATTCTACTATGCTGTCAAAAGGGCCAGGAGTCAAAGGTGCTCACTAATGTTCCCACTAAGCTGATGATGTAGCTGAGCAAGTTCTCTGCCAGTTCCCTGAATCCCAGTGGGCCCCTTCTCCACTGCCCGCTGGCTCCCTGAGTGCATCCATAACTTGCTCATGTGCATTGTCAGCTTAGAGTGAACATAGTCTGGGACCCTTCCCCCTGGCTCCCCAACTCCCCCAGGACCCTTCCCCACTGGCTCCCTGACACTCCAAGGCCCCTTCCACGCAGTCTGCCCATCCCCTGGCTACCTGACCCCCTTCCTTGACCCACACACCTGCTGTGTGTGCAATCCCTGGTTCCTTCCCTACTGGTTCCTGAACCCCAACCCCAGAGGGCCCCTTCCTCACTGCCCACCAGCTCCCCAAGTCCCAGACGTCTGGTCACCTTCCTCACCTGCCTGCTGGTTCCCCAATCCTCTGAGCCCTACACTGCTGGTTCCCTGACATCTATTGGACCCTTCCTCGCTGGCTCCACGACCCCGGATCCCTTCCCCACCATCCACCGGATCTTCAACCCCCAGGCACTTTTCTTACTCACCGCCAGCTTTCTGATCCTGCGTTCCTTCCCTGCTGGCTCCAAGACCCTTTCCTCACTGCCCATCAGCTCCCCGATTCCCTAACCCCTGGGCTTCTTCCCACTGGCTTCCTGACCCCCTTCCCTCACCTGCCTGCCTGCTGTCTCCCCCATCTCCCAAGCCCTTTCCTGCTAGTTCCCTGACCCACCCCTGGGACCATTCCCCACTGGCTCCGACTCTCCAGGCATCTTCCCTGCCCACTGATGGCTCCCAGAACCCCCAGGCACCTCCCATGCCCACCTGCCACCTCCCCAATCCCCTGAGCCCTTCCTTGCTGGTTCCCTGACCCCATCCCTGGGTCCCTTCCCTGCTGCCTCCCCGATCCCCAGGTACTTTCTCTGCCCAGCTGCTGGCTTCCCTGACCCCTTCTCTGACCCAGCTGCTAGTTTCCCTGACCTCTTTCCTAACTCACCCATTGGTACCTTGATTCCACATGCCTTCCCCACTGACCCTGACCCCCTGCCCATTCCTCATCAGCTTCCCATGCCTGACACCAGGGCCCCTTCCTCCTTACCTGGCCGGAGCTGCTCCCACATAGAACACGCATCTGAGCATACTCAAGATGGGAGTTTGAAAACTCACCCAGCCTGGCTGCAGCTCCCTGCTTCATGGGCATATGTGATGCCTGTGCAGGTGTGTGATGACTGCTGCATGGCCATGAACCTGTGTAGCTTAGAGAGAACATTGGTGCTCATGATCCACACATGATCCTACTGGGGACTCTATGCTCCCTGCTTGACTGATACCTTCCTTTCCTGCCTCACTGTCCTTCTGCTATTGATTAGGAGGATTGTCACTTATCACTTCAGCTGCTGATTGGTGGAAGCAGAAAAAAGGGGCACGTGGGTGAACAGAATGCAGGTGTCTGGAGAAAGGGATATAGATGCCTACTACCAAAGCTAAGTGCTTTATTAGCTTCATACCCAATGCTGGTGGAATTCTGAGCCCCTGCTGATGGGAGGGCCTGTGTCCCTTCGTGTTCTCCTTTGTGCACACAATGAATCTGGCCCTAAAACATTAATATAAACCTCAATAGGTAGAGTGTGTATAAAACAGGGTGTAGGCATATTAGAGAAGTAGAGTATGAGGTCTCAAAGTAGGGTGACCAGATGTCCTGATTTTATAGCAAGGGTCTCAAACACACAGCCCGCGGGCCCCATGCAGGCCCTTAAGCTATTTCCTGAGGCCCACGGCAACACTATGGTTACCAATACTTGCAATATCATTGTATGAAAAGGTTTCAGTGGTGTGGCTCTCGTAAAGTACTAGTCCTCATGTGGCCCTCATGGTGATTTGAGTTTGAGACCCCTGTTTTACAGAGATGGTCTCAGTATTTGGGGCTTTGCCTTATATAGCCTCCTATTACCCCACCTCAGTCCTAATTTTTCACACTTGCTATCTGGTCGCCTATCATGAGGTAAAATGAAACTGGTATTCATAAACTGTTAAAGTGTGCAAAGGCATATATACCACATTAGTCTTACATGATCACTCAAAGTAAGGTTTATGAGAGACTTAAATGGTGCATAACAATTCCCACTTACTTGTTAACTTTTCTTAATTGTTAGCTCAGTAATCAGTAGACCCAATCTTGCTTTTATGACAGTCACAGTCCAAGTGCCATTTAAGTGATGCAGGAGCAGGCCTTAGCTCTGTCTACACTGGAGGCTTACGTCGACTTAAGCAGGGTTAAGTCAATTTAAGCAACTCCCTGGGCATGTTTGGAGTTCACTAAGTCAACTTAAGCACTTCCTAAAGTCGACTTAACAACTCTCATCCTTAAAAGTTGACTTAATAAGATCTACTTAAGGTAGGATAGCCGTTTAAGTCAACTTAAGCCAGGGGACCCATTTAAAGCTGACTTAAAGTCAACTTTAAGTGGGTCCCCTGGCTTAAATTGACTTCAACAAATGGGGACTCTCTAAGTTGACTTAATAAAGTCAACTTTAAGGCGATCTTATTAAGTCGACTTAACTGAGCCCTCTAGTATAGATATAGCCCTTGTGTCCATGAAGTGAAGAAATAAAGATCATTCAACAACAAAAAGAAAGTTGTGCAATTATTTCTCCATCGGATTTATTACTTCTGTTTTCTGTGAACAATTTCATACCACATTAGTTGTACCATTTTAAAGAAGGTCTAACATAATGACTTCTGTGGGGAAAAAAAAAACACTCTTTTACACCAGGTGCTCTTACAATGTAGTTAGGCAATTTAGCATTTAATAAATGTGAAACATAACATATATTTATCAGAAAAAAAGTAATTTAATGAAAAAGACTTTTGTACAGTCAGTAAAATTTCTAGTGTATAAAATATTTTATAGGAACATATTAGAGTTAAAGTGGCACGTATTTCTTTCATAAGTCCAAAATAATTTCCCAAGGCAGCAATTTATGTTGCTTGTTTAAAATGCAGCATGAATGATTATGAGGTGACAAAGACTAATGAGACTTCATTGTTACTCAATTGGGACTTAAGATTGTGCATTATGTGAAACACTATTTAAAGGAAGTACTGTTCAAGAAAAAAATCAACGAAGGAAACCTCATTAATTTTAAATCTGAATTAGCTATTAATTCACGTGGTTCTGCTTTCAAAGCCGTAGGAGCTAAATGCTGTTATCTTGTTAATAAAACTGTTGAAATGATAAAATGTAAAGTTGAATTTGTTTTGGCAAGAAATAATTATTTGTGCTTCCATTTACTGCTGAGAACCATGCTGTTTCCACAGCAGATAAAATTATTATAATTATATACAATTATTTTGTACCTGTCACATTATTTCAAAAATAGTCTATAGTACTGAGGGAAAATAAATATATTTTATGTGCACATGGAGTCTGTGTGAAGGTATTTCCATGTGCTCTATTCACTGGGTCACATGTACTGTCATCTCATTAATTCTCAGAAGCAACTCAAAAGTTATTACAATTTTTAAAGGACTTAATTGAAATATTTGCAGTATGTCAGTTTATAACCTGCACTCTTTTTAATAATTCTCTTGGAAAATTGATGCCAAAACCTCTTTCTTTACTGATACGTTTTCCTTTCCACGTAGAATTCTGGTTTGTTATTGTAGGGTGGCTCCTAAATGTTAGGCTGGTTGACACAGATTAAAGTGCTGATTGAAATTCTCTCCAAATAATTAGACACAATTTTTGCCTCTCTCACTCTTTCCTCCTGTTTAAGTGCACAGATTTACATTAAAAAAAAAAGGACTTCTGTTTTTTAGGGGCTGTGTGTTTATTTCTCCTACTAACCCTATGAATTCATAATCCTTCATCTGGCATCAGAATTGCTAATTGTGGAAATGGTAATGCAGTGCCAGGATTATAACTAGACATGCTAAGAAAAACTTTGGTAGAACAGTTTTTGCAGAGGAATGCCCTTCTATCAAAACTGAAATGCTTGGCAAAATAGCATCAAGCTTGCCAAAATTTTATTTTGGAGAACATCAGACAACAAATAATTCCAATGCTGAAATATCCAAATTTGACATTTGTGGAATGAAATGTATCTATTTTTCATTTTGTACTGACTTCATTTCCAAATGTTTTTATTTAGTATTTATATTATAGTATGAGCTAAAAATGAAGTTTACATTGAAATTAAATGATTTGACTAAAAACAATATTTTTTCAGACTTTTCTTTGGTGGAGAACTTTGTAATTTTGGGGATTTTGTTCCAATTTGAAATGAAGACAGATTTTTGAAATGTCAAAATCCTTCACAAAACAGAGTTTCTCTCCACTACACAGCTTCACTATAGTTGTCTCTACAGGTGGGGAATGTTTGATACAAATTATAAAGAGAAAAAAATCCCTATTAATAGTTAGCGAGGAAAAAAATATGGGAAGTCTAAATAAAATATTCTTCAAGTTTTCCATGAATGTAAGCAGCTCTTTAAGCAACCTCTACATCTTCTGTTCCTGCAATTTGCAAGCATTTTCAGCATTTCATATTTGTCATCTAAAGCAATTTGAAACTTGAAGAGCACTGAGAGGCAAAAAATATGCATTGTATGTGCTCAGCATACTATACTGACTAAATTGCTGGCTAGGGCCTGGAAACAACACTAATGGCCTCCAGACACATGCCTACGCAAACATCCTGCAATAACAATGCAAAGACGTCTATGAATTCTAGCTTATAATCAGTCATATGCACAACCACCTTGCACAGTCTCAGCTTGCTAAGAACACTCAATATCTGGGTATGATAGATGTAGAGGCCATTGACAGAAAAAGGAATGTGTGTAAATAAATGTGCGAACAACATTCCTGAAACCACTCCATAGTTCTGTTGCAGTGTGCCTGTGGAATAGCAATTCCATTACTTCTTAGAGGCAAGAACAGGTGTCAGCAACATCATCCCTGTTCTCATTTTGCTGGTTGTGAGTCAGGAATCACTTTCACTTGTGAAAAGATAATTTTCTTTACCCATGAGGTATTTCTTACGAAGAAAATTACAATAGTGATCAGCACTACATTGCATGCACCCGTGCAACTGTTACAAACTTATCATTTTTACTGTCAGCCATCAATAAAAATAGATTGAACCAAATATTCTTAAGGAAAGTAAATTAGCTTGTGCAGCTTTGGATCTTTTTGGGTATGTCTACAGTGATAGTAGGAGCATGCTTTCCAGCTCAGTAGACAGCTGTACTTGTTAGTGCAATAAAAAATGTTATTGTTGCCATGGCTCAGACAAGCCGCCTGATTAATCTGGGTGGGTTTGTATTTCAGATGGCTAAAGTGAGCTACTGTCCACTTCAAAAGTACACTGCAAGTTTTTATTCATTAATGTGAGAAAGATAGCATGTTTTGTCTCTTTGATCTGGGAAGCAGAATTCTGAAATTTGGGAATATCCTTAGGAAACTCCATGCAAAATCTTGTGTGAGATATAACCCAAGTCCTCAGCTGCATAAAGGGAGAACTGCAGCATGTTAGATATATACTTGTGCAAAGAAGGGCAAGTCACATTATTATCTGGGGGGTTAACAAGCTCAATTCAAACAGTTCCAAAGAAGTAGATGTGTTAGCCTATTTCAGCAAAACAAGTTGTTCTAAAGCAAACAGTATAAACGTGGTCCATTAATAACAATTAACATGAAGGCGATAGTGTTTAAACAGGGAAAATTACTTTTTATAGTGAACTTGTACTCCATCCTTACTCACACCCCACCTGATAGTGTCAAATTTTTCATACAAATTCCAGCTCTACAGTTTCATGTTGAAGCCTAGTTTTGAAGGTTTTCGCTGAGGTATGGTAATTTTCAAG
Source organism: Podocnemis expansa (assembly GCA_007922195.1). Taxonomy (NCBI): domain Eukaryota; kingdom Metazoa; phylum Chordata; order Testudines; family Podocnemididae; genus Podocnemis; species Podocnemis expansa. The sequence goes on along the minus strand of ML681966.1, from coordinate 44,053,219 downwards.
TCTGTTACTGAGTTGGCCAGGGAGATTGAAGTGTTCCCCTACTGGTTTTTGAATGTTATCATTCTTGATGTCTGATTTGTATCCATTTTAATTTCATGCATCTGTGGAAGTGGGTTATAGACCACAAAAGCTTATGTCTGATTAAATTTGTTAGTCTTATGAAGTGTGGTCAGATTCCTTGTTCGTTTTGCTGCAAAAGATTAACACAGATACTCCCCTTTAACTTGCCACTATGCAAAATGGTTTTTTTGTTTTTTTTTTTAAATATTAACATGTTTATGAGGGTTGGCAGAGGTGTGAGAAAAATCTTTCTTTTTGTTTGAAAAGTCAAAGTTTTTAATGGTAGTGATTATGGCTATAGTGACAGGTGACAGATAGCCTACTGGATTAAGCATAGAGTTAGAAGCCAGGTGGTTTCCACTTCTCTTAACTATTGGTCATACATGAACTGTCAAGCCTCTGCATGCATATAATTCAGTAGACTCTTTATCCCATGTCAACCATGGGGAAGAAGCAGCTTTGTGTAGTTGTGATGTGCGCAAAATCATACTAGAACTCTGTTCTCCTGACTTATGGTATTCTACCAAATTCTACTAGATCACAGTACATCTCAGGAAGCTTACTTAACTTTGGTCTGGAAAACATTAGAGAAATATTTCTGCACACATTAAGGAATTGTAAAGTTCCCAAATCAATGAAGTAGTACAGTCCCACTGCATGGGGAAGTGTAGGCACAGAGAGAGAGAGAGACTCTTCAGGGAAACAGCTGTGCACATGCTCTTCCTTTTCTGTGCAAGCCACCAGAGGGAGAATCTTGGGAGCAGACCCGGGACATGTCCAGTCAGTTGGCAAGTACATGGGTTATATGGCTATCATCTTAAAGATATGTTTTGGCCTGTAAAGTACAGTAGCAGTTGTGAAGGGACTACATTAAGGGTCCATGGACTGCTAAAGGCTTGAGGGACAATTCCCTGCAAAACAAGCATTACACAGAAGTTTGAGAAAGTGAGTCAAACCCAGTGTGATTGAACTTCTCTACTTGAAAAATGGCCTGCCTAATGCATTGGTGGGTAGTAGTATAGCCAAACAAATAAAAGGTATACACCTAACTGATAGGTGGTGATTGTTTATAAATTTATCTTGAAATACTTACGGCATTTAACACTACATTAAGTAGATGCAAAAATCTAAATGAAATAATGGAGTCTATAGTCAGCTACATCTGTTTATACTTAGTTGCAGAATGGCGATTCTCTTTCAGGAATTCTTCCGGGGGCGGGGGTGATTCTTTATTATGCTTATTGTATTTTATGTTTATAGCGACTATCCTCTTATTAAAGGGGATAGTTTAAACTGTGCAGATGGCTGTTGTGACTGTGTCCTTTGGGAAAAAAAATGTTAACTAGAGAGCAATCTGAAACACAACTGTAGATCCAAATACCTCCAAAATGCTATGCAAGATTGACCTGAACTTTACAGTTCTCCAAACTTGTAAAATGACCCAAGCTAAATCAGGAGATCTCAACATCATGTACGTGAGATTCAGAGAACTTTGGATCTGAATTATAGGACTTGGGCCAGCTCTAGTTTTAAGCTGCATAACTTAACACATTATGCACTGTCCGCACTTCTGTCCCTGCTGTCTTCCACTTTTCCTCCAACATCTGGAGAGCGTTCTCTGATTCAGACTGAAGTCTTCACCGTCTCTCTCTGAAAGTCCTTTATGAAAACAAACTTCTTCAAAATATCTTTAAATCACAGTCTGCCCCAGCTTCCTTTGTTTGTTGTGATGATGTGCAGTCACTCTGTGAAAAAATATGGTGACACTAATATATAACTTCACTGCTGATCATATGGCCTCTTTTGATCCACTTTTCCCATTCATTTTCACTCAGTTGTCTTGTTAGATTGTAGGCTCTTTAATTCAAGGAACACTCCTTCATTTTTGGCCATTAAATATCTTGGACAATGTTGGTATTATGAATATAACTAAGTAGAAACACATCCATCTATGAATATAGATAGATTTTACTTCTGAACATGCTTGGTTTAATTCATTTTTGGTGGCTATTTGGCTAAGGGTGCATGGCCATAGAATATTTTGTCAGACCAGTAGAACTGCATGATATTTCCTTGCAAATGTTTAATCCCAAATAGAATATGTGCACATAGCAAATTTAAATTCAGGCCAATAATGACACGCTTCATATATATTTGTGGGGATAAGGTCTTATTTGGAGTCATGTGAAGCTTTTGCTTTTAAAAATAAAACAAGGTGAATACCTTGTCTGGTTTCAGGTTTTAGTGAAAACATGCATTCAGGAGAAGATTTAAGCTAGCTCAATACCTTCTCTGCAGCTGTCTAGCTTCAAAATTTGTAGCTTCCCTCCAACTTTCCCTTGTTCTGAGAGAATTTGAAAACCCCTTTCTGCAGCTGTAGCTGAAAGAAAAGTTAGTTCAGGAGGAGAATTACATTGCTAATTACTACTCCAGTGTAAGTAGTGAGGAGATGCATTTTGTCATGGTGCCACAGTCACTGCATTTGTATCTTTTCCCTGTTCCTCTCCAGGAACTGTCTCTACTCAGTCTCAGGTCCCTGGCTGTTTCTTGTTTCTGGGTTGGGGCTTTTGACTTCTTTCTGGCCACAGTGAAGTGGTGGAGTCAAGGGTACACAGGTCAATGTCTTACTCTATGATATCATTGATTTCATCAATGATCTGGATGATGGAATAGACTGCATTCTCAGTAAGTTCGCAGGTGACACCAAGCTGGGGGGAACAGTAGACACATTGGAGGGCAAGGACAGGATTCAGGGAGACCTAGATAAATTGGAACAGTGGGCCAATAGAAATCTTATGAGGTCCAATAAGGACAAGTGTAAAATCCTGCACATGGGACGAAAAAACCCCATGCACCGCTACAGGCTGGGAAACATTCAGCTAAGTAGCAGCAGTGTAGAAAAGGACCTGGGGATCATGGTGGATGGGAAGCTGGATATGAGTCAGCAGTGTGCTCTTGCTGCCAAAAAGGCCAATGGCATACTGGGCTGCATCAAAAGAAGTATTACAGCAGATCAAGGGATGTGATCATTCCCCTCTATTCTGCACTGGTGAGGCCACATCAAGAATACTGTGTTCAGCTTTGGGCTCCTCACTACAAAAAGGACAGGGACATGCTCGAGAGCGTTCAGAGGAGGGCAACCAAAATGATTAAAGGGCTGGAGCACAAGGCCTGTGAGGAAAGACTGAAAGCATTAGGCTTATTTAGTCTGCAGAAGAGAAGATTGAGGGGGGATTTGATAGCAACCTTCAACTACTTGAAGGGATGCTCTAAGGAAGATGGAGCTCGACTGTTCTTGGCAATAACAGAGGACAGAACGAGGAGCAATGGTCTCAAGTTGCAGTTAGGGAGGTCAAGGCTGGATATTAGAAAAAACTTTTTACTAGGCGAGTGGTGAAGCCTTGGAATGAGCTGCTGAGGGAGGTGGTGGAGTCTCCATCTTTGGAGGTGTTTAAGGCCTGGCTGGACAAAACCATGACTGGGATGGTTTAGTGGGAGTGGTCCTGCCTCTGGCAGGGGGTTGTACTAGATGACCTATGAGGTCCCTTCCAACCCTATGATTCTATGATCTCACTCAAGTCAGTCTGCCTGAAGGCCAGCCCTCTCCGTTCCTTGCTTTCATGCTGAAGGCTATGAACAGCATATTTCCAGCAGTTAGAGTTATCACACGGTACTTTCTAAGCAAGCGCACTTATTCTTAAAATGAATGCACGATAGACAAGACATAAAAAAACAATAAAAATCCCTATATGCTAAAAGCTTATCAGAGGTCACCCATGAGTGGTATGGGATCCTAGTAGGTCAGTACTCTTCTAGTCTTTCTGAAAGGGCTGGGCCCACCTTGCAGAGAACTACACCAGAGAACTGCTGGGGCTGGGCTCCTCTTGGAGAGAACCACCCCAGTCAGGTCAGAAAGGATTGGGACAAAGGCCCCAGGCCAGAGACAGGCAACGTGAGACTGACCAGGTACTCCTAGAGTGGACCACGAAAAGGATACAAATACAATGACAAAATGCATCTGCTAATTGCTTGCACTGGTGTAGTTCTTGTCTGTTTGCAGGACTGGAACGAAGTCCTGAGTCAGTTTAAGTGTAGTCTTTTAATGCCCAAAGTCCTTTGTTTATTGGTATTTAGAAAACCCAGGGAGTGATACTCTGTGATTCACCATAGTCAATCCTGACTCTTTCTGGTTCCTGGAGGAGTTGAAGCATCCCTCCTCCCTGAAGCTGCATACAATCTGTGACCCAGACTGATATATTAACTTAATACCATATGGCTTCCAAACATATTGCATGGGATTGTAATAGCTGTCTTCCATTTAGCATTACACTTTGAAAATTGTACTATAACTAGAAAGCCTTATCTTCAGACAAAAGTTCCCCTGGAATTGTAGGAATTTGTTAGTTTTAGAAACTTCATTTTTTCCCCATTAAACTGAACTATTGATCTTCGGCTAGTTAGGTTTATATACATTGGTGGATGTGGGTGGTTTTGCGTGTGTAGGGTTTGTATTTTTATTGTTTAAAGCTCATGTATGGGGTAAATAAAACAAATAAATAAAATCCTGAAAATGGTGTGTTCCATTTCTTGAGTACTGTAGAAATTAGGCCACATATTTTACTGCACAAATGTGAAATTAACTAAGTTATTGATATTTTCCAGTTTCCTTTACAGAATTCTTTTAAGTGAGAACAGCCAAAAATTGTCAGTGATCTTTCTGATGATCCATTCATTTTGGTTATACAGAAAAACTGTTAGGGTTGGATTATACTACTGAATGCCTTCAGTGCTATTCCTGTTTTATTTATGGTATTCAATTTGTTTCTCCTATAGTATAAATTATCAATGTAGTCAAAGTCATAATATCAAAAGTTTTATCCACATTTAAAAGAAAACAAAACAACAAAAAACCTTATCTCCAGTGGATTCTAAACATCAATTCTATGTAATTGCAGTCACAGTCATTGGGCATAGTAGTAACACTTTATTTTAATAACTGTCATAGCTCTGATTGTAATACTCTTATGTGACATTCATGTATAACAAATGTTTATGTCCATAAAGTGTTTTACAGTAACATAGCATTTGTTTAACAATGAATGCTGGATTTCTCTATTCATCTGTTCATCTTTTCCTGTTCCTTACTGTCAAACTTCTTGCTTCATTATGAATCAGAAAGTTACATATGTAAATTGGGTTAGCTAAATGCAATAAAAACTTACAGAGGTCACCCATCAGTGTTCTGGCATCCTAGAAGGCCAATATCCTTCCAACTCTTCTGAAAGCGTTGGGGCTCATAGCTTATGTCAGTGATTTATTATATATGTATTTTTGATCATGAAGATACAATGGCTTTCTTAGTGTGCTTCATACACACATAAAACTAGCTTTTTTTTGTAATCTTATAAATATATTGTCGATAAGATAGGATATTTTCAAGAGAATCAGATACAGGGTAAACTATTCTATGGTCTTTTGGGGTAATACAATACTCACAAGATGAGCAACATTCAGGTATCATATTTCTTCAGTCCCTTCTAACTGTAATGCAGTTGCTATTGTGAAAATTAAAATTTAAAGGTAAAGAAGTTTGATATTGGGAACACATTTCTAGATATGGGAACATATTTTCTAGTCAATATGCATGTACTGAGTAACTACACTTACAAAGACTGGTTAAAAATAATAGTCAGATTTTTGCCCCCTCCCCCCAAAATGTTGGTTATGATGAGAACGTAGTTTTCCATGGGTAAAAGTTTTCAGGTGAAAAATTTCAGCCAGCTCTAAATTGATGCATCCTATTGAAGGTGAATATAGCAATAACTATTCTACACTCCTTTCAGTTAATTTGAAAGGAGAACATATTCAAGGCACACTTAGTACTACCCACCTGAAAATTATCATATGTCACACTTCCAACCTTACTACCACTATAGAAGATAAATCTTCCTAAAAAGTGATAAGGGAGTAGTATGTATGATGGCCTCAAAGGCTAAGAAAGCAGGGGAACTCTGTACTTCAAGTTGTAACATGCAAGGCATGGAGAAAGTAAATAGAAAACAATGATTCTTGGAAGCAGTAGAACACATTTTTCTTTGCTAGGATCAATGTTACTACATAAGTAGAAGAACAAAAATAGTTTTCTGAAGCAATAAGTTTATAAGGAAATGTTAAGACTCGACTGAATAAAAATTGCAAGTAAACATGAATACAGTCTACAAATATTTGCAAACAAACACCAAGAATAGCGGTGGTATTCTTAAAAGAACATGGGTTAAACTTTAATGAGAAAGATAATTTCTTGTGAATATTGGGAAAATCTATTTGACATTAAAATCTAGTAATTTGTGGAAGAAATTTCCAAGGGAGGTCTGTGCAACAAAATGATAATAAATGAGGAGCAATCCTTTATTGTCTGGGAGAAAAATTGTGCAGTTATCAGACTTTTCTTTCTCTAGTTTAAAAATTCATAGAAGGGTTAAAATGGTCCAACACTGACTGAACTGATGGATCAAAAAGGCCTCATGTATCTTCAGATTAGTTCAACTCATTTAATTTGACCATAGTTCTTAGTCCTTTAATATCAAGTTCTATGGGAAATTAAAATGTTTCAGAGGTTTAAGATCATAAAGCTGCTTTGCCATAAAGATGACAACATAAAAAGCAATTAGCAAACTGTCAAATGAATATATGTTCGCTAAAGCTTTGATGCACTTAAAAGAACTAATTACAAAGAAAACTCCACTGCTGAATGTAACGATTAGCAATATGCAAATCACTCAAATTCAGGCAGACAAAGCTCTACAAAAACTGAGAGTTTGCCAAAAGATTTCTAAATTCAATCCATGATGGTTTAATAAGGTTTGTGACTGTTTTTTTCCTGGAGCTAATTGAGATAGTGGTCATCATTCAAGGGCAGTGAGAAACAGTAATGTAGATTACATCACTGTGAAGTCTATCCTTTCAATGCAGTCATGTCATACTAGGTACTGTGAAAGAGCCTGTAAGTCTTAAAATGCCATTTCTATTTTTAAAAAAAAAGTGTCTCAGGATGACAGAAGTTCTCACAACTAGCTTGGAATTTATGATCTGCCCTTGCCTACAAGAAATAATTAAAAGTCACAAAGAAGTTTTCTACGTCTCAAAATGTGAAGTTTTAAAACTTTCATTTTTCTACAGAGAGAAATAGGATATTGTTAGATATGTCCTTTCACAGTGTCATATTTTAGCCCAATTTCAAAAGGGATAGAGTATATATCTAGACTAAAGTGGGGTCCATAAAGATACTGCTGTCTTTGTTGTCCACAGAGACCAGAACATGAGCCCTTACTGCAACTAATATTCAGACTTCTACCTTTGTCTAAATCTAGAGACAGAACTAGAAAAGGGGAAAGACTCACCTGGTGTTCTGCGTTCATCTCTAGTTGAAAAATTTGAAAAAAAAAGGAGTTAAAGAAGAAAAATATTGGCCATTATGGAATGGAAATGAGACATAGGAAGTTAGTGGGATGTGCAAGAGAGAATGATGGTAGATAACTGCAAAATGTACTGAGGAGGGTAGCTGGTCTATTGCAACGCCTGGGACTAGAAATGGAAGCTGAAAAAATTGTTCTGGAGAAGGAGGCAAAAGTCAGATTTCTCATAGTCTGCAACCCTGATTATGGGAGTATTTGCATTTCTAAAGAACTATCATGCACACACAATCCTTGTTTCACTAAAGGTTTTTCAGCTGCCCAGAATTGTCCCAGACTGAGTCTGAGTGCTACACAAGTTGATGAGTGTGGCTTGCGAAGAGGGTCCTGGACCATAACACTCATGCTCTGACATCACTTGCTTCTGTGAATTGTGAATACCTTTCTCCGCACAATAGTCCCTGCTTCTGTGAGGCTGAACTACATCCAGCAGAATAAGATACAAGTCAATTTACAATCTAAATAGTTTAATTTTTAAAAAAGCACATTTTATTTCAGTGACTTTGGGACATGTATTCTGGCTAATACGCTGAAATAGAAAACTTGAAATTCATTTAGGCAGCCCAGAAACCAATAATTGTTGTATGATTTTGAGAATATTTAAATAGGAACCAACGGAGAGACACCAGTAACCAAAGAAAATGTGAACCAGGTCAGAGTGGTCAGTGAACTTCAGGATAAATGCTCCTGGACATGATAGTTTCTATATCTTATGCAGATTATTCCTGCCTCTGGCAGGAATAAAATTTCCATTGAATCACAATCAGTTTATAATAAAGGTCCACAGGAGTGTATCTTTTGTAACACATGAATGTAATGCAATTTACACACTAAAATGTAATATGACTTGAATTTAACACAGCCTTGGGAAATATATGGAAACATGATGAACTAAAAGAGATAAAGAAATATTCCCTTTAAATGCAAACTTTAGAGAAGAGTAAAGGATGGGATGAATCATGATAAAAAAATTCTGCCACTAGGTCCTTTGTTGTTAATTTTTGACTTGAAAGTATTTGTTGTATCAGAAGTGATTGTGAGACATTCCTTATCTATACACTTAATGGCCAATACCAAATAAAGAAGAAGTTTATATTAAAGTGTATAAAGACGTGGCATATTTAAAAAATGTGCATCAGTTATTAAAGCTAAAGGGGAAAAGTATGGCTCACTTGTCTCAATTAATACATAGTTGGCATTTTCAGAATGAAGAGGCAACAAGTAAAATGGAAATTTGTATTCAGTTAAAGCATTCACAAAATTTCTCTCCCAAGCTCCCACCAATACACCCTAGAAAGTCTATACTATAGAATAGGAGCTCTGTTTTCTGCAGTTTATGGTGGATGTTTTGCTGATATATACACATTATTTCTTCAGAACAGTGTTCCCAACCAGTGTGCCATCAGGCATAAGCAGGTGTGCCATAGAATTTTTTGAAAAACTTCTCAGAGTTCTGGATTGGATCATGAATATTCCAGCGTTCATTTGGCAACTGTATGGTGGTGTGCCTCAAAATAATTAAAGGTATCAGGGTGTGCCACAGTAGTGAAAGGGTTGGCAACCACTGTTTTAGAAAAATGTTACATGTTCTACTGATTTAGCGCTCTACTCTGCATTCTTTGTTGAACCCAAGATTCCTCAACTTAAGGATTTAAGTGTTGGTACTCAACTTGTGTGTAGCTCCCACTATATGAAAATGAGAGGAAATGGCATATTTTACTTTCTGAATAACAATGTTTAATAAGATTGAATATTATCATTTTCTTCATTAAAATATTTTTTGCTAATCAAACTCCTTAATGTTATTTTGCTGGCAGATATTTTATACAATTAATAGCACAGAGTATGTACAGGGTACATAGTTTACTGATCAAACTGTAGTCTTTAGCGTTAGTACTATATAATTGTATACTTTAAAGAGTGAAATACATGCGTTACTGGCAGCTTATTACTTTAACATGCTTTCGTGATTAAATTGCATCTTAGCCACTGGGTTGCTTTTCTTTCTAACGAAGGTAAAATTACATGCTTTGTTAGCTGCATACTGATGATGATGTACAAAATTAGCATACTGAGCTTCACTGCTTAAATTTTTCAACAAACTAAGTTCAGTAGCATGTTAGAGTAAGATCATGAACACTTTTTGAGATTTACTAGATAATATGGATCATTAAGGTAACATTTAGCCTTCAAAAAAACAGATTTTTCACCTTATACAGTTCACACAGGATCTATGTGGCTTGCAAATGCCCACTAGTAAAGTAAGTTCTGAGTGGATGGTCCCCCCAGTGAAGTTACAGCACTTGGTTGAAGGTTCAAGGTCTCTGCCTGTCTGGATTTCAGTGAATGACTACAGCCTTATACATTTTCTAGTTCTAGGAATAGTAGAAACCCCCCTCCCCCCCCACCACGCTCGTACATCCTTAATTATTTTCTTATGTCTCACCAGCAACAATGCTCTTCCAGATTCTCAGTCTCATCCTCAGCTGTCAGCAGCTTAAATAAATTTGTAGACCATACCCTATAGGTGCTTTTTTTGGTGTGTGTGCATTTACTTTTTGCCCCACTGTCTGCTTCAGTATCTACAAACCAATAGTAGTGTCTGGCTTTAAACACATTAGAAAAAGGAATGATAGAATATGGAGTGTGATGGAAATTCTGGATAGCGCTCTGATTGTATCAGCCAATGGACTCTTCTCTATTGTCTGGTTTTTGTACTGACATATTCACTCTAACGCCACTTACAAAATGCCAGGGGATGTTCAGGTGATTTCATGATTCTGAATACCTCACTGTGACTTTTGCTTGACTATGGACTGCATGATCAGACTTGTAGGTTTTTTTCGGTTTTATTTTTCATTTGCATTATGCCAGGCACATGTTAACAAGAGATAAGTTATGTCCATGCTAAATGAACTTATTCCAGACAGTTTGTATCTGGAAAAATGGGAGGGGTAGATGATTGAGGAAAAAACACCCCCATGAAAAGAGAGAAAATCTTCCAAAACCCAAGAAATGCCTACATTTCATCTTATGAGAATGTAAATATAACAAATGTTCTTCATGAGAATAAACAATGAGAAATACAGTAAAGGATAGTGATAGATGGGCAATGGGATTGAAGAACATGGTAATGGAAGGATCAGATGTAAAGGAGAGATAAGAATGATGAGTAACAAGTATAGATCCAGTCACAGTGGATCAAAGATCCTAAGGTTGTTTCAGTAGGTGAAACTTAAGTGGGCATCCTTGATTCATCTTGTGAGATCTAAGACCAGATATACATGGGGTAAAAATCTGTGCATAGTTCTACTTTGTGCTAACTCCCAACATGGCCATCCTGACTGAGCACTGCATGCCTTTGTGTGTATTAGTCTACTTCACTTTGGAAGTGTACTAAGCTAAACTGCCTCAGGGCACTCTTAGTGTGTTCCCGTGTAGGCAAGTCCTAAATCTCATGGAGGTCAGCCTGGAGACTCCCAATGTAGTTAACTGGTTTTGGAACAAACTCTTGGTGACTACGTCTCAATTGCCTTTTCTTGATAAAGTGATTTCTTCCATTTAAGAGTGCATACAAGTTTCATTTGCCACTCTGAGAAGGGGGGAAAGTCAAGCCATTTCACCTTTTTTGGGTTCTTTTTATTTGTTTGAGTAGGGCGATGAACCTATTTTATGAGCCACATTGGTACAGAAATGTTCCTGTCAAAGTCAATGAGAGTCTAAGTTATACATAGAAGGGTTATAGGAGAGTTTAGTGTTTCTGATGATTGAATTCAGATAAGAGATTTTCCTGATAAGAGAGTGGTGAGACATAACAGGGAAGTTTGGATGGTGTGGGAGTTCATTCAGGGAAGTTGTCCCTACTTTTGCTTGAAGCTTACATTCAAGATAAGAGTTTTTCTGGGGAGGAGATAAAAGCTGTAGTCTGATTTAACTGCAATAACTAATCGCCAGAGCTGCAGTTGTTATAGGAACAGTTAAATAACAGCATTCAATTAACCAGTCAAACTCTGATTGTAAAATTGCTTTAAGCTTAATATTAAAGGACCTTAATAACTTTACTGTTACACTTTGAGCTAGGCATTGTACTAGGCTCTTCAGAATGGGAGACTTCATGAGATTAATTACCAGAGATTAAGCAGATGGAAGGAAATAAGGCCTTTGGGTTTGGTTCCATGTACATATACGTACAGAACTAGTCAGCAAAAAATCCTTCTCAGATGAGGAGAGGAATCAGATACACTGAGAAGGCACTTGAGTGAATGAACATGGGGAAGTGTGGACTGAGTTGGCATGAGGAGAAGTGGGCTTTAAATTTAAATAAAAAAGCACGGAAGACTAGGGAATTAAAACCTTTATAATAATAATACCTTGAACCAGAATGATGCATCATAAAACAATTAATTACCTTGGTATTAAAAGATATGTTACTTTAAAGCGATAGGTTAGCAGAGCAGGCTAATCGGAGTGTATTTACCTCAGTGCACAGACTGCAGAATGAACTACCATTTCCTTTGAGGGCAAGTGGCATATATAGGCACACAGTGCTTAGAGCCTATAATTTTTTAACTTGAGTGAGAGAAATGAGGTAGAGAAATGTAGGAGCAAGGTCCTGGAAGCTAATTTAGATTACGAGTTAGGAGGCTGTGGACCAGGGCCTCACTGGTAGAGCTCAGCAATTTTTTTGGTTTTATTTCTGGGTGTGTTTAAACAGCAAGATTCCCAGAATGGAATTAGCAGATGGTGACAGTGCTGGTACCTCCTTTATAAGCTTTAAACCAGTAGTTAAGGCACTCATGTGGTACTGGGAGTCCCAGGTTTAATTCCCCTCTTTGGCTGATTTTGAAAAAGCTTTTGAAATTGGGTCTTTCACATAGCAGGAGAATGCATAGCCACTATGGTATGAGATCTACTGATGTAGTTCACTGTCTTTCCTGTTGAAGTTATTCTACTGTTTATATATAAATAAATAGTCATTAGAACAGAGGAATGAACTTGCTTCTCCCATCTCCCAGGTGCTGGCCCTAACTACTGAGTTATACTGTCCCTCTGACTCAATAACTTTAAATATTTCTACATCTGGAGCAGCTTCAGCAAGTGACACTGAGAAGGATGCATATCAGATGCCAGTAATGCTGTTGTATCTGTGTATGGAGTGACGAGCATGATACAAATCAAAACTGAAATAGAACAGGGGTAGGATAAGAATACAGAGTTAAATTCTGTAAAATCAGTAGGATCAGATTAAATCTACTATACTAATTTGCTATGGGCATGTGTGAGTGTGTGATGTGAAGTGTACCATGTGACAGGCCATTGTGATGTTGGAGGTGACACAACTAATTGCTCCTAAGGAGGGAGCAAGGAGCAAGATTGAGTCACCTCTGACATAATAACCAACCACCCCCCCCCCTTCACCTCTGAGATCACAAGGGCCTGTCACATCGTGCACCAACCCACCCCTTCTCTGCCCCCATCTGCTGCCCATGGCCGAGTCTCCAGCCTTCCCCTTCACTGTCCCCATTTCTTGCCTCTGCCTCCCCTTCAACATCTCCACCTCCTGCCTCTGCTCCATTGTTCCTCATCCCTCCTTCCACATCCCATACCCTCATTCTTCCCCCCACACTGCGCCCCTCACCCTCACTTCTGCCATGCCCCCTACACCATCTTTCCTTATCCCTCTGATGCATGTGGTACTGACAAGTGATTGCACCCCACATCCTGGCCCCACCCACCCCTTCTTTGTCCCCATATGCTGCACCTGCCCCCCTTCACAGCTTTTAGCTGTTTCTAATATTTCACACTGACTCTTTAGAAAATTGTATGTGGTGCTCGCACAGGGAAGAACCCATGATTTTCCCCCATCACTTCTAATGGGTTACAGCTAGTAGTTAAATAAAATGTTAACTAGTCAGAAGTAAAAATATATGAATGCCTATACAAGAAGTTTAAAAGCATAAATATGTGAATAAGAATGTCTTGCAATTGATGAAGACTTTGATGGTATTATGAAAGCATCATTGAATGTTTAAAAAAACAGTATCTAGTTAAAATTATACAGGACAGATGGACTAGGACAGAGAGGTACAGTAGTACACAATCTTGGTTGGCTAAATACCACTTGTCATTCTAAGAAATTGGATGCCGACCATTTGGGAGTCACAAAACTAGTTAGCATGCCAGACTTTCATTCATTATTGGAATAAACCAAACAAATCTCGCCACCAACTAAGATCAGCCATGCCCCCCCCCCCCCCGAATCGAAAAAGAGCTATCAATCTGTCAATCCTTTCCATGTCCAGGCTGGGTGAGGTTTCTCATGTTATAGGGGTAATGCTGTATCTAAAATATCTAAAGATTTCCATAGAATACATAATATAAAAATTAAATGACTACATTGTTGAATCTACATGAGTACAATTCACAACTAGTAATAATATTAATAAGGCTATGTTATCCACCATTGGAAGAAAGGAAATAGAATGAAGCATATAATGCTGAGAAAGATCAGAAATAGCAAAGATGAATGAAATGATTATGGGTAGGTAATTGAAGTCCCAAATTAACTGGTCAAAGGTCACAATAGAACAAAGTTTAGCGAGGCAGTTTCTCAACCTGCAAACCAATCACTTCTAAAATTTAAAAAATACCCAGTGGTAGAGGAACACAGGGTAGCAAATGCAATGGTATGTTTTTAAAATAATTTAGGAGTTATTCAGCCAGCAACTGACAAAGTAGACCTGCAACTGGTAAATTGGCTGAAAATTGATATTAAAAAGCAGATAATGACAACTGGAAAATCAAGATATCAGAGGTTCTAGCCAGCATGTTTTCTGTTGGGAAACAGTGTATTATTAACCTCTTATAATTATCAGAACTTGTCAAAATAATGTATAAATGACAACCAGTTGATGTAATTTATTTAGACTTGCACAAGGCCTTGGGCAAGTCCCACATAAGATTCTGCTAAAAATAAAAAAAGGTGTGTATTCCCTGAGATGAGAGGCAAAGTATTGTCATGGATCAAAAACTAGCTAGGAAAACAGAATAAGTGGTCAAATTTTACCATGGCAAAAGTTAAAAAGTGGAGCCCTGATGTTTCCATACCATGTCCTATGTTTAATATATTTATTAATATATTTTAAGCTATGTTCATTAAAACAAACTTTGTACGTAAGCATTGTAATCATCAGTTACATTTTCACATGCCTTTAAGAGCCTGCCACTTTAAAAATTTCTGCTAGAGATGGACCTGAAACAAACAGGTCTAACCATCTACACTCTTCTCTTCACTGTGTGGCGGAACATACTGGTTCCATTGTGTTCAAAGAGCCAGGGGCAGCATTTGCTTATCTATACATAAAAGATTGTGTCATCTTCCTTTCCAAATGTGAACAACTGAATACAGTCTCTTGTAATAGATATAATAGGTGCTTCTCTGCAGTAACAAAAAGGTGAGACAAAGATGAAAGAAAAGTGACATGACAGAAGCAGATGGATTAATAGACCTGGCTTAGTCTCACATAGTGAATCATAATTTGTACAGATTTATTTAATAACTTTGCTGCTTTTTTCTTTCTAATAAATGCTTTGTCATATTGTTCTTTCTGATCAATATGCTGTTAAATTCTACATTAAGCAACCGCTTTAAACAAACCCTTGGTTTTGGTGTTTATGTCGTTACTTTTTCCAGCAAGGCATGTATCTTTTCAGGGTAAGTGTCAGTGGGATTTCTTAAGTAATTGCTTTTTTTTTGTCATTGAATAATAGCTTAATTAACATAGCAAATCCTCATGCTAAGTATTCTGTAAACAAATCAGAGCATTCTCTAAAGAGGTTTTTCTCACAGTTTTGTCCCTTTAGTCCTGATTTCTCCATTTTTATTTAATAACATAATTTTCTGGTAGGAACAGGTCAATCCCTGTTTAGTCTGACACTGCCCCTTTGTACGCTGCCTCGTTGATCTAAGGCAATACCAAGTGCTTTGCACTTCTTCGCAGGGGAGAGGGCGTTAATAAATTGCAGAGGCTGTGCTCTAATTGACAATAACTCATTCTGTACTTTTTTAAAGTACGCCTGTAAAACTCCCTTAACTTAGTTGGATAATTGTTTTTTGACTTATGCCCTTCTGTTTGTATTAGTTTGCCTACTCTTAAAACTTGCATTAAGTAGTTCACTTAGGTGACAATGAACATAATTTCTTTAATCAGAATATTGCATTTAATTTTCTCTACCACTTCAAGAATAACTTGCTTTATATAGATTTTTTTTTACTTGATTTGATGTGATTTTGATTTGATTGTTAACTTAGAAAATGTGTTAGGGGAAAAAATAGGTTTGAATGATTAATGTAACCTCCAGATTCATGTGTCATTATATTTTCATAATGAAAATAAATAGGTATTTTTTTCTTTATCCTTGGCCTGTTTAATTTGTATCATAGTATATTCAGCATGAGTAAAATTCACCCCCTTCTCAGAGGGTCAGCACAAGGTGGAGGCATAAATTAAACTCCACTAAAACCCACTGGACCCAATTCAAAGCTCTTTGAAGTCAGTAGAATATTTTATTTTTGTTCATAACAAATAATAATTAGTAATGTTATGCAAAGCAATTCTGAGATGAAGCAAATAAAACAATCAAGATATAACATAATTGTGACTTTGGAGAGAAAAAAGATATTTAAACTGGGATCTATCAGTCGGATAACGTTGGTCATTGCTAGTCTAAAGGAATCAGGAAATAAGAGGCCACTACTGCAGCAATCTTGGGAGTATGTGTTGTACTGAGTTGCACACTGCTGTGGTATAAGAGGATCTTTCACCTTGTTTCTATGGGCCTGCTAGTGGTCAGCTCTAATTTTTGTAACATCTTCTGCAACTCCACTCAGGTTCCACTGGCCCTCAGTGCTTATTTCGAGGATGTATCATTTTCACGTACATTTCTTACTATCAAACTCTCAAAAATTTAAAATAGATTCAACTGAGATCAGATGTGAAAAACTATTGTTGAAGTCATTCCTGGCACTTTAAAGAAGAGTTGAAAATGAGTGTTCAAATTCAGCATGGGTCATTGCCATTTTGAAAGAAAGAAATGTGACTTATACACATTTATAGAAATCTATAGAATCTGTATTATCATGAAGTGTCTTCATCCTGAATAAGGATATCCTATCACAGTAAGATTATTATTTAAAAAAAAAAAAAAAAAAAAGCTGCAGTACATCAAGCCAGTTAGGTCACCTTCCCTTTTTTTTTTTTTTTGGTCAGAAAAAAATTTTATTAGAAAACGAAAACTTAAAACAAACAAACAACAACCAAAAAAAAAAGCCATTCTGCCATTGATTATTTATGGTTGGCCAAATCCAAGACGGCATTCTAAGACTTCAAAAACATTTCTGTAATACTGATTAATGCAACAAACTATATGGCCTGAACTGGCCCCAGGGAAAAATGAGCAGGAATTCCTAGTGGTACAAGTGATATGAATATATACAATAAAATATCAAGCTTGTGAACTTCTCAGCAAGTAAAATTAATTTTTCAAGTTCTTTAATCTAGACAATAAAACTGAACTGTTTATATTGGGTTTAGCACATTTATCTCACTGAAATTATTTTATTAATTACTGTACTCTCTTTGAAATTTCAGGATTTATACCACACATTTAGTTATAACCAACACATGAACTCCAACATTTCACCAACTATGTGATTAAAAAAAAAAAAGTATTCTATAATCTGATTTTGTATAACACTAGTAGATTCCACTAAACTTTTCCTATATAGCTGTTGCCATAGTAACTAATGTATTTCAAAGGGGTAAAGCAAATTAGACCAAAAACAACAAAATAGGTAGCGTAAATAAAATATGTGATAATGAAAAGTGCTATAAAATTGAATGCATATTAGTCTAGGAAAACATGTCACTTGTGAGTAAGTATTGATGCCAAACGTGATACAATAAACTATGTATATTGTACAAACAGTGGTCAGCACTGAAAGAAAAAGCATCAAGACCTATACTATGATCCAAACTTATATAGAGAGATTATTCTTTCATCAAAGGATGTATTGTTTAATTGATGATATTGATATATTCCTCAGGGTCTGATATTAATAGTTTATGGATATCTTTTATTGATTTTTAATGTGCCAAAGTCCTTATGTACATATGAAGTGGAGTTCTGGTCCCTTTGAAGTCTATGACAACATCCCACTGACTTTACTGGGACAAGAATTTGACCCATGAGCTTTAATGTATGGAAGAAACTTCCTCACTGGATCTGCACAGTATCATGTTATGGGAATGGTAACCAGCTTCTTTTTAAGGATTTTGTAGGTAGTCGGCTACATTGCTCAGCTTCTTTGAGGAAGGCCTAGTAGGATGTCATTTATGGGTAATGACTGATTTAATTTTAGAAGAGAATAGAATCATAGGGTTAGAAGGGACTCATGAGATCATCTAGTCTAATCCCCTGGGGTTTGAACCAAGGACCTTCTGCATGTAAAGCAGATATACTAGCCACTACACTTTGGTGATATGCCTAAAGGTTAATAAATAATATGAATAAGTATAGCCCAAAGTGTTAACCAATACATAGTTTCTAAACTTCCAACTTGATTTCAAGGTACGACAGTTTCATCTGCTTCTTCATATGACAGCCTAGTTACATAAGAAACTGTACTTAAAGGGTAAACTATAATATAGGTAGGTGTACATGTACAACCTTTTAGTGAAAAGTAGCAGGAAAGATAAATGAATAATAGCATACTTTGGTTAAATAATTAGTCATTACAGAGCAGTAAATAGCTGACATTTTAGATTTATATAGCACATTCCTGCATAATCTAATTGTGGAAACTTCTCTTTAAAAAGTCAGAATCTCTAAGCAAAAATATAAATTGTTATGAGCATTCTATTTTATTATGTTTATTTGAGGAAACTAATGACTTCTTTAATTTTTTTAAAATTAAGATTACTATTAGTGCTTACATAATAATAGAGGAGAGCTCAGTGTCTTAAGCTTAGAGTTCAAGTTCCCCAGTTGTAAAGACTAACCTTAAACTAATAACAACAAGAATCTTGTGGCACCTTAAAGACTACAGATTTATTTGAGCATAAGCTTTCATGGGCTGCAACCTACTTCATCAAATGCATCTGAAGAAATGGATGATAAGGTGGATGATGAAGTGGGTCATCCCATGAAAGCTTATGTGGAATTTGTTAGTCTTTTTTGGTTGTCACAGGACTCTCATTGTTTTTGCTGTGTACAGGCTAACATGGCTACCTCTCTGAAACTTAAAGTAATATGTGATTTTGAAACAGGTATGTGTGAAAACAAGGCAAGTAAGCCTGTAAAATACCATTTCTGGATCACTCACATTGAATTAAAACACAGACAACCAAGGGATGTTACACAACATTTTTTTGTGAGAAGGAATAATCCAGATCAATAAATTCAGTATTTCCACTGGAGGAAAAATACTTCACCAACACAAAAAAATAAACACAAACATTGTAGCAATTTTAAATTTGGAAAAAAAAAATTGTGAAGGAAGATTTTCTTCCACACTTCAAAAAAAGTAGATGGAGTATGAGTTTGCAAGGAACATGGAAATTGTAGATCATATTAACAGAACACATTTAAAATATAGTCTCTAATTTGCATTCCAAGTTGATAGTAGGTGATTTTTTATTAGACTTCTTGGAGAAAGGATAGGTCTGTCTTCTGAGAGTTCACACTGAGGACTTGGCCTATTTAAAATATCCTTTTCTCAATGGAAGAAGAAAGGGTAGACAACAGCTTTCCCATCGTTTGATTCCGCATAACTTTTTTAAAAATATGAAAGGTAGACAGTGTCCAGCAAAGATGATATTAGAATGTCTCAAAAAAAGAATAATTTTAAAGCACATTTCACACCTCTTTTAATAAAAATGTGAATTGAAACTTAATCAGAATTGTGGTTGAATTTATTAATTTTCCAAAAATCTACCCTTTAATATAAGCAACAGCAGAAAAAAAAAACTATTTGTATTTTAAAATGCAATAGAAAAAAATGATTGTTTGGTTCTCCATCAAATAAAATCAAAACCTCAATTTTTGTCATGGGTTGATCCCTGCCCCCCACCCCTGGCCATATCTCTAAATATTGTATCTGAATGGCATGAGATAAGTTACTCTCCAAATGATGTCATCTTAAAATACAAGGTCACCTTTTCAGATATCTTAAGCAATAAAATCTGTTTTCTATGTATGTAAAATAACTCTTGCTTATGTTGAGTATTCTGCAGATAGATCCTCAAGTGGGATAACTTGTGGAGTAAAGAACTGTGTCTTACGAGTAATGGTGGCAGAAACTACCACATATGACATTATATTGCTGCCATTAACAAGTACCAATTGTAAAAAGTGACGTGCATTCATGAACCTGCCCTTGTTTTCACCCTCATCAGTACATTTTTAATAATAATATTTTAATGTTTATTTCACAGAAAAGCAAACAGAAGAGAACACAGTTAACGTATCAAAAGCAGCAGATGAAGTTGCTTTGCAACTAACATTGGCCTCATGTTTAGTAATATTGAAATCTGTATTTCTCATGTGAGAGAAAAAGCCCAGGGCCTTCTGTCAGTTTGCAGCTGACACAAAAGAAGTGTCTATTCCATCCCCACAAAATGTTAGGGATGCAGATGCTTGGATCTTTATCATCTAGTACAAGATAAAGCAGGGTAGGTGCCAATTTAGGAGTATTTCATACACTTCTAAGTTTTGATGTGCCCCTCCAGCTTCACTGGGATTTGGGAAAGCTGGTTCAGATACACTCCCTGGAACTACATACAGACTGAGAGAAACTTTTGCAGGAGATAGTGGTTTCTCTGTAGCCATTCCTAGACTATGACACAAATTTCCAAGAATTAAGATACTTCATCATCTGCATGCTCATATTCTTAAAAACAAAAACAAAAGCACACTAAAAGAAGTATAAGCCACAATTGTCTCCCTGTGAAGAACATAAGAGAGAAGATAACTCTCACATGACAGATGTTGGCCAAGTTTCTTAGTGCATTCATGACATGTGCTTGGTTGGATTAGTTGAAATATTCCAAATGAAAAATGTTTCTCTTTAGGAAATTGGATTTTGTCTAAGTTAAAGTTTTCCATTATAATGCTCAGATGCCACAGTGATGGGGGTAGTATAAGAACCTCTGTGGAATAGGATAGGAACCTCTTTAGAATAAGCTGAATACCTATTTAGCAGACAAATTCCTGATGTTGAAAGAGGAGTTAGTAATTGTAGCTAAATGATTTAACTAAATATTAATATTCCATTAGGAGTCCTTTACTCTGGCTAGAGAGGAAACCCTGACTAGCATGCAAAACTTCTTATTTATAGTGAACCTAGGGAAAATGGATGTGATTGCAGAACTATTGGTCATAATAGGGACGGTAAATGTACCATCTGTCAAATTTTGGCCAAGTAATCCAGGTATAGATGCTTCAGTCTTGAAAGGTGCGTTTAGTTCCCAATGTTGGTGCTTGTTCACCAAATAAATTCCTTACAAACTCTGTGTTATGTCTACACTTACAAGCTAGTTGAATCTAAGGAGGCTTAATCTGAGCTAACTTGTCCCTGTCTACACTAGGCTTTCATTAGTTCGAATTAAGGAAGCTGAGTTTCAATTAGTAAAACTTGCCAGTTACCTCAAACTAAGCCTTTAGTTAGATCCTTAGTTCAAACTAAGGATGGTGTAGACTAAGATAAACCCTTAGTTTGAATTTAATAAATTTGAATTAAGGGCAGTTAGTTCGAATTAACAAAGTGATCTAATCCAATTTAATGTTGCGTCAAATTAGTCCACTTTGTTAATTTGAACTAGTAAGTTTGAGTTTAGTTTCAACTAAACTTAAACTTATTAGTTCAAATTAACAAATTTGAACTAACTTTTCCTAGTGTAGACATAGCCGGGATGATTTATGTGCTCTACATTTTCATCTAGAAGGCAGAAGCTTGCCAGTCTTCTCTTGAAATTTTGTAACTGGCAGACTCCTTGACAGGCTACAACTGGTCATCTGACTTCCCTCATGGCAGTACTGGTCCTCTACTTGCCCTGCATATTGGCTGCATGCACCCAGATTCTTTAGGATTACAGGAAAATCAACAAAATTTGAATGATTCATTGAAACCTTTGGGTAAATTCCCTTTGTGGTAAAATCAATAATTAGGTTCTGGCCAGACCTTCCCTTGAGTGTAATACATATGAGGAAAAAGTGTGGTGGGATAGGTAATAAATTGTAGATCTGCTCATTGTATTTAAAGTGCATCCTTTATTGCAGCCATGTAGAAGACTCTCATGGGGAAAAAAAACAAAAAACAAAAAAAAGAGTTTGGTATCTGAAGGCTGGGAAACTAGTGAAGTTTTGCCATGGGTGCACAATCCCGTTTCACTTTCCTGAATAGGAACTTTATTCTGTTTGGGGATCAGAAGGAGTACATGCTGCTTTGGCATATTATTAAGATTTTTATAACCAGTTTGTTTTTTCCACTGTGATCTTTTATTAAATACATATTGAGTCTCATCCATTCTTATCATGGAACCTGAAGGATCTTCTCCTGCCTGTTTTTGAGACATCTGTGCTTAGACTTCCTGGAATTGGTAAATATAGAAATGATGGAGGCTTTCACAAAATTATGTTCATTCTTCTGCACATGAGACCAGGCGAGGATGTGTGTAACTAAGTTTTGCTGTTTTGTTAGTTTTATGGAGAAGTAAGAATTGGAAAGAGAATAAGGCTACCAGAGATCACTGCAGCTTTCTAAATTACTGTGGTGACAATGGTAAGAGACATTACCACTTACATGACTTGTTGATGTGTGTGTGTGTGTGTGTGTGTGTGTGAGAGAGAGAGAGAGAAAGAAATGAACCTGAGAAGTGCAAGCTGTGGGAAGAAGACAGAATGAATGATGACAAACATGAAGCCTTTTAGCAGCCATGCTATATGCAAGATACTCAGTCTTAGCAGTCTTTCTGCATAGGACAAACATCATAAGCCCCCAAAGGATCAGTGCTTCTTTTCAGGAGACTCTTAGGAATGCAATTGTAGTGTAGAGGCACTGAACACCAAGGGAATTTCTATTTGGATTTCTTTACAATGAAGTCCCTTTGTACAGAGTCATTTTTAAAATTATCCTAACAGCCTATGCCCTTTAAAAGTGGGGTGGGGGACCAAGTTATGGTAGTTTGTTTATTGGAACAGGGTATGTATTATGTTTGAGTCTTGTCTTTTCATCACAAATCAAACTGTCTAAAAAAGGCACACTATGCAATGCAGCATTTTAAAATACAGTACACATTTCTTTTAATTAGTACTTATCAGAAATACATTTTGAGGGAGCTATGTTGTTCCCCACGAAGAGATGAACGTGTTCGTCAAGTTTCAGCTCCAAGTTAGCTGGACATTACAAGACCTTTTGTTCAATATATAGTTGCCTTGTGTATATCAGGAAAACAAACATTATGGAGGAAGCAGGCTGAAACATTCCACTTCAGGTTTTGCACACACTGTTCAAATCATGGAACGGAAGTAGGCTAAATGCCTTAATGGTACTTCTCCTTACACTACAAAATGATATCTCTCACAGAGAAATGATTTTTTAAAAAAATATTGTGGTATAATATATGATTCCTGGAGAATCTTGGCTGTAAAACAGAATTAAGCATTCTCTTTCTGCTATTCATTTCAAACAGCAAGTTTGTGAGAGATCCTATAATTCAGTTATAGACCCTATTGGAAATATTGCAGAACTCATGAAGACGGTGGCTACCACTACAGTGAAGTCAAATAGTGACAATTACATAGTCCGCCTGTTTGTTTTAGAACACATGGCCATCGTTCACAAGCTGTGTTCAGCATTTTTTTTGAAAAATTAAGAATATCTGTTGACATAATCTGCTCAATGCCCTTTGTCCCTTAGTTATTTATTGAGACAATGTGCTCTCATAACAAGATGTCCTATAGAGAGAGACAAACTGAAACAGATTCTCAATAATTAAAACACCATTTCTTATAACCATATATCATTGCAAGATGATATTTACAAAAGACAGGAAGGAATTTATATACAACAGAGAACCCGCTCTCCAGTGAAAAGATTTTTCTCTTTAAAACAGTGTTAAAATTACCTTATTTACTGTATGACCATTCATCATAAGCAAATAATTCATCAACAGTGAAACTACAAGACCAAGAATTTTACATGTGAAAAGCACGTGCAGTCTGCTTTGTTTAAACTTATTATTTTAAGACCATAGAATAAAAATGCAGTGCATTCTCTTGCATAGAGTAGATTTTTTTGAGTACTTCTGTTGGCTATAGAACATTAAATAATACTGCTATCAAACCTCTTAAGTGCAACTGACTATCAGTTGCATCATTCATTTTTACCCAAACTTTCCCTGTCCATCACAAACACATCATTTCAGCATTATGGGAGGTTTGTTGAGAAATATTGAGTCAGGAAAATGAATTTATAAAACAGGTTACACATGATAAACACCCATCATTTATATCTTTTCAAACTTCTGCCTCTGCTAGTTTGTGATGTGTAACTCTGGTGTTTTTTGCTGCATGTTTTAAAAATCCTTAGTCACATCTTTGAGACTTAGTGTATCAGCTATCATTGGTTTTGATCTATCATCTACCCTATCTCCCTTTTATCTTAAATCCTGTGAGTTTTGCGTGATTTCATGTTAGAGAGTTGACTGAACACAAGTAGTCAGAGCTAATACATAAATAATGCTAATCTATGCAACAATTATATTCTAACTCATTCATTTTGTTTTCCTTTTTGCAGTGCTCACCATTTTTAAAAGTCAACATTTACAACTGTTATCAGGTAATTCAAATACCTCAGTTATTTCCTGGTGGGGGGGTCTGCAACCTGCAGCACCAGAGATGCATGTGGCTCTTTGGCTGCCCCCTTGTGGTGCCAGCTCCAGGCACCCTCTCCTGCCACTGAGGGCCCTGAATGCAGCCTGCTCATGGCTCCAGGCCCCCCATGTCACCAGGGGACCTGAGGACAGCCCATGCCAAGCTCTGTGTTCCCCTCAGCTACCAGGGGACCCTGCAGCAGGTGCCTGGCCCTGCTCCCCCCACCCCTTCCCCAGGAGACTACACCCATTGTGACTCTCAAAACACTTGGTTACTGAAGGAATTTTACAAAATGGCTCTTCTTATCCTCTGAGTTGCTAGCTCCTGTCCTAGTAGATGATAGCAGTCCTTCCTTTGGGGAAGATAAAACTATCAGGGTTGACAGCTGAAGTATGCTAACTCATGTTCAGTGGAATTATTAGTTACATTATTTTGGTGAAAGAGAACAGCTTGTGACCAATGAAGGGCTAATTTTATCTTAATCATGATCACTTATGCAGAATTTTCATATTCTTAGTAATACTGGTTTTGATTTTTCGGTAAATGGAAAATGAAATAATTTTGCCCTTCTTTTAAACACTGTAAAACTGGGAAACAAATGGACAAATCATGGGTTAAGGTAAAGTTCAAGTTGACATTTCAAACAACAAGAATATAAATAATAATCTCATAGTTTCATATATTCTAAGGCCAGAAGGGACGACTGAGAGCGTAAGACCTGACCTCCCATATGTGACAAGAAAAACTTCCTTAAAATAATTCCTGGAGCACATCATGTTCCAACAACTCCCTCCCTCGGTTGTTCCTACTCCCAGGTGAAATCCACATTCCTCTTTTGTTTTTATAATAATCAAAAAAAAAAAACCCTCATCGGCTTGATCTTGCCATTTGCCAAGGAGGAACAAGGACTTTATATCTTTTAAAGCTGATGTAAGTTGCACTGACTTGTAATGACATAGGGGCCATTATGCTACTATGGTGCGTTGCCAGGATGTAGCATTCTTCTGCCGTACTCCGTCCTGTTCTTGCCTTACCTGTAAGTTAAAGGTGTTATGGAACTGGCCATCTTTATTCTGCTTGAGGAGTCCCACAAACTGGGAAAATACTCAGTTACTCTTACCTTAAGTCCCCTTTTCATTTTTGGACTATCATATGGGGGGATGAGACCTGTCTCTGTCTAATGATACTTTTATAGATCGCTCCACATATTTGTTTGTAATTGTACTCAATTTTTACCTTCTGTCTTATGTCAAATACAACATCTTTCTCAACATTTCTAAAATATAAATCAATTTATAAAAAGTCTAATGGGGAACAAAACACGAAGTATACATTCATAGGTACTTTGTTGGCTGTAAATAAATGGCTAAGAATTTTCATTTATTTATTTGTTTATCAAGTTCTCCCTGGGATGGAACCACAGGCTCAGCAGTATGTTAATTAGTAAGAATCTGTGTGAGTGCAAACTGCACTCAACTTAATCCTTTGATGGTAGATGTATTATTTTCAATCAGGGATGAAAGTTCTGCACAGAAGAATGCTATACTTAAAAATCATTCCTTTCATATGTTGGAGAATGACTATGCGGTGCAGAATAAATGCTTGAATAAAATCCTCTCTGGAAGAGATCTACAAGTAGTAAATACCTTGAGTTAACCTGTTAAACTTTAAGAGATTCCAAGGACAGAAAGGAGTCCTGGAATCAGCTAGTCTGACCATCTGTATAACATGGACCATAAAACAAAAACTTCCTAAAGCATATCTTAAAAACCATCAAATCTTGATTTAAAATTTTTCAGTGATGGAAAATCCACTAGAGCCTTTGTCAAATTGTTCTAATGGTTAATTACTCATGCTTTTAAAAATATATATGCCTTATTTCCAGTCTAGTTTAAACTTCCAGCCATTGTTTCATTATACCTTTCTCTGCCAGACTGAATCCCTATTATTAAATATTTGTTCTTCATGTTCAAGTTTACAGATAGAAATCAAATCAACCTTTAATCTTCACTTTGTTTAATTAAATAGATTGAGCTCTTTGGCTATGTCTACTCTGTCAAATTAGTCCAGACTGAGGAAGCTTAGTCCATATTAACTTGGCCCATGGCCGCACTAGGCTTTGCCTACTCCGAACTAAGAAATTTCTTAGTTCAGACTAGGCAAAGCTTAGTCCAAACTAGTAAGACCTGGTGGTTAGATTGGACTTCCATGTTTAGTTCAAACTTTAGTTCAAACTAAGCATGGGCAAGACTCAAAGTGATGGTTAGCTTGGACTAAAGAAGTTTGAACTAGCTGCATGTTCTAGTTCAAAATAAATGTTAGTTTGTGTGAAAGTGGAATTTTCCACTTGGATTTTGCTGTGGCTAAACTCCAGCCTGGCTTATGGAATGTAGCTTGTTAGGTCTCTAATTGGAAAAAGAAATAATTATGTGGTGTTATCTTCCAAGGTTGGAAAACCGCAGACAGTAGCACTTTTTTAAGAAAACTGACTGCAAGTAACCCCAGACCAGTTCAAACCGAACCCTGGAAAGTGATGAGACACCTGCAGAGCCCATGAGCTCATAAGAAAGATCTACTGACCAAGGTCAGTAAGTTTCCATCCCAACAAGCGATATGCTAATTTTTGAGGTCCCAGCCATAACGCTGGGGTTCTGGTCTAGGCACATTGGAGAAATGATAGGTCAGCAGATTGTTGTGTTGCCAGGGGATCTGGCCACCCCCTAGGCATTTCCCCACTTTTCGCAAGGAAGAGTGTTAAACCCCTTGACTAATCACAAAGGGAGCTTGCAGTTTTTCTTTTTCTCCTTTTGGCAGATCTTTTTCTTTTTCTTTTTGGATTCTTTTACTAAGCATTTAATTTTCACCTGAGTTGGGGGTTCTGTAGCCTTTGGCACATCCAAACGGGGTGGCAGGGGGTGTTCAACAGCTGCAACTGGTTGTGGTGGGCTCTAATTTTTAAGGCCACAGGCAAAGCTCATAGGCTTCACTGTTGGTTGATCTGTGTTAACACCAGGCTGGTCAAGTGCAGGATTTTAAGAAGCACGCGGTTGGTGGACACCAGACTAGTGGGCTGCTAATTTGAAGGCCACAGGCAAAGCTTGTAAGCTGCACTGTTGGTCGCAGCTGTTTTAACACGGGGCTGTTCTATCACGTTTTGCTATCTGTGACGGGGTGGACCCGCCCCGCACTCAAGCAGGCCTATATGCCCTGAAAGAGGAGTTAGCCCTGCCCCTTAGACCCTGCCGGGCATGCTCCAACAGCTGCCAAGGGATAAAAGGCTGCAGTTCTCCTCAGTCAGCGGCAGGCCAGCAGAGGGAGCAGATGTGTACTGGAAGCTCCTGCCTAGACGCTGGCTCGGCCCCCGCCCTACCGGAGCACCCTCTAGAGAAGCCGCAGGCGCCGGCAGCAGGAGGCTCCGCTGAGGGAGGCGTA
This sequence comes from Podocnemis expansa, assembly GCA_007922195.1. Taxonomy (NCBI): domain Eukaryota; kingdom Metazoa; phylum Chordata; order Testudines; family Podocnemididae; genus Podocnemis; species Podocnemis expansa. Next base: position 44,025,323 of record ML681966.1, on the reverse strand, counting down.
CCCTCCTACAGGGATCCAGAGACCCCGACCAAGAACGGGGAGCAACCCAACGGACACCGGGGAGCCAGAAGGGGGAACGTATCCCCCCCCCGGCCTCAGGTAGGAAGTAGCCCAGGGCAGTGTTTACCGGGGTGACCCTTAGTACGGTAGGGGCCTCAGTCGGTGCGTTGTGGTCCGGATCCCCACTGACTGGGCCAAGACCCACAGCACCCCCAGGGCCTTGGGCTGGGGTTCAGTGGAGTGGGAGGGCCTGAACCCCCCTTCCTGGGCCCACACCCCTGTGGGGGCACACTGCCCTGCTTTGAAGGGCCCGTGACTATTGACTCTGGCCGTTGGGCTGCACCGCCCTGCTTGGAAGGGCCTGGGACTATTGACTCTGGCCATTGGGCCACATTGCCCTGCTTGGAAGGGCCCGTGACTATTGACTCTGGCCATTGGGCCACCCTGCCCTGAACCAAGAGGCCAGGTTTGTTGTTCAAACACCGGGAAGCGCCCGGTTTGAGCCAGCAGAGACAGCGCACTCCGCGACACTATCTCTCTCTCAAAGAAACAGATCTGCTGTCTGTCACTCCAGAGATAACATCCAGATGTGGTAAATATAACCTGGTGAAATTTGGGATTTAAACTGGAAAATGCTTTTTGGGGATGTGTGTGTGTATTATTAGTGCTCTGAACCTATTAACCTCAAAGATCAGAATCAAGCTGGCGTTCCACAATCAAATTGGGAAATAGCAGTGTAAAAGAGTGTGATGGAAGAATAAATCCACTTGTATTCCCTGCAAGGCACCCCAGCTGACTCTTGTAAGTCCTAGCTGCAAACAGTCCATGGCTAGCCCCACTGGGCCATGACCCATGGTGTCTGGAGAGCAAGGGGGAGAAGCAAGATGTTCGTGCTGTCCTGGGCTGCGCATGATGTTTTAGTTTGTGTGTGTGTGTGTGTGTGTGTGTGTGTGTGTGTGTGTGTGTGTGTGTGTGTGTGTGTGTGTGTGTGTGTGTGTGTGTGTGTGTGTG
>ML681966.1:44011839-44024302 GCA_007922195.1 Podocnemis expansa | reverse complement strand
GTGTGTGTGTGTGTGTGTGTGTGTGTGTGTGTGTGTGTGTGTGTGTGGTAAATAGCAAAGCTCTTTTGCCCACAGATTGTGTGCTCTATCTCTGTCTCCCATAAACCCCACTCTGCTGAATTATACCAATCAGGATTGGCACTGGGGATTTTAATTCAGGGTTAGGCACAAGGATTGGGATAGGCATTGTAGTGGTATTTGTGTTCTATTTTCTGTTTATTGGGCTATTAATTTGCACTTAGAAGATCTTTAAATGCTTTAAAGAAACAGAGTTCTCAAACCACAGTTTGTATGAGTTTCGATAAGTGTAATCTAATAGGAATTGCAATTTTTTTAATTTTAGCAATAGGAATATTAGTAATTGAATAATATTAACCTCTCATATAACCTTTTTTTTCTTCTTTCTTTTTTGTAATTCTATTTACCTTAATAAAAGCTACATAAAAAATGGTTAACCAAAAAAATTGTGGTTTGGTCTCTTGCCTCTCGATTGGGACTCCCTCTTGCACACACTCCCCCACAACAGTTTGAACTAGAACACACATCTAGTTCCAATTAAATATTCCGTGTCAGTTTGAACTAGCCCAAAGTTAGTTCAGGCTAACCTTGGACTTATTTAGTTTGGACTAGCAGGTCTGAACTAAATTTGTAGATGTAGACATAGCCTTTGGGTCTAAAACTGTTAAGACATGTTTTCTAAATCTTTTAATTATTTTGTGGTTCTTCCCTGAACTGTCACCATTTTTTTAGCATAGGACAGGAAGGGACCTTGTGAAGACATGTAGTTCAGTCTCCTGCACTTGCAGCATAATCAAGCATTGTTGCTGGACCTTCCCTGACATGTTTGTCTAACCTGCTCTTAAAAATCTTTAGTGATGGAGATTCCGCAACTTCCCATCCTGAATTGCAGACATGACCACTGGACAAGCATATTTTACTAGTGATAACCCCAGTGTCAAATGCAGACGTAAAATAAGCTCTTTATTCCTATTTGAGATTTCTCTATTTATAATCCCAGAATTGCATTAGCATTTTTGTCTATGCTGTCACATGTGGAGATCATGTTCAATTCATTATGTCCCCAAACCCTATATCTTCTTCAGAGTCACTGCTTTTCAGGATAGATTTCCCATCAGGACCTACATTCTTTGTTCCTAGATGTATATATTTGCTTCTAGTAAAATGCATATTGTTTGCGCAACACATTAGATCAGATCCCAAATTTACTTAATTTAATGTGACTATTCTCATGAGTAAACCTTAGCACATACGTAAACATTTGTGGGATTTGACTCCAATTTTTCATTAAACCTAAACTATAACCCTACACTGTGATCTGTGCAACTGCACTGCTGTGTCTGAATACTGTCTCCAGTAGGGCCTGCTCAAGAGCAGTTGTGTATCAGAATGCAGGATGGAGGCCTAGATAACAATTTATATTTTGGTAAATATTACAGTAAGAAAACCTATCTCAGCAAGAACATAATTGTTTCTGAGATCTGCACTGGCACCAAGAACCAAAGCCACTCAAATTTCATGACATACATTGCAAAATTTCAGAGCCACTCATCCTTGCATTGCCCAGATACAAATTGATTAAAATAGTCCCTCAAAACAGCCACAGTCGCCTCAAAAGCATATTTAAGTTTCAGTTTCTCATGTTTTATGAAAATTAAGTTTTTTGCACAAATTAAATTTTAAAAATATTCAGTTCCACTCAATTAGTTTGATTTTCAATTGAAATACACGAGTTTTCTTTGGGCAGGGGTTATTTAACCACATTTAAATATTCAAAATAAAAATCCTCAGTTTTCAAGTATTTCCTATTTTATTAGATTTTTTCATACAAAAGTACACAACACATTGCCTTAGCACCATGGAAAGCCAAGGAGACACCCAAGATAGATCAAGGGATTAATTTTCTGTTAGGGAAAAAAAATCGCTACCCATAGAAGATTTAACAAATACATATGTGTATATACCCAGGTATGGGATGCTAGTCAGTTCTGATTCTTACGACAGTAATGGATCATTTCAGACTTGTTCCTGTATGTTCATCAGGAATAGTGCTGCCACGATATCTTTCAGTGATATGACCTATGCTCCTACTTACACGGGTTTGCCTTTTCTCTTTAATTCTTTTTAATTTTGGCTTTTCTAGGTTTTGTATTTAAGCATAGGGGCACAATTGACTGATTTGTTGTAATACATGATCTCTTGTTCTCTAGGATAGTGATGACTTCTTAGGTGCTGAGACTTTTGCATGAGATATTTCCAGGGTTCATTGTAAGTCTAAATTTTGCTCAGTTAACAGTCATCTCTATATGACAGTTTCATTTACTTCACGTGTTAATCTGTCACTTACCATGGCATATCTCACTACCCCTAAATTCACAGTATTCATTTATTAGCTTTACATTTGCAACAAATGTGAAAATAGATTTACCTTAGTGTTGAACCCCTGGCATTACATTTGAATCTTTTTGACTGCTGATAGTTAGGGGGTGATAGTGCTTTTTTAAATGGTCTACAAGCTCCAGAAGTAATTATCATTTGATGATTTAGTTACTATTTACCTGAATATATTTTTTATCTTTCTCAAATATGATATTTTGTGGGGGGGTTGCCATATCTATAATAAAATTTGCTGGGGGCAGAGTGGGTGGGAAGCCCAACACCCAAGTATCTTTGGCAATTGTTTCTTGGTATTTATGAATGTTGGTTTTTTTCTCAAGTTGTGTCATGGAAACCCATGTATACAGCATTCTTACTGTATTAGCCGATTTCACCTCCTCAACAGAATTTTAACAGCAATATTAGGCACATTATAAGAGGTAGGTATTATTTTAATAAAGCTCTTCTAATTAGTAGAGTTTTAAGCATTTTACAAGAAAAGAAAATGTTAAGTGGTTATATTTTCTTTTTATTTTGGAAGATTTGGTTTTTGTAAAGTTGAAATTTTTCTAATGCTTGTTTTTATTTTGCTGAATGTTTTGATTTTTCTAGTGCAAAAATCAAAATAAAATATTTTATTTTAGATCAGATAGTTTCAGAGTGAAAAACTGTGGGTTTTCCAAGCCAAATAATATTTTATCATTGACCTGCCTCTGTCTAAGCTGCCTTGGTGCCTGTATTGCATAATTCCAAACTGTGTTTCCCTGCTTTGGTAGCAGTATTTTAAGTCTAGTCAATAAAAAGCACTGTCCTTGGCAAAATATCATTTTTTTATATATATGAAGAAAAGTATAATGCACAATGTTATTTTTTATTCTTATAATGTTTATAGTGAGATCAGGGGTTTTTTTTTTAGGAACTTTAAAAATTTTAGAATATGGACTCAGTCCCCATCCCACAGAGTTTACAGGCTACGCTGACAAATTAGACAAAAGGTGAAAGGGGAATGGAGAGGCACAATGACTTGCCCTAGGCTTGACAATAAGAAGCAAAACCAGTAACATACCCCAGCTTGCCAAACTCTCAACCCAGTGCCCTAACTATGGATTCCCTCTCCAGATGCTTTCATTTAACCTTTTTGTGAAAACTGGGAGGAAATAAGTCATTGGTTTCACATTACCTGCAAAGTTTTTTGAAGTTTTGATTGCAAATCATTGTAAATATTATTTTCCATAGTGAATAGCACTTTAGACATTTCACTTTCTTTTTTTTTTTTAATCAGGAATGAAGCTCACATATAAAGTCTTCTACTAGTAATAGCATAGCTATGGCATTTAAAAGAATAGAGATGTAGAATATAGTCCCTTGACACGTATAGATATTGTTTAGAAGGGAAATGTTAATATAATCTGAAAATTTCACTCTGTTGCTCTTATTATGTCTAATATTTAATATGATAAAAAGCTAATCTGGTATCATGAATGAGCTGTAAATTAAAATTATTATATCTGTATTGCTTTAGGCTAACATGGAACAGAATGACACAAGATGAAACTAAAAATATAGCATTATGCTAAATTATGTGTGGTGAAGAAGATGTTACAGTTGGTGGGTAGGAAAGATACCTCATTCTGGTCTCATATCAATTTTAACTAGTGTGACACTGTCAGCTTCATTGGTGTTACTCCCCAGTTACAGTGGTAGATCAAAGAACAGAATCATGTACATTAGATAGTTTGGGTAGGATTGCTTGCCACACATTAATAATGGGGGGCAGGGTGTAGTACATTTACTATTTGAACATCATTAGGTCCAGATGAGGTTGATAAACTATACCCTCTCTTTTTGGTTGTGGAAACTGATAAACTGTGTTGATGTGATATATATCAAAACCACCTAACAGTTCAGTGGCAGAACTAGGTTTATTACACAAACCAATTTATACTAAGCCTCAAATCCCATTCATACCATGCTTTTTAAAAAAAATATATGCACAGATTGCTAAATAATTCTAAAATAAAGCAGTGATTAAAGTAATGAAACATGGCACATTGTCTTTTGTAACATACATTGCTAAATGAGAATAAGATTTTCGCAATATACCATAGAGAAAGCTGAGTCCTATCACAATGGAAGTCAGTCTGTTTTATTGGGTACTGAAAAGATGTGCAAACATTGCTTGACCCTATTCTTAGTAATGGTTTCAAACCAGCTGCTCCATTCTAGCCCTCCTAGCAATTTGGGTTGCATATACTGTACGCAGTTGAACTTAAGTGTATCACTTTGGAGTCTACAGTTATGAGCTATGGGGATACAAAGAATGAGTTTTCAGTAACTTCTATTCTGCCGTTAGCCAGAGCACAATAATGCAATCTGTGACAAGAAGACTTTCTACTGTCCACTGTTCCTGAGTTTGTTTGTCAGCTGAAATTTCCCATTGGGAGAGCCATGTAATGCCATTATGCCACTGGTCCCCCTAATGTCTTTATTTTGTTTGTTTGCTAGTGTGTTACCTAGCAATCTTATCAGAAGCAGTTGAGGGAGAAATCTGTACCACATGTACACTTTTGCTATTTAAAATAAAATGGCCTATATTAATTTAGACTTTGAATTCTGCATTAGTAATATTTTATCTCTTCTCCGGATCTGTTTTATTTTAGAACAGTTGATCGGATATGGTGTTATAAATCTTTTCTTTTTATTTGTGGTGGTTTTTTTTTTTTTGTATTTTCATACATTGAAAGTCAGCTAAACACTACCTGCAGGGCAACATTACTTTGATTTTTTTAGGAAAAAAATAGAACAGATGATAACATCTTGAATTTTTTTTTGTAAACAATGTTAGCATTGACATCGCTATTTGGTCAGACCTTTGAGGCATGTAACATCCTCTAACAGTTGTATAATGTCACTTTAAAAATGTCTTTTCTCAGTTCACAAATATGTAAGAAAAAATCTGACTTGATGACCTTTTCATTGATATTTATTCCTGAGTTAAGATTTGGGAAAGTTATAATTAAGTTTTGCCTTCTAGGAAACTGCTTCTGATTTCTCATCTTCAAATTGCCTGAACTCCATTGTATATTATTAGTATACTACAGATTACAATTGCAGTAGTTTTCTTTTTCACAGTAATAACCACCTCTAAAATTATGCCCAGTGGTATGATAAAAAATCCTCTGAAAAAATAAGTAAATTGAATATTATGAGAAATGTGATAGATATCAGAACAGATATCAGTGGAGTAAGCAGCCAGGGGAGTTTGTGTAATCTTTCATTAACGGTATTCATGACTAGACTGTACAGTGTCTATTTGATACAATTTAGGAATAATTAAATTAATCCTGACACAGCTTGGAGGGCAAGGAAATAGCCCAGATAACCCACTTCAGGATATTCCTTGCTTATACAACGGATTCTACCATTCTGTCACTTCATTGCTAGTGAAATGACACAAGTTCTGACATCGATTTATTGCCTAGTGAAGAAGAGAATTAAGGACAAATTTTCAGCTGAACTGTTCCCAGGAAGAACAAATCATAATAAGATTCCTCACACTTCCCTGCACAGGCTGCCCATCCCTGATCCCTGGTATGCAGGGCATTGCATATCCACTTCAAGAGCATGTAGAGAAAAGAAGGAAGGGGAGGGAGACAGGAATGGTGCTAGCATTTCTGGCACCACTCTGCAGCTCAGCACACACCAGCGCAGATGAGTGCACAACGACACGGTCCCCATTTGGCACAACTGCACAACGACACGGTCCCCATTTTGGCACCCTTCAAACGTCGGCGCCTCCCTGCAATGCTTACCGGGCTTACCACGTTGTGCCAGCCCTGGAGGGAGATAAGGATGGGTGGAGTCCTGGACTCCAGCCCTCACTCATGGAACATGGCAGCCATAATAGCCGAGACACTGCCCAGGGATTAGTGTTTGCTGTTAGCAGTGTCCAAATCCCTTAACAGACAAGATGGTGGGGGAATGAGAGGAAGGAAGAGAGCAAATTCTCTCCCTAAACCACAATTCCATGACTGCATTGCTTCTGGGATAGTGTAACACATACCATTCTTTACTCTAGGCTGTTCCTAGAGACACAGTCTTGCCCTTAAAAACAAAACCATCTATTTCACCTGTTCATATTGATGCACTTGCCCCAGACTACAGATTACCTCTGTCCATCTATTTTCATTTCATAACTGCTAACCAAATGTTCATCTACTACTTTTCAAAGTGTACTGGAAACTTTTGGGGCAGATGATTTGAAGGGAAGGAAAGGAAAGATTAAAAATGTTTCAACTTTAAAATTATTTCACAGTAAACTGCAGATACTGATTACAGTCACTAACTTCCATGTAATATATTGTTCTTTATTAACAGTACATTATCCATCCTGGTATTCTCTGTTGATAAAATAATATAACTCAGCTAGCAAGCTCAAGTGGAATATTGTATTATTCAAATACTTGTGCTGGGCTTTAGTGAAGGGACTTTGGGTATGTCCACACATATCTTTTAAATCGAAATAACACTGGTTATTTCAATTTAAGAAAGATTAGGTCCACACAACGATTTCTTGTTTCAAAATGATGAGCTCCGTAATTTCAAAACAAGAGATGTTATTTTGAAAAAGCTTAAACCTACTTTAATTCAAATTGTCTGTTATTTCAAAATGATTATGTCAAAATAACAACGTTTGGACGTGTTATTTTGAAATAACTTTTATTTCAGAATAACACTTTTGCCCTTCTTCCCAGGGTGCCTTCCTTTTTGTATATATTGGGTGGGGACATGGCCCAGTGAGGGGGCTATGTTGCCACAACTCCCATGGTGCCCCTCTCCTGATTTGAAATAGCAAGTCGTGTGTCTGTTTTTTATTTCAATTTAAGTTAATTCGAATTAAGGATTTTATTTTGAATTAATTTATTTTGATTCAACTTAAATAGAAATAAGCATGTACCTGTGGACATAGCCTTTGATATTTAGTGGAGACAGAATTTATATAATCTATTGGAGAAGAATTACAGTCTCCAGGTAACTGACTTAAATGAAATAGCAGAACAATCACTTTATAATGGGAGGAGATGGGAATAAATGCCTACTTTAAGAGAGGGTGATATCACTTAAGGCCTGGGTCTCAAACATTTGGGCAAAACTGCCGGAGAGTTACCTGCAGTAGGCCTAATCCTGCCTTCTTTGAAAGGCCTAATCCTGCCTCACTGATTCACTGAGAGTTTTGGGTGCAGAAAGCTATAGGGATCTGTCTAGTTGCCTGCATCATGATGCTTAGAATTCACAAAATAAGACAGGAAATCACTTTAAACACCCTTTTAGCTTGCATTCTTCCAGCTCTTCTAACTGTCTGTGCAAACTGATTGCTGTACCCCTTAATTTTGGCATGGGACATAACACACAGACTGGGTGGGTTCTGAACATTTCTGGAAGAGTTTAGAGGAAGATAGGATTCAACTAAATGTTCAAAGATACAGGAGACCTATATTACTTGCTATCACAAAAAATGTACCTTAAAATTTTTGGTTGGACAGCGGAGTAGCAAAAGGATTTTCTTTTTGGTTTTTCTATTTATTTTCCTGTCTAGTACTAGTAAAGCTGAACTTCTTTTGAATTTCTGACATCTGATTTGTTTACATGTTGATGAACCAAAAGTTTATTAAAATCTGTTGACCTTTCTTTAAATATTGGATTCTGTTGCTTTTCAGGTTGCACAATAACTTGATTATTCTGAGTTGAGCTACAGAGATTAAAAGGGCAAATTTTTAAATATTTTCCTATTAAAAATTGATTTGAAGTTCTGACATTTTGAATTGGAGCCGGGGTGAACAACACCTACAGTGTCAGGATGTTTGGCAAAGAGAGATTTTATTTATCTGTTTAATTTGTGTATTTTTGGTTGGGGAAGTTGCATGTGGAAATTAGAAGCGAATGAGCAACTGGGAGCAGATGTACTGACGAATGACTGCTAGAGATTTTGGCAAACATTTTTAAATCTATTTTTGAGTATGAGAATGGTGATATAAGCAGTGAAATGAGATTTGTACCTGAGCGTGGCATACAGAGAAGAGTGTGAAAGTCTGTCAGTCAATTATCCAAAAAAAGTGGGATGGCGTATAAATCAAGTTCCCATTCACTTTCTACTTTCTCTCTATTTCCCTGTCTAAGACCCACAGAAATTTCCTGGAACTGTTATCTTTTCCATAGCAGTCCAGTTGAGTATGAGCATGGAGAAAGCTGAACTAACTGCTGGATGGCTAGTTGGGGATATGTCTGTCCTTTCCATTCACCATGCTGTAGCACAAGCTGTCCGATCAATCCAGCAAATATTTGTCAGTGCTTCTAAACATTTGATGTTCTGATTCCCCTCATTAGCTACAAGTATGCAGTTCAGTCCTAGACTGTTGATTTCCAAAGACTGGCAAAATGACTTGCGAATGAGCACTAGCTATATCAGGTATCAAAATAATTGATTTTAGCACAGCACTAGTTTGCCCTCAGTAAAGAAGAACAGCGATATTAACATTTATTTTCTTGCATCCTAAGACACTTAACACAGAGTTCCCACAGATTTCCTACCATACCTATATTCACTGAATAGGAGACTTACTATAAAGAATTTTGCCAGAAGCTTAAGGAAGTCTGTGTCAGCATTCACACAGCTCTTAAAATATGTCTCCAGTGGATGTGACTAAACTTTGAAAGCTCAGCTCATATTCAGACTCTGGATTTTTCTTTCAGAAAATGAATTTTTAAATATATACTTTTGTTTGTCCTAGAACAACCCTTAAACTGCTGGCGGGGTTATTTTCATAATTATTGTGCACCATCATCTTCCACACATGTGCCAGTAAAAACGTCAAATCACTTTGCCTACTTTACTGGTCGTTGCATAATGTATTGTTTATATTTTGCTAGTGTCTGATTGTTTCTTGGGAAAATTAAATGTAACCTTTATTTTTTAGGGTTTTTTTTTAGTTTTTTTTCCCTTTGGTTTTTCTGTTTGGCACAGGTGTGCAATAACAATAAAAATATTGCACCTTACATAATTCTACACTTCAATAGTGCCCTACTGAGACTTAAACTACATGCAACATTTCTGCAGCATGCAAAAGCTGTAATAAGAGAAAGTCAATGAGCCTCATGTACCTTTTATAAAACATGACATAAGGCAATATAATTAAAACTAAACTTATTTCCTGTGGTGAAATTAACTTACAGAAATGAAGGCGTTTATTTATTAAATAGGATGTCTGGAGCACTTGCCTTATTCTTTCTACTCCTGGGAGGGTTTTGATTGTTTGTTTCCTTTCTTTGGCCTGCTTGCTGTGTAATTTAAAACTGGTACCTTCCTTTGGGAAACAAAATTTGATCGGAGAACAGCCTGCATCACGAGCTAAACAAATTACCAATGTTTTACTCACTTTTCTTCCCCAATTCTTTTTTTTTAAGCATCAGAAGAAATGTGTGCAGAGGTTTACAAGTGTTATAGTACAGTTTAGATTGAATTTTCTGCAACAAAGGCACGTTGGTCCCTTTTTTGATAGGTAGATGCTTAATGGCTGTAAGATAAGAAGAGAACAGTTACTGTTCTATAGTTTGGTCTTTGGGTATTTTTTTTTTCCAGGGGAGAGGAGAGAACAGAGGGTGATCTGTTGTTGAGTATAGCATCTATCTGAAAATGAATGGAAAAATGTTTTGTGGAACCAATTAATCTATGGAACATGCTTCAAGGTGATGCTACTAAGGTAAACACTTCAATAAGCTTTATAAACTGATAGTTATAAGCATCAGAAGAGCATGCGGAGTATCTCCAGATATTCAAATTACAATGGCTCTCAGTTACAAATTACAATGGCTTCAGGGCTTTATGTCATCATCAGTTTGGATCAGGAAGAAATTTCTCCCCCATTGTGTACTAAAATATGGATAGATTAATTAGTTTTTTCTAATTTTTGCAGTTTCTCTTTCTCCCTTTTTTTAGGCGTCTGAGTGGGTACAGAAATCTGAATGATTTGGTGATTGGTTTATTCTGTTATGGACATTTGTTTCTTAGAGCCTTCTGATCTTGGCAAATAGGATACATGCAAATATTAATGTACATAATAAATCACTCAGGCAAAATGCAAGCCCCTAAATCTTTGGGAAAGTCTAATAAGCCAGTATTTTTCATTTGAAGATCTTAAAGCAATTCTTGGCTTGGACACATTCTGGGACATCAAAGACAAACATCTTTGAGGGGACTTTGAGGGAGTTTGGTTTTGTTTCAAAATCTGTTTCTGATATGCATGATACTTGAATCCCTTGTTAGTAATCAAGAATCCTATCATCCTCTTACATAAAATGCTCTAAACAAGTAAGACATTAAAAGTATTCTACTGATTTAGTACTACTTACAAAATCTATCACAGTTTATCCTTTCTTGATGTGAAAATATACAGATTTTGTTTTTCCATAAATCTGTCCTACAATGATTATACATTATATTCTTTGTTTACAATATCTGTGTTATCTTTAAAATCTGAGAACTGATCTGAATGTTTGTTAGAAGCAGTGAGATATTAGGTTTTGTTGCATAAGTCCTGCAAGTCCTTTGATTCAGTTTTCCCTAATAATCATTAAAATTCTCTTAGAAATTCACAACGTAAAAAACCAAATACCATGTCATGCAAGTAAGTGTTTTGTAATCTGATGTTTTCAAATTATGTTGATATCTGGCCACTCTTTTTCATTTGAGCGAGGAGTTCTTTATTGTAGCAGTATTTTACAGCACTGTGACTGTAGATACTTAATGTGCCTGTTGTATTGATATGGAGAAAGCACTGTCATCAGGTATGTTACATTGCTTACTTTATTAAGGTAACTGACTTCTGGTTTGGGGCTGTTTGAAGATTGATGTCATTGCTGGAATGTCCCTTTGAAGGTTTATAGTTATTATAGATTAGAATTGAAGCATCGGGGGGGCAGATTAACTTGAGCCTTTATTATTTGTTGTTGTTAATTATATTTTACCATGGTCTCTAAGGCCCAGGTTATAGTGCTGGGGTTGTACAAACAGAGAGTCAAAAGGAAGTCTTTTAAGGGGTGTTAGGAGCTGGGATTTTTGTTGGACCTCTTTCCAAAACAGTTTGTGTGCATTTGTTATAGTAGCTATCTGAAGATTCACAAAAAGGTCGCACCTGCTCCCAGAACCTCACAGTCTAAAGATAGACAGAGAAGTAGATGATGTTAATGGAGAGACCATAACAATAGGGGGTTAATATACCAGTCAGTTCGACACACAGAGCAGCAAGAATCCAGATTAATCTTCAAAATGTTGGTGCTTTGCTCCTATATTCCTCAGCATCAGGACCAGGAAAACTCTGTCCTGTGCTACTACACTGGCCTTTTATACTTTGAGATCCACACAGGAGCAATCCTATCCATTTTGAGGCTGGCCTGTTGAGAAATGAGTAAGCAAAGATGACACCCTACAAAACAAGTGGCTCAGTAGTTTGTGCCTACTGGAATTTGGAACCCAGGGTAAATGCCATCCTCACCTGCCCCTGGAACTGATTCTTGGACTAGATATTCATTGGGCTGATAGGAAAACGACCACCTGAAGATCTGTGTTTGGAGAAGTGAACCATCCTCATTCATTCTAAAGATGTTAAATGGATCAAAGGGAAGTCATTAAAAGGCATTTAACAGAAGATCTCAGTCTTGCGGAAGGAGGGTGTGTCCAGAACTGGGAGCACATCACCACTGTCCTTCATTCAAGAGAGACAAAATGAGGGGAAGTTCGAATCTTGACTGTTCCACCAAAGGCAAGTTAATTGGGGAATTTCTTGCTTCTCCCTCCTTCCCCCATATCTATATCTATATATAGAAATAGATATAGATACACTGAGTGTCAAAGCCACTGTCCTGGATGAAACCCAGAGCATCCAGGAGTACATCAGTAAGATGGCACCCAAAGATGAGCTGCTGAGAGAATGCCCGAGGCAGCAGCAGACATGGGAGGAAGATCAAGCAGAAGTGCCATGGCAAGACAAGACCCTGCATGGGATGTACCATCGAC
>ML681966.1:43894169-44011829 GCA_007922195.1 Podocnemis expansa | reverse complement strand
AGGCACTGATCATAGCAGCACAAGAACAGGCACTGAGCACCAGATCCTTTGAAGCAGGGGTCTACCACACTAGGCAGGACCCAAGGTGCAGACTGTGCAGAGAGGCCTCAGAGACAGTCCAACACATAGTGGCAGGATGTAAGATGCAGGCAGGAACAGCATACACTGAACGGCACAACCAAGTAGCTGGCATTGTGTACAGGAACATATGCACAGTGTATGGGCTAGACCCTCCCAAGACCAGATGGGAGATCCCACAGAAGATCGTGGAGAATAACAGGGCTAAGATCCTGTGGGACTTCCAGATCCAGACGGACAGGCAGGTACTGGCCAGTCAACCAGACATCGTGGTAATAGACAAGGACCAGAAGACAGCAGTGGTGATAGATGTAGCAGTGCCAAGTGACAGCACCAGCAGGAAGAAGGAGTATGAGAAGCTGGACAAGTATCCGGGCCTGAAAGAGGAACTAGAGCGGATGTGGAAAGTGAAGGCCAAAGTGGTCCCAGTGGTGGTAGGAGCACTCGGGGCTGTGACTCCTAAGCTGGGAGAGTGGCTCCAACAGATCCCAGGAACAACATCAGAGCTCTCTGTCCAGAAGAGTGCAGTGCTAGGAACAGCTAAGATACTGCGCAGAACCCTCAAACTCCCAGGCCTCTGGTAGAGGACCCAAGGTTGAGGAAGACACATACCGCCCATAGGGCTGAGAGGGGAATTTTATAGAAATTCAGTGGCTTGCCCCCCCCCCACTCTCCATCTGGGGATGGCCATCCAGTTCTCGACTGGCGATAACTCTCCGTATTGGGTTCTCTAAACTCAAGGTACCTCTGCAATAGCATGATTTATACCGCAGGTGGCTTCTCTTCTGATGTGGTCGGGAGATATTCTTTCCTGTGCCTGACAACCATATTTCCGGGGGTAACTCAGCATCAATGTTTCTTTTCCCCTGGTGCTCACACCTTGCTATGTAGCCATGACGCTACCCCCTTTTGGTGGTGCCCTGGACATGCAAGACCGTATTCCTAATACGGCACCCCTTCGAGCCCTTGGGCCACCTCAGCTCAGTGTGCCCCTTTGCATACAACACTCGTGTTGCTGGAATCCCACAGAATTACAGGCCAAGCGAGCTCCCTCTCTTTCTCCATGAGTTCTCGTGCTATCAAGGTTATTATAGGTATTAACCCACCAGCACCGTCTGGGCTATTACATCGCCTTGTGGGTGCTAGTTTCCTGAAGTACCTCTCCAGCAAGAAACCCAGGGTTTGGTACCATTCTTAGTTGGAAGAGTGTGTTTTGCGCACTGACTTGAGATCGTATAGCTGGCATACCTGTGCCTTCCACCGTTTCACTGTAGGCCTTTGCCTTCAGTGTATGGCCTTGTAGTGTCTTGCCAGACCGTTCTCGATTATTACTACCTTCGTCAATCAGACCCCGCTGGCACTGGCCTTGTCCAGTCCAGGAGATAAGGTTCATCCCTCTCGCAGTTACCTATGTAGCCAGCAAGCATCCAGGCAAGCCTGTGACCCTTTGGATCCCAGCTCGGACCTCAAGGTGCTCAATCCATGGGACACTACTGATTCCCTCCATTACTTCCTATGCAGGCCACAATCATTGGTTAAACTTGTTCCTGTTGGCCTCCAGCATTCTCGATGAGCCCATGCGGAAAGCTCCTATGGCCAGACACCTTTCCTCTGGCCTTCATACCTTTGTGTTCTGCCACTTAGGTGGAATATCCAACACAACCCTCTATGGTTTCACGTTGCGGTCTTCATATTCATTGTGGTGACCTTGGCCCATCCTGCCCACTCTCTTATGCCTCGGCGGGTTCGGCCCTGCCCCTGTCTTGGGTTGGCCCTCAGCTGTCGATCTTTCTATGCCATCCAAGAGCCTATTCATCTCTTGACTCTGGTTAGATTCTGGTTTGCTGGGCTTCTTCCCATTTGGGGCGTATTGCTGTGCTGAAGGCAGAAGACCCAACTCCACCTGCCATCCATCAGCATGGCTAGTAGTCACTTATTGCTGAATGCATCCGAGCAGCGCTCGAAGAAGAACGGTGGGTTACTCACCAGTAACTGTCCTTCTTCGAGATGGGCTCCTTGGATCCATTCAGGTCCCTCCCCTCCATCCCTGCATCTGGAGTTGGCGACTCTAAGGAACTGAGGAGGGGTTGGGAGGCGGCTGTATATATAGCCACGGGGTGGCATGAGGGACGGAGGCTGCCTACCCTCTCCTGGCAGGCTAGGACAAAAGCTTTTCTGGCCAATCCAGCGCTCCGGCATGGAGACACCTATTACTGAATGGATCTGAGCAGCCCATCTCGAAGGATGCTTACTGGTGAGTAACCCACCGTTTTAAAGACATCTGGATTTAAAACCTGGATTATGAGGCCACCAAATCCTTTCATATATGGCACTGCAGTGCCAGCAATTGATAACTACTTTAGTTCACTATCTGAGCCTATTTCACTTGCTGGACCCTCAGGAAACCATTGACTTGAGAATATCCTCTCTATTTGCCTTCATAGAAGAGCTTCACAGATAAAAAGTTGAATATTCTGGTTCCTTCCTTCCCTAACATCTATCTTTTAAAGAAAAACCCAACCATTCGTCTTATCAAAGAACAATGTTTAATTCTCAGGGATTGCCCAGTCCCCTGTCTTTCATTCTTGTATGAGTATGGTGCTGGAAAATGAGAATTTTTCCTCTGAGTTGCTTAAGAAAATTAATAAAATTGAGTTTTCAGGGTAATTCATCAAATGTATGACTCTTATTTGTAAATATATTTTCCTTACCATTATTATCTTCCTGAAAAAGCAAGAGGAACTTCAATAAATGTAACAGAACTTGTTTATGATAATCTTGTTCTTTATAAAATGACCTTTAAATACCATCTCCCAGGGCTTGCGTCTTCATGCCAAATTAAAGCAAAATACAGTATCTAAAGCCCAGTGGCACTTACTTCTCATGAGATAGCTCTCCAGCAAGATGAAGAGAACCTCTCCCTTAGCTTCACTGAACAGAAACATTATTTAATTTCTAATAGTTCCTTAAATGAAAATAGGAGACTCCGATATTGTAAACATATGTGCAAGATCTCCATTTTCTTAGCTATTCTTTTCACTCTAGAAAGCTGAGTTCAAACATATCCCTCATTAAATGATGCACATGTTTAAAAACCTAGTTAGGTTTGAGCCTTGGAAGATTTTTGATGAGATGATCATGCAGTTTTTCCTTTTGTAACCCTCTCCCTTTTCTCCCTGGGTTACTTGGGGGCAGACAACACTCATGTATGCACAAGTGCCTAAGTTTGATGACAGAGAGATCCTGAATCTCCCAGTGGTGATCTTGGGATTGTGGGAATCCTCTATCCACTCTTCTGCTGCAGTCCCTTTGCTTTACAGGAAATTAAGCTTGGCAGTGCCTCCACCTGGCTGGGTCCAGTACACACTCAGTGGTGTGCCTGGGGAGCCTCCAGGACTAAATCCATGTGGCTAAAAATAACCTGTGGGATGGGTCTAATCCAAACTTACTACTTCTATATAAAATATATTCATAATGCTTAATTGCATGTAACAAACCTTTACTTAACACAGAAACTTATCATAACCAGATGCAATTGAATATTACTACTAATTTAAATACACAGAGGCAAGTAAAGAAATCAGTGAGAAGACACAGAATACAGTTTACAGGAAACTTAGCTAACTAGCATGTTCACAGCCCTTTTTCCAGCTCAGAGGGCACACTTCCCAGAGTTCAGAACCCCAACCACTTGCTTGCGTTGGCGCTCTTAAAAGATGAACGTAGGAGACAAAGCAGCATGCTGATGGTCCAGTGTGTCCGCTCAGAACCACGCTGCAGATCTGTAGTGAGCCAGTGAGCCCAACCAATCGTCTGTTGTCCTAGCCCTGGCTCAAAGGGACTGCCACGCTGCCTTCCCTCAGGCCCAGTCAGTCTCTCAGCAGACTCCCTGGCTTTACAAGCCCTGCTCCAAATTGGAGAAGGGAGACAGACACTCACACCCTTACTGCAGATCTAGCTCAGCCAGCTCTAGGCTCAGACCTTGCTTTTGGGCAGAGTAAGCCACAAACCTCTGAAGCTCCCTGCCTGAGTGAGCCTCCAGCAGCCTCAAGAACCCCAGGAGCAGCTTCAGGAGCCCCAGGAGCACTTACAACAGCTCCCAGATTCAGGCATTTCTCTGTCTCTCTCTCTCTTCAAAATCCCCGTTTTTTGTTCCTGGAGGGCAGCCAGGGTCTCACTCTCTTTTCCAAGGGATCATGGGAGTTATAGTCCCTCAGTGGAAACCTTACAGCACATAGGAACTGCTTAAATCTTAATCTCCAACTTGAATTCAGAGGCCCCTAAGGTATGGGGTATGTACGCTTTTAAAGCCATAACAACTGACTAGCTACCACAGTCATAGGTGCTCTCTATACCTCAATTCCTAATGAGTAAGTTGGAATAACAGTAGTACATCACAAGAGTGTTGTGAGGAAAAAGGCCTGTGTTGAAGTTAGGTACTTGGGTCATTTACTTCTTTGGGAGAGGTTTTTACCTCATGTAGCAGCTTTTCTGCTGCTGACCTAGTTTCTTACAGGGTACAAGACACAGCTCACTTTAACCCAGGAGCTTCAAAAATTAGTTATTTAAGATATTTTGGACACTTAGGTATTTAACTTTGTCAGTATTGTGGTAGTGTTCAAATATGAATACTAATTATTGTAATTTTGTGGTAGTATGGGTAATAAATTCCATGTCCGTGAGTATATTCAGAATTAAACCTTAATTTATTTATTTATTTTCTCGTATTCTATTTTCAGTGTGTGTCCAGCATAAACTGGTCAAAATATTCAGTTATCGTTCTTTACCAATACATATTATGAGACCTATAAAGTTCTTGTGTGGCACCATAGAAATATTACAGTCAAATCAACCACACCACAGACATTAGAAGAAGTGGAGATACTTAAACTGTGTGACAAGTTCAAAAGGGGCACCTGTGTTAGTTTAATTCAGTAAAATGTGATATACCTTGATTTTAGCAAGGCTTTTGATGATGTGATATACCTTGATTTTAGCAAGGTTTTTGATACAGTTTCCCACAGCATTCTCATTGGCAAATTAAGGAAGTATGGCTTGGATAGGTGGACTATAAGGTGGATAGAAAACTGGTTAGATCAATGGTTTCAGTGTGTAGGAATCAATGGTTCCATGTCTAGCTGGCAACCAGTCATGAGTGGTGTGCCCCAGGGGTTGGTGCTGGGGCCGGTTCTGTTCAACATTTTCATCAATGATCTGGATGATGGAATAGACTGCATTCTCAGTAAGTTCGCGGATGACACCAAGGTGGGGGGAACAGTAGACATGTTGGAGGGGAAGGACAGGATTCAGGGAGACCTAGATAAATTGGAACAGTGGGCCAATAGAAATCTTATGAGGTTCAATAAGGACAAGTGTAAAATCCTGCATGTGGGACGGAAAAACCCTATGCACTGCTACAGGCTGGGGAACATTCAGCTAAGTAGCAGCAGTGTAGAAAAGGACCTGGGGGTCATGGTGGATGGGAAGCTAGATATGAGTCAGCAGTGTGCTCTTGCTGCCAAAAAGGCCAATGGCATACTGAGCTGCATCAAAAGAATCATAGAATCATAGGGTTGGAAGGGACCCCACGAGGTCATCTAGTCCAACCCCCTGCCAAAAAAAGCAGGACCTCTCCCATTAGATCATCCCAGTCAGGGTTTTGTCCAGCTGGGCCTTGAACACCTCCAGAGATGGAGATTCCACCACCTCCCTAGGCAGCTTATTCCAATGCTTCACCACTCCCCTAGTAAGGAAGTTTTTCCTAATATCCAGCCTGGACCGCCCCAGCTGTAACTTGAAACCATTGCTTCTCGTTCTGCCCTCTGTTACTACCGAGAACAGTCGAGCTCCATCCTCCTTGGAGCAACCCTTCAAGTAGTTGAAGGTTGCTATCAAATCCCCCCTCAGTCTTCTCTTCTGCAGGCTAAATAAGCCTAGTTCCTTCAGTCTTTCTTCATAGGGCTTGTGCTCCAGCCCTTTGATCATTTTCGTTGCCCTCCTCTGGACTCTCTCTAATTTGTCCATGTCCTTTTTGTAGTGGGGAGCCCAAGTATTACTGCAGATCAAGGGATGTGATCATTCCCCTCTATTCTGCACTGATGAGGCCACATCTAGAATACTGTGTTCAGTTTTGGGCTCCCCACTACAAAAAGGACAGGGACATGCTAGAGAGAGTCCAGTAGAGGGCAACCAAAATGATTAAAGGGCTGGAGCACAAGCCCTGTGAGGAAAGACTGAAAGCATTAGGCTTATTTAGTCTGCAGAAGAGAAGATTGAGGGGGGATTTGATAGCAACCTTCAACTACTTGAAGGGATGCTCTAAGGAAGATGGAGCTCAACTGTTCTCGGTAATAACAGAGGACAGAACGAGGAGCGATGGTCTCAAGTTGCGGTTAGGGAGGTCGAGGCTGGATATGAGGAAAAACTTTTTTTACTAGGTGAGTGGTGAAGCCTTGGAATGAGCTGCCGAGGGAGGTGGTGGAGTCTCCATCTTTGGAGGTGTTTAAGGCCCGGCTGGACAAAACCGTGACCGGGATGGTTTAGTGGGAGTGGTCCTGCCTCTGGCAGGGGGTTGGACTAGATGACCTTCCAACCCTATGATTCTGTGATTCTATGAAAACAAACAAGGAGTCCTGTAGCTCTTTTAAAGACTCAGAAATTAATGAGCTTTTATGGGAGAAAATCACACTTTGTCTGATGCTTAAGATGGAGACCTTTTTACAGAGTAGGAACAAAATAAATGAACAGAAGTGTAAGTCATAGGATCAGGTCAGACTGTTAAAGCAAATCAAAGTATTTGTTTAAATTCAAACAGTGGAGGGCATTGTATAGAGGGAGATAGTGTCAATCTGTTGTAATAAGATAAAAGCCCAAGATGTCTGTTTAACCTTAAGGCAATGGTGTCAAATCTGCATATGAATTCCAATTCTGCAGTTTCTCTTTGAAGCTTTGATTTGCAGAGCCATAAGTGTGATGGAGCAAGCAGGGCTTTGCTCCAGGCACACTGGAGTGACTTCATTGAGCTGCTCCATTAAAGTGCATGCTCCATGCCTCTCACTGAAGGTGCTGGCTATTGTAAGGCGTGCAGCATTCTTCCGTTATGGCTCTGTTGATTTGTAATCCATTTGTTTCAGTATGGCTATTAACAAATTGGCAATGGAGTGATCTGGAGATTGAAGTGTTTCCCTGTTGGTTTTTGAATGTTGTTATTTCTGATGTCAGGTTTGTGTCCATTTACTCTTTTATGCAGAGTCTGTCCTGTTTGTTAACAAATGTACAGTTTTCCTGCTCCCTCCACCGCTGGTTTGTTAATAGCCACTCTTAAATAAATGGATTGCAAATCAAAGCTTCAAAGAGAAACTGAAGAATTGAAATTCATATGCAAATTTGATGCCATTGCTTTAGGGTTAAATAGAGTGTGACAGGCCACTCCCAGCATCTGGTCCAGTGGACCCTCAATCTCCACTCATGGAGCCTTACTTACCCCAATTTGCCAGCTGACGACTCACGTCTGTGTCAGTCCTTTCCAGCCTCCTGCATGTAATTGGTCCTATGTAGGGAGGAGGTAGTCTCTGATCATCTATGAGACGGTCCCCAAACAAGCACCCTCAGCCCCTAGCCAACACATTGAGAAGCCCCACCATATAGTGATCGGGACCCATCCCCAATCACCATAGGCAAAGGTTTGTCCAGTTGACACTTAATGGATTGACCCAACCACTCTGATTCACATCCTCTAACGTCCACACAACTTTAGATAAAACAAACTCTAGTTTGTTGTTTAAGATATGATTTAAGTGAGTATATAGCCCATCAATGGCAATCATTTAATAAAAGAGTTAGTTCCTGGTGTGAGGTAGAACAAGGGGGGCAGGGTGGAGTGGGGGGGGAGAAGCAATGGAAAAGAAAGGGGGTGGGGTAGAGCAGGGGATGTGTGTGTGAGAAGTGGATAGGGCAAGGCAATAAGGAGAGGAGGGGTCAGCAGGGAGCAGAAGGGGATTTGAATGCGGAAGAGAAAGTCTAGGGGTATATGGGAAGTAGCAGTAGCCTAGCTTGTGACATAACCTCAGTGGCAATGTTCCCACTAAGCTGTGTGGGTGGGCAGGCATGCAGCCCCCACTGCTCACCCACACAGGGAACAATGCCAGCTGCTCATGGCCAGCAGCGGTGGCCCCTACCAGCCAGAAGACACAGTCTTTTGGCCAGCAGACATGTTCCCCAAATCTGGGAGCTTATAAAATTTCCGCTCTGAGCATGCTGTAACTGAGCATGCCCAGAGCCTCATGCTCCGTCAGAGCATGCTCAAGCCAGGAGGAGCAGCCAATGGTCTGGGCACTCTGCTCCAGGGGCAAGGTAAAGGGGTCCTGGGGGGGGGGCTTGGGGAGAGTCAGGCAGCTGGTGGGGAAAGGGTGTGGGGAGTTGGTGGAAAGATGTGGTCAGGCCAGGTGGGTGGGGCGGGGGGGGGGACTGGGAGAGTGTGCAGATGTGTTAGGGTGGGAGGAAGGGATTGGGCCGACTGGGGGGGGGTCCAGTCTCAGAAACTGCTGTGCAGCGAGCACCATAATTTGCTCAACTGCATCAACAGCTTAGAGGGAACGTCGGTAGCAACAGCTAGAGTTCCCCTGTTAAGGACGCCTGTGAAATACCCACCCACTGATACCAAACTGTCTTACATTTGAACCACTCTAATGAGTCCCCCAACTTCAGGAGCCCCACTCTGCTGAGCCTAACCATCTGTACCTGGACTTCTGCTACATTAAGTTCCACTCCTCCAACACACAGGCCTCCAAGACTGCCACATCCAGACTCTCCCTGCTGAGCCCCAAATACCTTCACCTAGAACTCCCCAACTCCCATGTTCCTGAGCATTCAAATCCCACACTGAGCTGACTGCCATCAGACTGGGCACCACACAACATATGGATCCTGCTGGGTTGAGCCTGTCTGCCCAAACTAGGTGACACTGGTGTAGAGGGACAGGACCCCAGAGTATTTCTGGGGCAGCTCTGGACTTTATGCTGTGTCAGGATCAAGTGCAGCCTCATTGCTGAGTCCCTGATGCAGAGGATGATGAGAGTTGCATGGTGATCGCTCTTCTCTATGCAATCAGTGCCTTTTGTGCCACACTGCCATGCAGGAGCCTCCACATTTAATTATTCACAAATAAAATATGTGGGTTTTTAAAATATTATACTCTCTTTTGGGAGGGGGAGCAGAATTCCCTCAGGAGAAGGAAATATCTGGTGCACTGAAGAGTAAGGAGAAAAAAAAAGCAGTGTAGAAGGTACGAGAAGACCTCATTTGGTTCAGCTCAGATCAATGAGTTAGTAAGAGTACA
The DNA here is from genome assembly GCA_007922195.1 of Podocnemis expansa. Taxonomy (NCBI): domain Eukaryota; kingdom Metazoa; phylum Chordata; order Testudines; family Podocnemididae; genus Podocnemis; species Podocnemis expansa. Next base: position 44,002,414 of record ML681966.1, on the reverse strand, counting down.
AAAGATCAAGTCCCTTCAGAGCTGAGTGCTCTATATATGAGCAGCATAATTAATATGACACAGATAATAAGATAGATTATATTAAATGTCAAAAGGGGAAAATATGTTGACAACATAATGCTTGGCATCCACCTGTGTGGGAAATTTGAGGAAGAAATTACTAATATGAAAAACTGAGTATGAGGAATTGAAGCAAAAGATAGCAGTGATGTTTGTTGTAGAGAGAGTTGCAGAAGATCTAGATGGAATTTGATCAGGATTTGTGGGAGAATGGCTAGATATGCACAAATCCTGACCCCCAAAACCTTTCTACTTCATTCATAATTCATTTCAAGGCTCAATTTCTTCTTGCTGTGTGAGGAGAATGAGGATACAGATGAGAGTAACTTAGTCTGTAAAGGCTTATGATCTCCTTTAGCCTCCCAGGCTAACAGAGTCCTCCAGTCAGGTCCTGTGCTTAGGTTTATTCCAATAGTTGGCTCCTTGGCAACTCTTACCTTCACTGGTCAGTAGACAAGATGTGAAAATATTTATTTTCTCCCCTCTCTGAGTTTATTTTAAACAGGCTGTTTTTTATTTTTGTTTTTTAATCCCAATGAGCAGTCTTCCAGGATGCATTGACATAGGGGAAAAAGCTACCAGATGTCCTGCCAGTCTTACTGAGATGGAAAAAAGCTTTCAGTGGGTTAGATCCACTGCAAGCCTAGAAGCTAATTTCTTATACTATGCGTCTGGTAGAGCAGGGTGGGAGGGGAAGCTTTGGCAGGCTACTCTGTGTGCATAAGAATGCTTCAAAATCCAAAGGTGGGCACATGAAGTTATTGGAGCTAATCAGCTCTGTCACCAGGCCACCCTCTGTGAAACAATGAGTACCTAAAGTAGACAGAGCCTTGCTCTACTTCTTACAGGCTCCATCCCTATGTGATCCCACATGTACTTTGGGCAGAGGAAGAGGGATAGAGAAGTTTCCTGACGCAGAGGTAGGTTTTCTCTCCAACAAAGATGCTAAGGCTATGTCTACACTTAGAAGGTTAGTTCGAGTTAACTGAATTCAAACTAATTAATTGAAACTAATAATGAATTAAGTTAATTTGAAGTAACACAACCACACTAGAAACCTTAATTCGAACTAGTACGTCCATGCACAGGAATTGCTAGTTGGAATTAGGTAGGGGGTGCTACTGCATAGGGAAAATCCAGTTGTGGTTAATTCGAACTAACAGTTAGTTCGAATTAACACAGCTACATTGGGTTAATGTGAACTGAGTTTGAATTAACCATCACTTCAAACTTAAGAGAGGTTTCATAGATTCAAACTAGGCTTTCCTTAGTTCAAACTAAGGCAACTCCTTAGTTCAAACTAATGAAAGCTGGTGTAGACATGCACTAATTTAGTTCGAATTAAGCCTCCTTAATATGAACTAAATTGTAAGTGTAGACATACCCTAAGGGAGTGGACATTCCCCTGAAGAGAAGAATTCCCTTTTGCTAAGACCTAAAGGGGCATGAGAAGAAATAAAACATCTGAGGTCTGGCTAATATAATCATAATTTTTCACTTGAACCATTTTAAGGGGTAATGTATAGTGGGCCTTGAATTCCATGTCTGTCCTAGTCAGCAATGAAAGGATTTTATGATGAACCTCTCTTGTGCATATAAGCAAGGTCTATGACCAGTACATATTTGGTTCACAAGAACCTGACAAAAATATAATCTGCTATATTTTTAAATAAGAAAGAATACAAAAATAAACACCAGAATTTAAAAACAAAACAAAAATACTTTTCAGGATACTAAAGCCATGTTAAATAACTACTTCAAATGGAAGTTTTGCCTCAGGCAACTATCTCAGGATTTAGCCTGCTAATTAACATATTATTAAGCCACTTTTAGCTAATGAATCTGTAGGATCTTCACACTCGCATTTGTCTCATCCCACTAAAAAGAACATAAGATTACAACTAGATCAGAGTTCTGCTTTTGCTTTGCCTGCTCAGAATTAGAATACTTGTATCTGAATGTTAGCAAGCATCACCTTTTTGAAGCGATGCATGATGCAAAGATGCGTCATACTTCCTTTCAAGAAAAAAATAGAAGTTCAAGGCTAAAATACAAACTATCTGAAATGCAGCATGTTTGGGAGACTTAGGCTTGGTAGCAGATAGTAACAGCACAAGCTATTAAAAGCTCAGTGTTTGTCAGTCCTTTATCATACAGGCGTCACCTGTTCTAACCATAGAACACAACTGTGGTAATCTTAGATACCAAAAAAAGCACAGTAGTATTACTGTAACCATCCCTGGAATAATGTTTGGCATCTAACTTCCACTGATGGTGCCTAACTTATCTGAGACCCTTTCAATATCTTGGCCTGTCAAAAGGAGACAAGGCTGAAAGAACTAGCAATTAAAGAGAAAATAATGAGAAGGAAAGAGTATAGTATAATATATCTTTGGTGACAATGTTCTTCAATGAAGGAACTATAATACGGTTTGTAGCGCAAGAGCAGTAGTTGGGTATAGGATAGTCACTTAACATTAAGCATTTAGACAGAGAACATACTACCAAAGGAGTTATTTGAGGAACCATCACTGCGACGGTAAGACGATACCAGGAATGACATAACTTTAATTCTGCTAATGCCAGAGGTTTAATATAATGGCTCATGTGGTTTCTTTGGTCCTACCATCTGTGATTCTTTGAGTTTGTTAAGAAATCCCCAAAATGTTGTTATAGTAATGGACCTTAATGGGACATTGACTTTTCTAGAGGCAAGCATCAATACTTATTGAATGGAGAAGCAAATATTGACTGAGGTAAAGCCAAAGTCAATTTTTATCTCTAAGAACTATAAACTTCAATGTTCACCAAAAAAATGAAGTCAATATATAGTGTTCAACATTCAAACCCTGACATACACTTTTACCTCTGCGAGTAGATAACATTGTCATGATATTCTTACACTTTGTAGAGAAAGCTCTACAACTGCTGAGGTAGTGATAAATATGTGAAAAAGTATTTTGTAAATGTTGAATAATGCATGTATTGTTATAAAATATTTTCTTTTCTCCATCACTGCTCCAAATTTCTTAAGAGTAACAGAGTTTTAGGGCATCTTTTTAAAACTAACCTTTTAAAGAGGAGACAAAAGTTAGAGTTTTAAGGACTCTTCATTTTTTGAGATTGACTTATCTATGTGATGGTACTTGCTGCAGCACAAGTTCAAGAAGCAAAGAAAGTGACTTCTGGGCCAATTAGGAAAAAAATGTACATGGTAATAATAAAAATAATTTGTATGCACCCTTTCAAAAACAGAGTTAAGTATGGTTCATTCTTTGAGGTAGTATTGTTCTTAGTTTGGTTCATTCTTTCAGGTAATATTGTTCTTAGTGTTTATAAAACTATTGACAAATTTTGAAAGTTTGATCAGTTTTCTTGTAAATTATATTTTGAACATTCATGCTAGCCCTCTTGGCATTTTTTAAAAAACTTTCATAGTTATTCATGGCATAATTCAGCAAAGCATGTAAACATGTGCTTAAAAGCATGTACGAAGTGCTGAGTCAAGATCCCATAGCACTGTTGCTGCTAGACCCCAGTCTTACAGGCTGATGGAAATGGATATGTGGAATTCAGTGGGTCTTCATATTGACATAGGAGTCTGCCTGTGTGGATCAGCCTGCAGTGTCATAACCTCAGGTGACTAGTCTGACACCATGAGCAATGAACAGGTAAATAGCTTTGGATCAACGCTGTTTGTTGACACATTCTGGGTATGTCTACACTTACAATTTAGTTCAAATTAAGGAGACTTAATTCAAACTAAATTAGTGCATGCCCATACTAGATTTCATTAGTTAGGACTAAGGAGTTCCCTTAGTCAGAACTAAAGAAAGCCTAGGTGAAACTTATAAAACCTCGCTTAACATCGACCAAAGGGTTAGTTCAATCTGGTGAGTTGGAACTAAACCAATGAACCCATGTTAATTCAAACTAACCCCTCCACACACACTGGATCTGCATGGAGCCAATGGAACACCAGTCCCCTAGCTAGGGAGTGTGGTGGGGTGGACCCTGTGACCAGCTCTATATAACTGGCCAGGCTCAGGGAGGGACCCCTCCACCTGGCTCCAGCAATGCTGGCTGGGCTGGGGGAGGAGGGATTCCCCCCCGCACAGCTGGAACTGCACTACCTGGGTGTTAGGAGAAGGGATATCCCCCACACCTGGCTGGAGTTGCGTTGCCCAGGCATGGGGAAGGGACCCCCACACCTAGCTGGAGGTGCGCTGCTGGGACGGGGAGAGAAGAGATTCCTCCATGGCCGACTGGAGCTGGGCTACCCAGGCATGGGGAAGGGACCCCCATGCCAAGGCAGCACAGCTCCAGCTAGACACGGGGTTTCCTTCCTGACAACTGGGCAGCACAGCTCCAGTTGGGCGCAAGGGGAATCCCTTCTCCCTGCACCTGGCCAGCATTGTCAGAGCTGGGCCAAGGGAATCCCTTCTCCCCATGCCCAGTCAGTGCTGTGGGGGGCATGCCTTAGCCCCACAGAGACCTGGGAGGGGAAAATATCCTCTGCCAGGCTCTAGCCCTCTGAGCCCCATGTAGGTGAAAGCATCCCCTGCCCAGCTCTAGCAGCATAGCAGCTAGAGCTGGGCAGGGTATGCTTTATTCTCTGCTGGGCTAAGAGGGCTGGAGCCCAGCAGGAGATTGGGTGCCATGTTGTCATACCTCCTGTGGTGCCCCTCTTCCAATTCCAATTAGCAAGTCCTGTCCATGGACATTGTAGTTCGAATTGGTTTTCCTACTGTGGCCTTGTTAGTTTGAATTAACTGAATTCACACTAATAATTATTAGTTCAAATTGATAAGTTTGAATTCAGTTAATTCAAATTAATGTTTTAAGTGTAGACATAGCCTCTCAGAAGCTCTTTGGGGCATGCTTCAGAATAACAAACACATTCAGTGTAATGTGGATTGATGGATGAGCCATTTGCAACCAGAAAGAAAAGGGCTGAATTCACAATGATTATTATCTGCAAGAAATAATATCAGCCCTAAGTCAGATGCAGGACTTTATAAATTGATCTTATTTATCACACTTGTCCCAAAATTGATACTGTTGTTTTTTAATAGCCCTCAGCATACTTTTCCTATCAAGCCATGTGGGACAAGAGCTCTCCTGCTTACAGGGGCAGACTTTCAAGCACACACATTCTTCATATGTGCTACAGTGTAGAGCAGGTGTTAGAGTGCAGAGATGACAGTGATGACATCAACAAAAATTTTGTTAGAAGTGATATGTGCTTCAGATTATAAGAGTGCCTCTTGGACACTGATTATTGAAATCTTACTATGTGACAGTAGTATAGTTGTTAGTGACTCCAACTGAAGCATGAGTGTGGGGGTAGGACATGAAGACCAATGAGCTTGTTTTATAAACAGAAATAAAAGAATTGTCATTAATGCCACACAGTAGGGAGTGGAGATTATGGCAGTGGTTCCCAACCAGTGTGCCATGGCAACACCCAAAGTGTGCCGTGAGAATCTGGGAGAGCTGGAGTTAGAGCTCCCTCCCTGCTCAGCCCAGCCACCTACGGCCCCAAGCAATAAGGGGTCCCATCCTCAATTTGGTGGACAGAAATGAAAATATAGAAAAATATAGGAATTGTTCCCATCTAGCAGAGCTAGCAGGGCTGGAAGCCTAAGCACTTTTCACTCTTGGCTCACCAAGGCAAACTATTATTAGGATCTGTGCTTTGTCTGAATTGAAGATTTCACCATCACCTTCACATTGACATGCTAAAAAAGCAGGAGCAAGCAACAGACAGCATAATAGTGGGAACTTTATCCTTGGACTCAGCTTTTAATTCCTCAGTGTAGCCATTTATTCTGCCATTTTTTAATTTTGTGAAATATTGCCTTTTCCTTTTCTTTTTTACCTGTTCTTTTCCTTTTCCTTTGACTTTGTGACAATTTTTAGTTTGGCTTTGGTTATATCTGTTTACCAGGCAGGTCCATATAGGCTCCCGCATATAAATACAGTGCTGCCCTCTTAGACAATCATTAAAGCAGTGTGTGATGTCTGTGCTGTATCTTTTTTTCATAAGTAATTTTTTTGCTTCTTCTGTACTTACTTTTTAATATTTTTGAGGGGGCAAGAGTCTTATAAACTTGAGTACTTCAGAGCATTTCCCTGAAATTTGGTGTTTTTCATTTATAGCTACACACTAGGAACTTTTTTTTACTTCTTTTTATTTATTATACTTATTTGTATTAAATGTCTAGTGCACATAAACCCAAGCCTATATGAAACATTTTAAGATTTGACTGCCAAAATTTTAAATGTGGTATTTGTTATTTCTGAGCAATCATTAATGTTACCACTTTTTATTTATTAATTAATGCTCATACTTTTTAAACATTTTTAAATGTTCATTTTAACTTTGTAGTTCAGCATTAGCTCATTTATGTTAAGTGAAAGATGATCAACTTACAAGCTTCATGATGGGAAGATCTTTAAAAATATCATACGCAAGAATAATTTATGAGTTCCAGAGGGATAGTCTTGTTAGTTCAGTTCAGCAAAACAAAAAAGGAGTCCTGGGGGGTCGTGTGGGGTGGTTAGGGCTGCAGGGGGGGACTGGGGCTACAGGGAAGGTAGCAGTGGGGGCCGATAGTGACCCCTTTGGGGGCCCCAGAAAGTAGTTTGTGGCAGGGAAGCAGCTCCCAGCCTGTCAGCCAGCCTGCAAACAGCCAATGTAAGGGCTTTGAGGGGGGCTGCTGGAGGTTGTAGGGGGCAGGGGGTATGTGTATAGCAGAGGTGGGTGGGAGTGGATGTGTAGCAGAGGGTGTGTAGGTGAGGTTGTGGGGTGGCTGTTTGGTTGGGGTTTTGTGTAGCTGGGGGGGGTGAGCTGGGGGCTGGAGGGATAGTTCTGGCCCCTGCAGTGATGGGAGGGTCCATCACAGGCAGCAGGGGGCTGGGGGAGGAGGCTGGGGAGAACAGGACCCACTGGGGTGGGAGGGAGCAGCAGTGGGGTGAGGCTTTGCCCTGGGTGGCAGGGAGCCACTGTGGAGAAAGGGGCAAGTGGGTGTTGCACCGTGCTCCCCTGCCCTACCTTCGCACTCCCCAGGTTCCCCCTGCCCCTCCCCCACAAGCCACTCCTGTTCTCCCTTCCCCTCTCCTCTCTTGGCACCCTTGTGCTGTTCCCCACATGGCTGCTCTTGTCTTCTTTGGCCATCCCTGCCCAGGAACAGTGCTACCATTTCTGGTACCACCTGCAATGCTTACCAGGCTTACTGGGTTGCGCCAGCCCTGCTCCTGCCCTGCTCTGCTCCCCACACTCACTCCTGCCACTGCAAATACCTCCTGACCTCCCCTGACGTGCCATCCCCTCTCTGCTACCCCACATGGCAGCATTTCTGAACCACTGTGCCATGTTTCATAAATATTCATGTTATTTTGAACTAATTTGAATATTCATGAGTATTTAATGGTGGTGTGCCTCAAAAAATTTGAAGGTATCAAGGTGTGCCACAGCAGAGAAAAGGTTGGGAACCACTAGATTATGGTATGGAGGGTGCATTTGAACAATAAGAGTGAGTACAAGGTGCTGAATTGAAATCTAAACAGGGGTTTCAAATGTGCAAAATAAAGTTAAGAATTGAATATATAACTTAGAAAAAGAAGGAAGAAAGAAATTTGTAGCTGTATATAAATAAGGATGGTGTTTTAAATTCTGAAAGTTGGTACAGTCAACTCGTGTGACCCCATGGATAGTGCACGTTATTGGCCACACTCTGTTACCTGATATACAGTGAACGTGAAATAGTTAAAGTCACCAGTTAGAGAGTCCTGGGTATTTAGCTCAAGTTGTCAAGACTCACATGTTTAGCTTTCATGGTTCCCTATTTACGATAATTTCTATGCATCAACCAATACGGTGGCAGTTGGATGATAACAGTTTTGAAGTACATAGAAGACTGTTACAACAAGAAGGGGAAAAAAGTACTTATTAATCTCTGGGTTTGGAGATGAGTCAGTGGGCTTAAATTACAAGGACAGTATTGGTTGGGCACTAGGAAAATATACTGGGGGGATAGTTAAACACTGGAATAAAAGGAAGATCATCAAGTTGCTGTCATTGGATATTTTTTAAGAGACGGTTGATCAAGGATGATTGAGAAAATATTTGGTCCTGCCTAGAGTGCAGGGAGTGAGACTAGAAGACCCCTTAAGGATCCAGTCCTGCAATACTATCATTCTATGAATGAGAAGGATTTTTTGGTGCAAAATATGGTGGATCTTAGGCACTTGGGATGAGTTGGGGAGTGGTGTAGATGGACAAGTTCAGAAAGGGACACAAAACTCACATTAAATATAAGACAGACAAAATTAGAGCCGACGTTATACTAAATCAATAACAGGTGTTGTGGGAAGGGATTTTTTTTTTCAGTTAAAATTGTGATTTTAAGTGTGGCTCAGGGAGAATGTGTGTGTATCATCCAATTATCCATTTTGCTTGTGCATTTTTTCTATCCTTTTGTCTCACAATGTTTAAATTTTTCTTTTGGGCTGTGGCCCTGCAGTTGCATAGGCATTACCCAGTGAAGTCAGTTATGCTCCTCATGAGAGTAGATATCCCCCTGCATTGACCCAGTTGCAGAACCAGATCTTAGAATGTAAACTTGAGGCAGATCATTTCTTTTGTATCTGTGTAGCACTTAACACAATAGTACACCAATCTTGATTGGGGCCTTTGGATGGTACTGGAATATTATTATTACTACTTATCATTTTCTGACTCTGTGATTAAACAAATGAGTATTGATTCATCACAAGACTGCTTCAGTTAATCATGAATGAAGTTTTCTCTTCATAGAAAAAGTATTCATAACACAGTGCTGAAGTTCCAAGGAAATGTTACTTAACTCCTGCTCTTTAGAACTGTTTGCCAAACTTTAGACATCAGTAAGAAAGGAGGGACTTATTTTGATGTTTGAGTTTGTTGTAATAAGTTTCTCTTCAAGAATGACTGACAGAAAGGCACATGAGTGACAGATTGTAGAAGAGAGGCCACGTGGCAGCATGTGAATGTGATAAGGTGAGCAAGCAGTAGCATCAAAGGGTATGTCTTCACTGACAGCAGCAAAATTGCTGCTGTCAACCCGATATTCTGGGCACAATTAGGAGTGAGTATGATATCGCTGCTGTACTCTGGAAGGTCAGTGCCAGAAGTCCTGCCCTCTAGAATGTGTAGGGGAAAGCTGACCATAAGCCATTGGTGGTCAGCTTTCAGTAGTGTGTCCCGGCGGCTTAAAAAGTCACCGGCAGCTACACAAGGCATTGTACGTGCTTTGCATATCTGCCAGTCAACTGCTGCTGAAAAGCCCTTCAAGTGTAGACTAGGGCTGAGTAACAAGGGCACAATGGGATGATGCAAAGACAACTCTCAAGACTTAATCTATTCATATTTTCCCACTCATATCAGTATAATTTATGTCACTCAGGGATACGAAAAAACACCTCCCTGAGCGACATAAGTTATATTGCCATAAGTACTAATGTGGTCAGTCAGGAGTGCTCTGGCCCAGAAAAAGACACGGGGTTTGGGCACCAGAACTTAGGACTCAGACACTGTAAGCGTGCTGCTGCTGCAGTGGACCCAGAGCTCTGGTGCCAGGACTCGGGGCTCAAGTCTCATAAGCCCAGCGCCAGTGATGCCCCTGTGGGCAAAGCAATATCGGTGCTGTCGCTCATTGAGGTGGTTTAATAATGTCAATGGGAGAGCTCTCTCCTGTTTCTGTAAGGAGGCTACACATGATATCCTGCAGTGTTGCAGCTGTATCAGTATAGCTGTGCTGCTATAAGCTTTCTACTGTAGGCGTGGCCTTACTGTGTGCATGTAGTAAAGTTGAGAAGGAGAAAATATAAATTTTTTGGTATGTTGGCAAATTTGAAAACTTGAAAAACAATCATTTCAGATGGGCATTTTCAAAAATTCTCAGCAGGTTGAGAAGTGAAAAAGTTGAAGATAATTTTCAGTACAATTTAGTACATTCCATTTTGATTTCTAGCATCTTTAAGCCTTTTTAAAATATTCTAATAAAATTTAAGGAAATTTCTAAAGAAAATCTCATTTTGAATTAAAAATCATTTTGGTGCTGCACAAACAGTATTTTCCACTGAAAAAGGGTTTTTGGTTAAAAAATTTTGCCCAGCTGTGGGTCTAAGCAAGAAATAGGGTAAAGCAAAAAGGAGTAAGAGAGAAAAAACTAAAATAAAATTTTTGATGTGATGCTGAAATTCTCTGTATCCCATAATACTCTTAGGAGCAAAGGGAATTCCCTCGCTTTCTTCCTTCCTCTTTCTTCCTCACAAACTTCCTTTTCCAGTTTACAGAAGCATCATTAGGATCTGTCACCCATCTTCATGACACCATCCATCATCAGACTTGAAACCCCAGTGGGAAGACCTTGTGTGGGGCTGGGATCTCTTTTTCTTGCCTGTAATCTTTCTTTAGAAATAAACCACCATAGTTGTAATTCATATGCAGGACCATTCATATCCTGCCATCTTCTATCCATGAAGCAACACTGTATCACCCAGCTGAACTCCAGTATGATCAGCAAACTGGAATAGTACATTCTGGTGCAATGTGTGTTTCAAAATTTGAAACAGAATGTAATTGTTTAATTCTAAATAATTCTACCTTAAAGGCAGAAAAGAATGGAATGACTTCCTTAAGTAAAACTGTATTTTAAGGAAATAATGCCACTTCCCTATAACATTGTCACAGGATAAGTTTCCTGCTGCTAGGTAAATGCTGAAGAAAGATGTCTTGTATTTTCAAAGCAGGAAATGCTGCCTTTGAAATAATCTTGTAGATATTATATGGCAGAATGCTAAATAGGAGACTGATTCAAGATCTTCTGACAATGTTCTATTATAATGACTTTACTGCTATTATACCAAATGATTGATGTAGAGGTAATCATTCTGTCTGATGGATGTTAGTGTAGCAGAGTGACATTTGCTTTCTGTACCATTTGAATTCTGATTTGCTTGGAGAATACATTTGTGCTTTGCAGTTTTTTAAAAAGTTTACTGTACTTGTGAGAATAAACTAATGTCTGACTGACATTTATTTATTTTTATCACTATAGAGGGGTCACTAATCTTAGCTCTTTCAAAGTATAAAGTGAATACTTAACAGAAGGTACTAGCTTGACAGCAAAATATATTGAAGCATTTTCTTTATACTGTAGATATAGTATAAACAGGAGACAGTGCAAGAATCAGCTATGAGTGTTCAGTTACCATTTTGGTTCCATCTTACAGGGCTTTCATTATTATTATTATTATTATTATTATTATTATTATTATTATTATTATTATTATTATCATCGTAATGCCAAAAGCCCAAAATGCCAAAATCTGAATTAGGGCACCACTATTATCGGGACACAGATATGGACACATTATGGCCTGACGTCTGCAGCCATACAGAAGTAAAAAGGAGAATAAGGCCGTCCCAAAGTGGGCTACATGAAATGGACAGAGAGAGACAGGGAATGGATGAACTTTTGGCTACATCCTCCCATGGTACACTTGCTTTTACAGCTCAGCTGGCCTGGAAAATGGGTAGCAATCAGTTTCTGGTAAATTCACGTAGCAGATTATCATCTGCTAGAGCAAACCTTTCCCCATACTTTTCACTGTATACCTTTTATTATTACTTTTCCCTGTTCCCTTTTTTATTTGTCTCTTGCTGGGACTTATAACTAGTGTTTCAGCTGTGATGCTAGTTTCTATAATGGAGGCATGTGTCCACCACAGGTTGCTTTGGGAGCGCCTGCTCAATTTACAGAAACCAGGAATAGTATGGGGGGGATAATAATAAATGACTTTTATGGAAACACTTTCAAGAGCTTTTTAAGATTCAAATCCTCATATAGACACTTTAGTCAGGATAGAAGAAGGAGATATGAGAGCCAAGGACATTTCTCCCCAAAGAAAAGGGGCAGGGTTTGGGCCCAGGCCCCACCCCCTGCCATGTGTTCCCACCCCTGGGGCTCAATCCAGTGCCAGCACTCAATCCAGGTCCTGCCACTGCCAGTCAGTGGCAGGCAGCCCAGGCAGGCCCAATCTGGTCCCAGCTGCTGCCTGCTGGCCAGTGGCAAACAACCGAAGCTGAGATCCGGCTCCTGCTGTTTGCTGCTGACTGGCAGGCAGCAGCTGGAGCTGGAGGGGGGCCCACCTGGGCTACCTGCCACTGGCTGGCAATGGCAGGAGATGGATCTGATCCTGCCTGCCTGCCACCAGCCAGCAGCTGGTGGCCCCAACAGGCCTGATCTGTTGCTGCCAGTCAGCGGCAAACAGCAGCAGCCAGATCTGAGCCCGGGATGTTTGCTGCTGGTCAGCAGGCAGCAGCTGGAACTGGATCAGGCCTGCTGGAGCCACCAGCCACTGGCTAGCAGTGGCAGGAGCTGGCTCTGAGATGGCCAGCAGCAGGTGGCCTGGGCTCAGATCCAGCTCCTGCTGCTGCCATCTAGCAGAAGGCAGCCCCAGCGGACCTAATCTACCCCCAGTTGCTACTGGGGTGGGGCTGGAGATGTGGGGGGGGGTGGCAGCTCCTCAGGCCCTATGACAATGACACCCCTTGTGAGAACGTAAGACTTTCAGATAGAACCTGTGGACAATGTCTGTAGTATGGGTGCATGCTGAAGGCTGGATTGCACAAATTGTCTGGGTTATGGGCATAGCCTCTGGAAAGGATTAACAAGCTTGTTTTCAGAAATGTGTGGGGCTCATCAAAGTTGACATATGTGCAAGTCCTGGGAAAGCTAGAGGAAGTGCAGGAAGCACAGCTGTAGGTGGCCTCTACAGGTCACTCTTTGTAGCCACTAGTACAACAGTGTAACAGTTAAAGGGGAAAGGGAGGCCTTCATATTGCAAACTTGAAAGGTGACAGTTCAGCCCAGTCATTTCTGGCACATGGAAATTGTCATAAGAAGTGCAGGATTACTAACTGACATTTTAGTTCAATGGCTAGCCTGAAAAATAATTTAAAATAAAAATTGGGTCTAGCCAAAAAATGTAATAAAAATTTAAAAAAAATAATATTCTTATGTTTTTTTCAGTGAATAAAAAACTAAAACAAAAAATCAGATTGAAGAAAGTGTTTTGGTTTTATTTGTGTTCACTTTTTCACATCTCAAAATGTTTAATTTTATTTTTAGATTATTAAAACAGTCAGTGATATTGAAAAATCAAAATATTTCATTTCTAAAATATTGAAGCGAAGTATTTCGATTTTTTCAAAGTTCTTTTCTTTTCTTTTCTTTTCCAAAGCAATTAAGTGACATTGCTTTAATGGCAAAACACTTGCAAATTTACTTTTTTTGCCCCTCCCTTTCCCCAAAAAGCCTTGCCATAGTAATAACTTTGTTAACTAGAAACTAAGGTGTTTTTTTTTAACTTAATATTATTCTCAAATCCAGACTGGGTTGAAAGCTAAAAGACAGATGGAAGCCCCGTTTTTAAAATTTCTTGGTCTAGGTTAACTTTTGGCTTGTCTGAGTGTGTTCATAAATCTTTGAAAAACAGACGTATTCCCCAGTTTGGTGCATCCATATACACAGAAGAACACACAAGACTGTTGGAAAATGTGATTGTAAGTGATTGATGATCTGGTTTAAAATTACCTGAAGGGAAAAAAACAAACAAACAAACAAAAACCTCAATAGATATGTATGACTCCACTTATTAATTTCACTACCCTTTAATATCATACAAGACTGCCACATAATAAGTATCTCTTGTGATTCACATTCTGGTTTTGAGCTTCATTAGTGACCATTTTAAAACATACTTCATATCTATAATAATGACTTGAATATGTGGCAAAATTGTGATTCTAGAATATTTCTTTTAACTGTGTCAGAACCTCATTCTGTCACCCTTTCATTAAGTAGTATGTTACTCAATGAGTAATCCCACTGAAATTGCTAAAACAAGAAGTGTAGAAATATACTATTCAACTCAAATCCAGATGCATCAGGCCCCAAATCAGTGGTGTATGGAACAAAGTACTGTAGGGAAACAAATTTCCATTTCCAGTAATTCAGCAGGGATGGAATTCTCTATTATTTTAGTTAATCAGGATGACACTCATTTCAATCTCACTTAGAATCTGAAATCCTTTAAAATATTCTCTGATTTAAAAAGACTGATTTGTTGACAATTGTTTTTACCTATCCTCTGAAGGACAGCAGTCGTGAATCTTCTATTTTAGCCATGCACTTATATCTTCCTTTGAAATTTCTGGATCATTATATAATTTCCCCTCTCACCCCTATGGGTGGTATGTGTCTTCCTTATATATATTTGCATATAGGCATATTTACGTAATCCAAATTCTTGTTCTGGAAGAGCAGTGGTAGCTTTGCTTCTTTATTAACATGTTGGACTAGGGGTTTTTTCAGCAGCTCAGAGAGATTTGCTGACATATTTGGGGACCTTTAAGGAAGAAAGACACTCTGAATAAATTTAAGGTTTGAAAGAACCATTTAATCAGCTTGTCTGGCCTTTGAGAGAGCACACGCCATACAATTCCACCCATTTACCCCTATATTATGTATAATCAGGTGTGTTTGACAAAAGCATATATTACAAAAAGGCATCCAGTCTTAACTTGACATCAAGAGCTGGAGCATCAACTACTTCCCTTGTTAGTTTATTCCAATAAACTTCATGGTTAAATAAATAAATAAATAAATGTGCCTTATTTCTTATTACAATTTGCCTCATTTTAACTTCCAGCCATTAGTCTTCGTTATGTCATTTTCTGCTAGATTTAAAAAGCACTTTCATATCTGCTATTTTCTCACTATGAAAGGTACTTATGCACTGTAATCAGGTCACCCCTCAATGTGCTTTTTGATAAGCTAAAGAGATTGAGCTCTTCAGGTCTCTCACTAGTAAGCATTTTCTGCAGTCCTCAAATAATGTTTGAGGCTCTGTTCTTGCAACCTTTCCAATTTTTCAAACTTTTTTTTTTTTTAATGCAGAGACATGACCAGGGTACAGTACTCTGATACATAGAAAAACCAGAATTGCCTCCCAAGTCCTACTCAGTACTTCTCTGTTTATATATTTATGTACATTATCCCTTTGTCAGATCAGTGAATTGGGAGTTTGCTGAATTGCTTTTCTGTTCTGATGCTGTGATGGGCTGTCCAACCTCACAGAAGCTCTCAGAAGACTAATATGGGCCAGAAAGGGCCAATTATTTTGTATACTGCACTTAGAGGGCAGTCAGAGATTTATAGGGTCTAATGATAGATGAAGTCTAGCTGGGTTAGGATTATAAATGAGGGTGTTTGAGAACAGAGCAGGAAGGGGCTGGAGGGAAGACATTGGCATTCATTGTCTAAAGGGAAATGGGTTGACCAGGGACTAGGAGAGAGACCTAGGAGAAGACTAAGCCCTGAAATCCTAACTTGGACTGGGGCATTCAACAAGAAAAGAGAACAGAAACAGTAAAGAGGGAAATAGTTGTGAGACACAGAGGAATCTCTGATGGTTACCCAAAGATAGGCAAACAGATAGAGGGGTGAGGCGGGAAGGAGCCCATGGACATAGCAATGGGGTGTGAGGCTGAGCAGACCTGGATTCCTAGTTGTAGGGTCCCTAGGCTGGAACCTGGAGTAGTGTGTGTTCCCAGGTACTCCAAATTCCAGGGAAGTGACATTGGTTGTGGAGTATTGGAACAGAAAACAGTTTGAGACAGTATCTGAACAGCATGTCCAGCAGGACTTTGTTGCCTGCGGGCAGGTAGATGACTATGATTACCTGGTTGGAGGGCTGAGTTGCAAAGAGGGAGCATCTCCAGTCATGAGGGAGTGGTGGGACACAGTGTGAACAACTGACAGAAGATGGCACCAGATGGAGTGAGAGCTCATCTCCAAACCTAGTCACAAAGAAGTGTGCTTGTCATGAGTGGAACTCCTTTACAGATCTCTACTTTTTTCTTCAATCATTGCTTTCCAGGATAACCTCTTCTTTATTCCTAAATGTCTGACCTTACATTTCTCTACACCATAAACAGACTTTGTTTAAATGAGCTACCTATAACAAGTGATCCTGATAATAAATGTAGAAATAGTATTTAAAGATAAATATAACTTATTTAAGGCCACCTTATGATTTACCATCCTCCATGGCTTTCACCCACCATCATGTCTTTCAAATTTCATACTGATGCAGAGTTGGCTGTACTTTTTCATTGATATTCTAAAGTGAGGGTGGCCCTGTTAACCAGCTTCTCTTTGTGACCTTGATTTATGCACGTCTCATCAAGACTACTGTTGTGTAACTAGAAGCTCTGTTTTAGAACACTTTCCACTCAATGACAAACTGATCAGGCATGTGAATGGTAAAAGCTCCTGCATACATGACTGTTCCTTTTATTGTTTGGTTTCTTCACAAAACCAAACCAAACCATATCTAACCCCAAAGTCTCATGGTTGGCTTAATTAAATGCTGACAGACCAGTCACTACCTTTGTGGCTGTTTCAACCAGGACCATGCTGAAGCTTGGAAAATCTTGTATTTGATAATGATGCAGTGAGTGGTGAGCTATGAATACGTATCTAGAGAAAATGCATTAAAATGTGTTTTATAGGTTTAGATCACACTGAAATCAAATCTGATTTTTTTTGACAGCAGTAGCTACTTGGAAGCATGGTGATGACAGTTGTGGTGGCAGTTTTTTATGGATTTCAGTACTATATAGTAATTAAGCATTCCATCTCATGGTGATGAGGTGCAGCAAGGAGAGGAGAAGATGTATGAAAATAAATAGGTATTAAAGGTATCATTGTCCTCAGGGAGACCTACAGTCAACTAGTTAAATGCCCCTGTGTATATATAAAGTGCATGGAGCTGGACAAAGGCACATCCCTGAGGTTCCTCACGGCCATGTCATTGTTCAAAGTTGACCAAAATGAAGAAGCTATATTAACGCTAGAATAGAGGTCTGACAAGGCTAATTCCTTAGTAGTTCTTTGAAGTATCTGATGTGAAAAAAAGGAAGAGGATCCAGAGGGACCGCCTTCTCTACCTTTGAAAGGAAAGGGAAAGCTAGCAAGTGGGACAGGTTTTATTTTCTGGGAAGAGGAGGTGGATAATGGACTGATAGCTGAAACATTTGCTCCATCTATTCATAGGAAAGATGTAAGTGTCCAAAAATATCCTCAGTCTGGCACATATTGCTCATCCTTCAGATTCCATGCCTGCTACAAATTCATTTCATCAGTCAGCAAAAAGGGAGTGGAGAGGCTCCCTCACACCAGATTGAGGGTGACCTTGTAGTGGAGAAGAGGAAGTTGTGGTCCACTGCACGCTCTTATTTTCTTCTCTATGTAGTGTTAAGAAAGAGATGGTTCTAACTGTGTTTCCTGAAAGACGACAACTTTTTAACATTTTTTTAAATTAATTCCAGCAGTGTTGTACTTTAACATTTACATTCAGGCACTAGTCTGCTTTTATTCGAGGCACCCTTAATTTGCATAAAACATTCTAAAATTTTCAAGCACATATAGAATGAGGCTGTAGAGTTGATGTCCATGGGGAATGTATACCACATTAAATTCCGTACATGAGTGCTGCTACATATAGGGATCACATAAGTTGAAAAGGTAACAGTTCAGTAATTCTTGACATATGACATTTTATAGGTCTGAAGTAACCTAATCGAGCGAAACCGAGCAGTCCTCAGGGATTGGTAATCAGAGACAGTCTTTCATCCCAGGTCAGTGTTTTTAAAATAATTTGAGTTGTAGCAGCCAAAACTTGCTGTTATCTGCAGGCTGTGTTATTGGCCTACATGAAATGAACTGATAGTATGAGTGAGACTGAAATGGCCCGATGTCTACATCACAGTAAGCACTAAAGTATCATTCTTAGACTACGAATGTCTCAAGGATAGGGGCTGTATTTTCATTTGGGTTCTGTAGTATGACAGTGCTCCAAAAATAATACATCATAAAAGTGTACTCCTATCAGTGTTTATGATAATGATCATTATTAGCAATCTCTAGACAGAAGCAAATTACTTAGAGACCATGGAGACTGAATTACACTCTCATCACTTAAAGGTTGGGCCTGGGATGATTCAGGAAAAGAGGCACCATTGTTGCCCAAACTATTCTCTTTGGGTATGTTCACACGTCTCTTTTATTTTGAAATAACACTGGTTATTTCAAAATAAAAATGATTAGGTCCACACGACATTTTCTTATTTCGAAATGACGGGCTCTGTGATTTTGAAATAAGAACCATCATTTCAAAACAGCTTAAACCCCATTCATTTCAAAACGGTTGTTATTTTAAAATGGTTATTTCGAAATAACACTGTTTGGACATGTTGTTTTGAAACAACATGTCCAAACAGCCTTATTTCAAAATAACCATTTCAAAATAACAGCCGTTTCGAAAGCAGGCTTTCCCTTAATTTGAATGATTAACTTATTTTGAAATAAGGACTTTATTTCGAAATAACTCATTTTGAAATAACTTATTTCAAAATAATGATGTATGTGTGGACATAGCCTTCCTCTTATGTGGAAATAAGAGTAGTTTACAATCTCCATCACTGTCAATCACCTTCCAAAAGGTCTCAGGTCATTTAAGTTTCCCTGTCCATAAAAATAATACACAATCATTATATTTTTTTAAAAGCACGTTTATATTAGGGTTGGAAGAAAAATACACAAAGGGAAATAGATGTCTGTAGATAGAAATCTATTAGAACTTATGCTCATGTGTTTCTAGTGTGGAAAAGTACTGTAGAAGAAAAACAAACATTTTCACTGAAGGTTTTACCTCTAAAAATTAAACTGAAGCTGTGATAAAAATGCTTCATGGCAGGGTCTCCTAATAGGGCTACATCTTAGAGTAGTAATATTATTATTGTAGGGGGAGAGCTTACATAAATAAATAAAAATGCTTTTATTATCCTCTTCTGTATTTTAAACACACTTGTAATGAAATAGGGTGTATAAAACAGAAGCAATAAAAGCAGAAAAAAATGATCAGTGCTAGCATGTAATGCTACCATGAGTCATGATGTAACACAGGAAGTCTCGATAAAACACCTTAAAATTAGACAGCCATTGATGAAGGGTGAAGGCTTAATATTCAAACAGAATAGCTCAGCTTCATCGATAACTTTTTAAAGCAGCACGTTTTAAGAAAAGCAGGGGGTAATAGTGAAGAACTGCAGTTTTATTTTGAATTTATCATTGTTCCATTTTTTTTAATGGCACATTCAAAGTTATTACCAATGGCCCCAATCCTGCAGTGGGACCTGTCCCTGTATGGAACCCTACTGTGTTCCCTGGGAACACCACCACTCCAGGTGTAAGTGCACTTGTGTCAATACCTTTGAAAGACTAGAGCCCCAAACCAGTAAATTCTCTATTCATTCTCTTTGGGTATGTCCACACGTCTCTTTTATTTTGAAATAACACTGGTTATTTTGAAATAAAAGAGATTAGGTCCACATGACGTATTCTTATTTCGAAATGACGGAGCCCATCATTTCAAAATAAGAGCCATCATTCTGAAATAGCTTAAACCTCCTCTAAATCTCCTCTTTTCTCTTAGGAGAAAGAACAAATGTGAGGCAGCCAGAATGGCTTAGCAGAGAACTCTGCTCTGAGGTTAAAAAGAAAAAGGAAGCTTACAGGAAGTGGAAGCTTGGTCAGATGACCAAGGAGGCATATAAAGATATTGCTAGGGACTGCAGAGATAAAATCAGAAAGGCCAAAGGACAAATGGAGTTGCAGCTAGCAAGAGTTGTAAAGGATAACAAGAAGGGGTTCTACAAGTATGTTAATAACAAGAAGAGGATCAGGGATGGTGTAGGCCCCTTGCTGAATAGGGCAGGCATCCTTGTGACAGAGGATGAGGAAAAAGCTGAGGTGCTCAATGCATTTTTCGCTTCAGTTTTCACGGGCGGGGTCAGCTCCCAGCCCACTACCATGGGTGTGGCAGATGGGAGAGAAGAAGACAGGCCCTTGGTGACGGAAGGTCAGGTTAGGGACTGCTTAAAGAAGCTGGATGTGCACAAGTCCATGGGGCCGGACGAACTGCATCCAAGAGTGCTAAGGGAATTGGCCGATGAGATAGCAGCACCGTTGGCCGTTATCTTTCAAAACTCATGGAGAATGGGGGAGGTGCCAGAGGATTGGAAAAAAGCAAATGTAGTGCCTATTTTCAAGAAAGGGAAAAAGGAGGATCCGGGGAATTACAGATCAGTCAGCCTCACCTCAATCCCTGGAAAAAATATGGAGCAGATTCTCAAAGAATCCATCTTCAAACACTTAGAGGAAAATAAAGTGATCAGGAACAGTCAGCATGGATTTACCAAGGGTAAATCATGCCTGACCAATCTCATCTCCTTCTATGATCAGATGACTGGTTTTCTGGATGCAAGAAGAACCGTTGATGTCATATACCTTGATTTTAGCAAGGCTTTTGATACAGTTTCCCACAGCATTCTCACTGGCAAATTAAGGAAGTATGGGTCGGATAGGTGGACTATAAGGTGGATAGAAAACTAGCTAGATCAACAGTTTCAGCGTGTAGGAATCAATGGTTCCATGTCTAGCTGGCAGCCAGTGACGAGTGGGGTGCCCCAGGGGTCGATCCTGGGTCCGGTTCTGTTCAACATTTTCATCAATGATCTGGATGATGGAATAGACTGCATTCTCAGTAAGTTTGCAGATGACACCAAGCTGGGGGGACCAGCAGACATGTTGGAGGGCAAGGACAGGATTCAGGGAGACCTAGATAAATTGGAACGGTGGGCCAATAGAAATCTTATGAGGTTCAATAAGGACAAGTGTAAAATCCTGCATGTGGGACGAATATACCCCATGCACCGCTACAGGCTGGGAAACATTCAGCTAAGTAGCAGCAGTTTAGAAAAGGACCTGGGGCTCATGGTGGACGGGAAGCTGGATATGAGTCAGCAGTGTGCTCTTGCTGCCAAAAAGGCCAATGGCATACTGGGCTGCATCAAAAGAAGTATTACCAGCAGATCAAGGGATGTGATCATTCCCCTCTATTCTGCGCTGGTGAGGCCACATCTAGAATACTGTGTTCAGTTTTGGGCTCCCCACTACAAAAAGGACAGGGACATGCTAGAGAGAGTTCAGAGGAAGGCAACCAAAATGATTAACGGGCTGGAGCACAAGCCCTATGAGGAAAGACTGAAAGCATTAGGCTTATTTAGTCTGCAGAAGAGAAGATTGAGGGGGGATTTGATAGCAACCTTCAACTACTTGAAGGGATGCTCTAAGGAAGATGGAGCTCGACTGTTCTCGGTAATAACAGAGGACAGAACGAGGAGCAATGGTCTCAAGTGATGGTTAGGGAGGTCGAGGCTGGATATGAGAAAAACTTTTTTACTAGGAGAGTGGTGAAGCCTTGGAATGAGCTCCCAAGGGAGGTGGTGGAGTCTCCATCTTTGGAGGTGTTTAAGGCCCGGCTGGACAAAACCATGACTGGGATGTTTTAGTGGGAGTGGTCCTGCCTCTGGCAGGGGGGTTGGACTAGATGACCTATGAGGTCCCTTCCAACCCTATGATTCTATGATTCTATAAATCAAAATGGCTGTTATTTTGAAATGGTTATTTTGAAATAATGCCATTTGGACATGTTATTTTGAAATAACCATTATTTTGAAATAACACTTTTGCCCTTCTCCTTCCCAGGGTGCCTTCCTTTTAGCTTATATGGGGTGGGGGCATGGCCCAGGGAGGGGGGCATGTTGCCACACCTCCCAAGGTGTTCCTCTCCTAAAGCGAAATAGCAAGTCCTGTGTTTGGACATGCTATCTCGCTTTCAGCTTTTCCCTTAATTCAAATTAACTTATTTCAAAATAAGGACTTTCTTTCGAAATAACTCATTTTGAAATAATGATGTACGTGTGGACGTAGCCTTTCTGTTCATAGGAAATGTAACGAAGAAAATTGTGAGCAACAAGAAAAATACCTTTGAGGTAATGCTGTCTTATTATTATATCACACTGTTATCAATAATAGATGTTCCTTATCCAAGCTCTAAACAGAAATATATAGATAGCTGTGCAATATTTTACTGTGACAATATATGCTTGCTAGATTTGGTTGGAAAATGTGTTTTCCCTCCCATTATAAATTTTGACTTTTTAGAAAAATTATAAAACTGAAATGTTTCACTTACAAAAGTTGTTGCAGGGCCTCATGAAAGTTATAGTTTGGATGCTTTATGACTCCATTCTCCTCTGTAGGCCAGGCTTTCTTCTTACATTATATTTCTCTTTATGAACCACAGCATCCTTCATGCCAAGGTGCACCATATGAGTGACACAACCACAGTCCATCACAGGCTTCAACTGGGGGGGCCTAACACATGAAGGAGAATTAAGATATGAGGCAAAGGAACAACAAATTCGATGAAGCTCTGTTGAGGCAACTCTGTAGAGAAATTTTCAATTTTCATCCAAAATATTTTTATTTTTGGAGAAAAGTTCTAAATTTTCTGTAAAATACTTTTTTGTTAAAATTCATTTGTCAAAAAAACAGAAGAAAACAAAGTTTATTTAAGAAAGAATTTCAATGACCAGCATATGATCAGCCCTTATTTCTACATCTATCCATGGCCTTACCTGTAGTGAGATTGTACTTCTGAAGCTTTCATAGTATTAATCACACAAAAATGGTAATTAAAAGAAAATATATTCAGGAACTAATAAAAAGTTATGCAAAAATACTATTTTAATGAATATTTTACATAAATTGTATGTGTAATAACTGAAACTTGAACTGAAAGTTTAGCCCTACTGAGGAAGTCAGGGCAGTGAAAAGGCTTCCTGCAGTAACTTTTAGGATTTGCTCTAAAATGATGCTAAAAATTGATTGTGATGTATTCTTTTTATCACAGCTGGAAGTGGTATTATATGGTATGCCATTATCATAATGATTTTTTTCAAAGGAATGCATTAGCTACTTGTAATGCAACAAGAAATTGAAATCACCACATAGTATATTAGAGTCACTGAAGATGAGTTTCATTTGAAATACCTTCTCACAGGGATTTCCTGTTAGCACCAAGCACTGGGCCTAGAATTCAAAGTGTTAATCTAGAAAGGGTTTAAACACTGAACACACAGCATGTGTTGATGCCATTCTGGAGGTATGGTATAGGTGAAAAAAAGTATATAAACATGTAGTTTTCAGTTTTCTGGACAACATTTTAAAATGAAAAAAAAAAATGGTATAGGTGCCAACAGGTAAAAGAGTAACTCCAAAGTGGTAGCTCTTGGGAGAAGAGAAGAAGACTCCATGTGAAGAATGGGGTGGGACACCAGAGTGGATAAAAGTGCCAAAATGGAGAATAACAAAAATAAAATACAATTTACCAGAAACAGAATCTTCTAGCTAGAGGACTAGTTTCAAAGCACAGCGGCCTAGCTTAATCCTCATATTTCTTCGAAAGTAGACACATCTGATCAGCTTCGTTCGTGGGTTTTTATTATTTTTTGTTTTGTTTTTAATTTTGGAATAAAATACCACTTGACTGCTCAAAAAAACACATATTGGCAACACTTGTGGTCACTAGCATTTCAGCTGCACATTTTGGCTATGTCTACACTACAGGGCTTAAGTGAATTGACTTAATAAGGTGAACTTTATTAAGTCAACTTAGAGAGGCCCCACTTGTTTAAGTTGACTTTATAAAGTCAACTTAAATGGCTCTAATGCCCCAAATTGACTTTATTAAGTCAACTTTAATGGCTACAGTGTCCTAAGTTGAATTAATATAGTCAACTTTACCCTTAAAGTCAACTTTAAGGGCAGAAGTAATTAAGTTGACTTAAGCAAGTGCTTAAGTCAACTTAATGAACTCCAAATATAGCCAGGGAGTTGCTTAAGTTGACTTAAGTGTCCAGTGTAGACATACCCTTTGGGAGCTATGTACTGACCTCTTAATCTCCACGTGTTTGGAGATTACAGCATGTAATGTCAAACTTTCTTGACCAGTCAGTATATGCTTGTGCCTTTTATGTAAGGGTTGCCAGTTTTTTAAGGGTATTTCAGTGTCCTTGATTACAAAAGACTGTTAACACTTGTCAGAATTAGGCAGAGCACTGGCAGACAATGAATATGTTTCTCAACATAGCTACAATAGCAACATCCTACTCCAGACCTAGTCCAATTTTAAAAGACATTTTTTTGAAGAAACAATGCTGCATTATTGTGATGTCAATGAATATCCTTTCGGGAGAAGACTGAGAACAATAATATCATTTCAACTGAAACTTAAATCAGCTTAAAAAGTCATCATGAAAAACAAGGTCCTGATCTTGCAATTGTTGCTGAAGCAAAACTCCAACAAGTCAGTAACAAAGGATATTAATAGATTAAAAACTTATTTAAATAATACTGAGATTATAACAAATACAAAAGGAAGGTTGTGCCCCACTGAGTTAATGATGGCAGAGATCTCAGCTCTCATATCAGACTTTCAGACCTCATATGAAATAATCTCTAGGCAGTGAAGTCAATGGGAGTTTTGCCTAAGTAACCGCTGCTGATATGGTCCCAGTGACAGATAAGAATACTGTTTCTGACATTAGACTCAGCTAAGGGTAACAAAGAATAACATGTCTGATTACTAAAGTAGAAGATTCAAATTCACATTTCTATGAATTAAAAAGACTTAGAATTCTTAAATTTGAATATAAAATACAGAGGCGTATCAAATAAGATTCACTATTGCACTTTGTAATAATAAACTGTAATATGCACATTCAAATGACAACAAATGGTTTTAAAGAACCCTAGCCTCATAAAGGTTGAGAGGAAAAAATATATTTTACTATGATTTCTTTTGCCTTCCCTGTTCCTTGTTTTCTATATTTCCTTTAACTTCCAATTATTACTATACATGTGTGTCTGGACCGTGCCCTCACTAAAACCAGCTAGGTAGAAGGTGAATGACTAAGATTACACTAATGATAGCTTTTGAGTATATGTAATGGACAATTCGCTATAATGTGTAGGGATATGATACTATGTGAATACGTGAGAGTTTCTATGGCGGTTTGGTGAAATGTGTTTTGTAGAGTTTTGTTAACTCTGGTAAGATTTCCTTACCCATCCCCACACAACTTCCTTTGCATATATCAGGCCAGAATTTCAAGTATTCAGTATCCTCTGCAAGAACCACATTTTCAAAGAGCTGCAGCTATGCTTTGAGAACAAAATGAGGTGGCTAGGTTTTCTAAGGAGTTCAGTGCCAGGCAACTCCATTCAGAATATGAGTTGTTTTGAAAAACCATGAAGTTAAATATCATATAAGTAAACTAATTTAGAATAGATTTATTTAACCCTAGTCTCTGTGCATGGAAGGGCTACTATTCGCTGATTACAAAACAGTAAATATAATATTTACTTATTTCAATCTTGTCAGGAAGAGAGTAGGAACAAGAAATGAAAATATAAATCTTTTTTTCCAATTAAAATGATAAATTAATAAAATAAAAAAGATACACAAATTGATATCCAAATTTTTCCAGAAGTTAGGAGTTTTGATCCATCATTGCCCAACTGCATTTAATTACATAAAACTGTTACATCATATGTCAAATATTTAAAATGGGAGCAGTATATTTTTTAGCATAAGGCAATGTAGTTTTCAAACTTGATTTTGAAATTATAGATAATTTTTAATTTTTCTAGCATTGTAAGATGTTAAAAACTTGTGGTACTTGTAGAGTTTGGTGACGTAGGGAATAATGGCATTTCCAACATATAGTCTTTGCAATTTGAAAATGTTTTAGCAACTCTGCAGCTAGCTGTTCATTTCCCCTTGAAATGAACACAGGATGATCAAAATTAAGGCAAGGAACTTTCAACCGAATTACTTATATGGATGTGCTAACTTTTCTTGTTCAAGGAGTAATTAATGCAAGATTTTCTATCCCACTTTTGTCTATCTGATAGTCATTATGATAAGGAAAATAGCATTCAATATTAGATCTAGTCTCAGAAGTTGGTTTCCCTGTCTAATGTAATTTTTTTTATCATCACATAAGCTTTCATAGATATAATCCTACTTCATCAAATGCATGAAGTAGAAACTGTAGTGTCTTGCATGTATATATACATGCAGAGAAAGGAAAATCAGAAGGTCAATACAGTCATTCACAAATTTATTTGTATTCACTAATTCTCTGTGGAATTAATTTGGGGAGAGTAAAGTCTCAAGCTTTATAGCTTGGTCACCAACTAATTGCCTAGTCATAACTTTAGTTAAAAGCCTCTCTTATGTTATAATGCATATGCCTTTCTATTCATTTGTCTGTTATATCAAATTGTTGTTATTATCCAAATGACCACAATGCCTACTTTCCTTGGATATTGTACAAATAGTACAGCAAGACTGCTGATATAATATTCTCTGAAAATACTGTGAATCAAATCCATGATAAATAAAAAGACTTGGGATAATGTTATACACACACACACTGATGAGTGAGCATCCTCTATTAAAAGTTGCAGTACTTTTTTATCATATATTATCCATATTATTCTATTCAGATTATTAGGTTATTTTTATGTTTACCATCAGAAAGAAATGCTGATTAGATTCTTGTTTTGAATAAGCTGCACTATGCAAGGAGCCTGCCTTTTCTAAAGGCTCAAATATTTAGCACACATTTCAGCTCAAATATTTAACTCATATTTGCATTGTCAATAGATGGCAGCATAACTCTTCAGGAGAGCATCATCAGTTATCTATTTAGCATTGAGGTAATTATCTTGATGAAAGTTAATTCCAACTAAATGTTATTCTGCCATATTTTCCTGAGTTGTATAATTATTTTACAGCTATGTACTTTTCATACTATACATATAAAAAGATGAGGATGGGACAAGACATACAGGGTTGCTTGTACACTTAGATATACAATACTATGATAACTTATATTTACCTCAGTTCCGTTCTATACAGAAATATATTGACTAGTACCAATATGTTGATTTATGAGTGATAAAGTTGATACATTTCAAATTTCCTTTGGTAAACCCAGTATTGTGTTCATAAATGTTTAACCTGAAAAAAAGTAACAGTTTGCTTGTGAGAGTAACAAAACTGAGAAAAGCAAGGATATGTAAAGTCAAAGTTCACAGAGAACTTTGTCTGAACTTGCTCCTTTGTAAAACCTGTATGTATGGTACAGTTTCTGAGACTGCATGGTTATAAATGTCTGTCATACCTAACCTCAGTGAAGGTCCTATTTTATTATTTATGTCTAAAATGTACAGTCCCAAAACTACAGTTCTGATATTGTAGAATTCTATTATACAGTTCAAAGTACACAAAAGAAATCAGAAAAAAATGGAGTATTCATTGTGACCTGGTAATCTGGGATTCGATTAGCAGATTGCAGAATTTATGCCTGACGAAACATGTATGGAATTTTGCAATACCTTCTTACAGTGTATTCTTTGGCCCTGATTTTTACAGAGATCTCTCTCTCACTGTGAGAGAGCATGCAAAGAATTCTTGAAAAAAGCCTCCTTAAAGGGCACTTAAGGTTAGCAATAGCTGGGGGCTCTCTACCCAGATGCGGGCTGTGTTAGACAAATAGGCAATCAGATCAGCAGAAGCACATCTAGAAGCCAGGCAATAAGTTCTTCAGTTCTTGATTTTTGGGTGCGTTGGGGCACAAGGTAGCACAAGCTGGTAAAACAGATCTCCTCATCAAATGCTTCCACCTGTTTCCATCATCAAACTTGCCCTGGCCTCCTCAAACACATTGTTCTTTGTCCTTGTGACTGAAGATTATATATATAATTTGTTGCAGTTTATTACAATTGTTTAATACAAAAAAAGTTGTCAATTTTATTCTGTTTTGATTATTTCAATTAGTAATTTAGAAGAAATAACAACCCCCCTATGTGGAGTGTTGAAGCTCCTTAGACCTTTTTTGTGCTATGAAACCACTTCTTTTAATTAATGTCCTTGAGAATGCCAGCTATAGGTCCAACCTTTCATGTGTGCTTATAGATCTATCATATTGCAGTTTTCACTTCATGCATCTGAGGAAGTGACTTGTATTGCACAAAAGCTTATGTTTTAATAAATTTGTTAGTCTTTATAAGTGCCACAGGACTCTTCCTTTGTTTTGCTGAAATAGACTAACATGTCTACCCCTCTGAAAGTATACATTCCATGGAGTGTGTCCTGATTCTCTTAATCATTATCAGTTGAGAGAGTTGAATAACATTTTGTGTTAAGCATGTCCCATTGCTTGACCGGACATTGAACTAGAAAATATAGTGTTTGATCCAAAACCAGTTGACGTGACCGTAGGTCTGTTGATGTGTCCAATGAAGTAATGGGAAAGCTCCTATTAACCTCAGTGGACCAATATCATGGCTTAGCAGCTTTTCTATGCAAGACTGGCTAGGAAATGGAAATTGCATTTTGTGAAAAAATTAAAGTTCTTGCTCTTAATAACACAGGACTTGAAGCTGGGTGCCCCATCTTCAAGGTGAATATCCTGTATAACTGGCGTTTTAGGGTAGAGTCTCTTATTCTCTTTTTGGTTTTGAAGAGAATTTCTGTTCAAGTACTGAGAAACCAATATTAACAAATTGGTGTTTTCTGATGAAAAAAAATGCTTTCTTGAAAAATTCCCAATGAGCTGTATCTCCATTGAATTCACTTGGTGTGGACCCTGGATTGTATTATGTAGGGTAAAAATCCTCTGGCAGAGGGAAGAATTAGGTACCAGTGGATTGGTATATTTTTGTTTAATTTGTCTGATTCAAAGGATATTCCTCTATTAAGCGTACTATGCTGCAGAAAACTCTACAGCCAAAAACTGTACTATCGGGATTCAGAATTTTACTGTAGCATGGTAAGGGATTGTCCAGTTACAGAAGTGATATTTTTAAAGAGTGAAAAATATTAGTTAGCAATGAGAGATATGCCAGGTAGTGGGGCTGCTGAAAGGAGAATTAGAACCAAGAATAGAGAAGGGACTTGAGGCCTAAAAAGAGAAAGAGTCTTCCAGAAAAGCAAGGAAACTTGAAAGGAAAAGATCCGAAGTTAATTAAACCACTGTATGTAATAAAGTTATGAAATTAAAGTAAAAGCTAAGACTTCTTTTTGTTCTTCTAAAATATAATTTGCATTGTTTTACTTTTGAAATGATAGCGGCCTAAAAACAATTTATTAAAAATGTCATATTTGTTAAATGTATTTGCATAGGAACAATTTATGATCACAGTAACATTTTGTCTGTTCTCTGCAGATTCTTATACCATCTCAACGGTGTGGTATCTGTGTATTTTCCAGCAGTGCAGTGAGTGACATGAGTAACATCTGTCATGTATTGTTTTCTCATCCTCTCCTCAGGAGGAAAAGTGTGTGCAGTGGAGTGTTTTGTTTTGGTAGGATCTTTTTTGTTTGTTTTCAGTTTACATAGTGATATGTATTTGTCTTTCCTTTCTCTCACAAAGAAACATGCTTTGCACTTGGGATGGAAGCTCATGAGATGTGTAATAGTCCTTAGTTCCTGAGGAAGATCTTAGACTGGCCCCCCTTCTGTTTCTTGCCCAGTTTTACCCTTGTTTTCAGAGTTCCAGTGTGCCAAAGGAGTAGATTTGTAAGCTATAGTCTTCATCTTGGAGATTTTGGCAGCCTTTTAGAATTCCTGGACCAAGACTGTGGAGCACCTTGAACTTAATCTGATGGTCTATGGAATGTCTAAGTAGAGGGTGGAGGACAGGTATGATATGCTCGCAGTAGCCAGGTAGATAATGCTTTCAGTTGTCAGGGCATACATCTGCATTCTGTACTAGTTAGATCTTTATGGACTTGGACCCATACTACTTGCGGAGGCTTCCTGAATGTGCATGAACTTTTCAGTGAAGGAGGATGATAGTTCTTTGTAGCATTTGGTGCTTAATTCTGATGAAAGCGGTAGGTACTCAGGATTGATGATGAAGCAGTTTACCATTCCAGATAGCTACTTGGGACGGGATTCTGCAGCTTCAGTGGAATCTTGTAGGAAAGTTCTAGTTCTAGCTTCAGTACAGACTTTAAAGAATTCATTTGCTTCATTCTGTTCATATGAGCCTTATTCACCTCCTGTGCTCAAAATTACTGCTCCTCTTTCTTCATGCAGCACAGGGTGTCAGAAAACCAAAGATATATGGGCAATGAGGAGGAAGAAGCCATTTGAGGGCCAGCTTGTTGATGGCCAAGGTTATCATATACAATAATAATGAATTGAACTCTTGACTCCTTGTTCTGTGAGTGGAGTGCTGTTTTTTCCCCTTCTTAAGCAGACTTTGTAGTGTGCTAAAATCTGAGTCTTCATGATCAAATCTGAGTCATTGGTCTGTATTGTTGTAAAGCCCCTGGAACGTCTCTGACCACTGCTTTGATGAGATCATGATCTGTCTAAGACAGTGAAATAGTCACAGTTTCCTTGGTCTTGATGTATAGGTCAAAACTCGGGTCCAAGGTACGACTAGCTGTGATTTGGACCCTACTTTTCTTGTGAAATTCCTACAGAGACAACCAAAGAGACAAATTTTGGGGTATTTGCCTGTGTAGCTTGTCAGTATGTGTGCTAAAATCTCCCAGGATGACAACTCTGGAATATTTAACCAGTATTGCAGAGAAAGTTTTAGGGAGTTCCTTTATCAATTCTGTAGTCTTTGGTGGTCTGGCAATAAGCATAAAAGTTGGCTTTGGTTCTATTTTCTATTGTCAAATAAATGCCATCTCATTTGTGGCACCTATTTTAGGCTATGTCTACACTTAGAAGGTTAGTTTGAATTAACTTGATTCAAACTAATTAATTTGAACTAATAATGATTAGTTCAAATTAAGTTAATTCAAATTAACATGGCCCCACTAGAAACTCAGTGTGAACTAGCATGTCCATGGATGGGACTTGCTAGTTCAAATTAGGAGAGGGGCACCATGGGAGGTGTAGCAAGATGGCCCCCAAGAAGGGCCATGCCCCTCCCTACCCAATACATAGAAAGAGGAAGGCACCCTGGGAGGAAGAAGGTCAAAAAGCATTAATTCGAATTAATGATTAGTTCTAATTAACATGGCTACACTTATTAGTTCAAATTAACCCTTACTTCGAAATTAAGCGAGGTTTTATAACTTCGAAGTAAGCTTTCAATTCGAACTAAGGACTTCCTTAGTTCAAAGTAATGAAAGCCCGTGTAGCCATGCATTAATTTAATTTAAATCAATCCTCATTAATTCAAATTAAATTGTAAGTGTAGACATGCCCTTAGATTTCATGTTTTTGGAAAAGAAGACTAGGGTATTGCTTCCCTTTTTATCCTGTTTTGGCCTCTGATGTATTGAGTATCCTAAAGGGATGAGATGGGTTAGAAGAGGGCTCGTAATGTCATCCAGCCAGGTCTCAGTGAATCAGTCTATACTGGGTGCTTCATCATTGATGAGGTCATGTCTTGTTTGATTTTATTTATTTATTTCTGTTAGTGGAGTTGATAAGCATCTTTTGTTTGCATCAATTTGGCTGTCTGGTTTTGGCCCATGCTGAAGTAATATTTCTGTATCCTTATGCCTCCTTTTCTGTTTCCTTGACTAGTTCCTTCCAACTTGAACTCTGAAAGGTGACAAAAGTAAATTGCGCTGTGAGATAAGCTGAGTGGAAGAACAGTTATCTGGATCAGCAGGTGCTATGGGAAGGGCTTGTCTGTTGAATACCTTTTGGAACTGTGATATGGCTAAGACCAGGTTACAGTCAGGTTTTTTAATAATAGGCATAGTCTTCAGCAAAAAAAGAAACCACATTCATCAACATAGCCAAAAAGTGCTGTCCCCTAAGCTTTGTCCCTGTGTGTATACTGCACCTTTCATTATTACTGAAATTCATATATG
Organism: Podocnemis expansa; assembly: GCA_007922195.1. Taxonomy (NCBI): domain Eukaryota; kingdom Metazoa; phylum Chordata; order Testudines; family Podocnemididae; genus Podocnemis; species Podocnemis expansa. Next base: position 43,970,407 of record ML681966.1, on the reverse strand, counting down.
CTATTTAGTCTAGATGGTTTTTATATGAAATGTAAGAGTCTGTAGTATGGTAACAGTCAAGAATTATTCTCATCTGGTAAATTTTCAAGAGTTAAGTAGGAAATGCTATAAATATTATAGGTATGTGTGGGGGAGAGAAATTCCATTTTTATTCACTCCATCTCACAATTTCACATATGAAATTATACCTCTTATATGCACTGTTTGTGTGATGAAGTCAGAATAGGTGAGAAATTTTCAATTTACTGTGTCTTAATATAACACAATATTTACTAGCTCTAATGACAAAATTCAATAAGGTACAGTCAATAATGTATACATTTATGTATTTCAAGAAAATCTTTCTAAAATGTGTGATGGTATTAGGTATATTTTTTATTATGGATATATAGACTCTGTCTTAATCACGGTATCAAAAATTGTTATATCACCACTATAAAAAAATAAACCTAATTTGGTCTGTGTGTCTGGAACTCCAATTAAATGTATTTTTTTTAATAACATCAGTGTCCAGAAATATTATCCAGAAGTGCCAGTCTCTGAGCATTCATCTCACCCAGTTGTTCCAAAATGGAAACAGAAAAATAAAACAGTGATAAAAGGCTTCAGCTTAAACTTTAATTTGATTCCAAATATGCAAACCATCAATCCTGTCCTTGCTGTGGTCATGAGTGGAGCAAGGAACTGTGGCCTCCGTCAGAGCCTAGGCCTGAGGGAGGGCCAGAACATCCCTTCTGGACAGACTTGGGAACTGCAGGGCTCAAGCTCCACAAGCAGAAGGGCAGAGCCCAGCCATGAAGGGGAAGTATAAAATCCCAGGCTGGCAGCTCAGGTGTGAGCTGTCACAGGGTAAGGATGTGCCTCCTCTGAGGAAGTGAGCTGAAGTAGGCCGGGCCCTGATCAGGTAGCAACCCCATCCTCTCCGGCTAGGAGGCCCAAAGGCCTACTCAGTCTACCTGGGCCTAGCGACTGGGATACCCAAGGCTTCAGGCTGGGGAGACTGCCCCAGGGCCTGCTGGGACCGTGACCAGCTGCTGTGTGCTGGGGCTGACCCAAAGTTGGGAGAGGTGGAGGACATGGACGCCTACAGCCCCTGTGGCTTAGAGGAACTGCCTTTGGCTGAGGAGAAGCTGCTGGAGGTGGATGAACCCCACAACCTGGAGGAGTTGCCCTCCACCGATGGGCCAGAGGAGTTCCAAGACCTGCCACCTATGGACACAGAGGGTTTCACCGGGGTTCCACAGGTGATCTAGCCAGAGAACACTGATAGTTTCTACATTCTGTGGAACCAGGTACCCAGGCCCAGTGTGGGGGAAAGTAGCCCAGGGGTAGAGGACTGCCATGTGACCACTTGCACAACAGACCAGTGTCAATGTGTTGCAGCAGGAGCCCTGCTGACCCAGTGACTGAACCTTCAGTCACTGGTAGGGCCCTGGTCTGGGATACAGTGGAGACAGGTGGGCCTGCATCCCCCTCCTCACCCCTCTCCTTCTCCAAAGCAGCCAGAGTGCTTGTCCCTCATGCCAGAGCTGCTAAGGGGCTCAAGCAGTGTTCTTGCCCATCTGAGTATGCTATCAAGCCCAGCCCAGGGCAACTGATACTCACGCCTGCCCGCCCTACCTAGGGGCCAGAGCAAATGATGCTCATGCCTGCCGGCTCCGCCTAGGGGCCAGGGCAACTGATTCTTTGGTACCCAGACACCCCAGAAGGGGAAGACCAATGAGCTTAGCTGGAAGGGTAAGACCCAAGGAGGGACTCAGCGTCGAGTCCTTGGTGTAGCAGGCAATGCACTCAGTGCCTGGAGGATTACAAACCAAGACAAATTCCCCAGTATCACCAGCAGCAGGCACCCTCCAGGCAGGTTGAGTTCCACAGTCACCTACAATGACAGTTCTTGGACTTCAGGTGCTCCCTACCATAAAATCATAGGACTGAAAGGGACCTTTGCAAGACTCTCATGGTTTTGCTGTTACGGCAGAACCAAGCATTATCTAAACCATCCCTGGCAGATGTTTGTCTAATTTGCTTACAACCTCTCTAGACAAGGTCAGATAAAGCATAGCAATGGCAAGTGTCTATAAGCAATGAGATGAGATTAAGAAAGTGAAAGCTTGGTCTGAATATGACTGAGAGAGATGTAGTATGCAGCAATAGCTCACCAATGGAAATGAGTGAAAGACACAACACTTGCCATATTTAAAATCTAGAGTGAAAAATAACTCTAATAAATACACTGTGGGGAATAATCCCACACAGGAAATAATAAGTTTGATTATCTAATTAATATTCTGTCTCTTATTTATATAGATCTGTTTCTCCCCACCACTGCTGATAAAAGGCAGTGAAGAAATTATTTGTACTTTGAATACAGTCAGTTACACAAATAAATGATTAAATAAATCATTTAATTTTGGTATTTAACCAGTCTATTGTTTCATGAAAGAGGTATTTGCACTTATACTCTTCTATATTATTACTAACAATCATGCAAATTTTAGATATTGTATACGCAGCTCAGCAGAAAATGTTTGATAAACTAAAAGAAATTATTCTCTACATGTGATGTCTTCAAGGCAATTTATTTTAAAATAGACTAAAGTTTTTAGGATGGGAAGACTTAACTTCACAAATGGCTATACTTTGAGTTCTGTAAATATTAGTTTAAGTTGCAGAAATTTGTGCTCTAAAATAATATTCACTTCATACATAGAACACAGGTGATGTTTTTCTTTGGATGGATATTTGTCTAGAGAAGAAATACTTTTTACTTCTGTGGAAAATCAGAACAGTTTATTTAGGTGCTGACATATAGATTTGTGCTCCTAAATCATTCAGGGTGTTTTTTTTAAACCCCTTCATTACTTTTTCATTCAGTTTAGGACAAATCATGATTTTTGTCATGGGGCTAAGCAGATTCAGGTATCTGTATTCCACACATGAACCTCCAGACCATGTTTAGCTTTTTAGTACAGTGACATAGGCATATTAGCATCTTTGTCTGTCTAGCACCATTTCTTCCATTAAAATTAATGCAACCATGCCCAATTAATGCCAAATCCTATAACAACATACACTTTGTGGATCTCCAGGAACAAAAGAAATTTCCTCCTTACTCTCTGAGAATGTTAGAGTGGAGCAGCGGAATTCAAATCCTGGATTGCTTTTCTCAGAACACTGCCAATCTCTACACAGTCAAGCATGCTCTTTTTGCAATCTTGTCTTCCCTTGTCTTCTGTGATTGTCCTTTCTTAGTTCTCCTTTAGATGCTCTCTTTGTCCTTTTAGTGTGTCCTTCAGTCGACCCTCTTCTTCTCTCCTCCCTTCCCCTATTTTTCTGTGAGGGTGCCATAGGACTCTGTCCTCAGACACTGTACATTCTTCTCTGGGTTCGTTTGCAAAGACAACTTCAGCTACCATTTTTATGCCATTGAGTCGCATATCTACTTCTCTACTCCAGACCTTTGTCCTCTATCCAAACTTAAATCTCAGCCTCTCTCACAAACATGTCCTCATGGGCATCTGGCTGTGATCTAAAATTCAGCATTTTAAAAATGTATTTATTTTATTTTCCCTAGGGCTGCAACTACAGCTGGGCAAATAAGGCAAAGCCAAATTTTAGAGGGCGCTGAGGAAGGTGAAGCCAGCCAGCAAGCTGATGGTGAAAGTGCCCTAGCAGGAAAGCGCCCCGCCTGGGGGACGAAAGCACCCTGCTGGGGGACCCTTCTGACCAGCAGGGAAAGTGGCCACTGGAGGACCCTGCTGACCAGTGGCAGGATCCGGATCCAGCTCCCTGCAGAAGGCTGGGCTGGGCTGGATCAGGTCCCGGGTGCGTGGGAGGAGGGCCCGTCTGTGGCTGCTTCCCCCAGGTGCCAATCTTTCTAGTTATGGCCCTGATTTTCCCATCCCAAAGTCTTCCAATAACACTTGTCTAGATTACTGTGGACAGCCCCACTATTCCACCTCTCACTCAGGTCCATAATTTTCTGGCTTTATCTAAGTCTCGCAGATTCCATTTGCTAACAACTTTAAGATATAGTTCTCTTTATATTCTTTCAAAACAATTTTCGTGTTTGGTTTAATCATGATGCATTATAAGTTACCACTGCAACTCTGGATCTCTGCATTATCCATATACATTTGCTTTCATTTATTTTAATCCTCTTAAGCTTTTGGCATCAACTATACCTTGTGGGAAAGATTTTCACTGGCTAATTGTGCACTGTATTTTCTTTTTATAATTATACATTTCCTGACTTTCAGTTCCACTGAATGTCCCCTTTTCACTTGTATTATGAGATGATGAAGAGAAGGGTCTAAACTACCTTCTCTTTACTACTCACTATTTTATGTATCTTTATCAATTCTTCTCTATTTATCTCTTCTGTAATATGAACAGCCTCACATTTTTCAGTGTCTCATCATATGGAAATTTATCCATGTTTCCACTCCTCCTCCCCACTCATTTCTGCACATTTTCTATTTTGGCTATCTTCATTTCAGATCTACTTAATCTTCCCAAAACAGAATATTCCAAGGAAGGATACATTATTGAGTCATACAATGACCTCTTAGGATTTTCAGTCCCATTCCGTATCAAATTCCTTATGTATAGTTAACTCTTTGGCTGTTTTTAATATTGCATTTGTGACAGAGTCAAGCCTGGTGGCTACAGGGAAGTAGTCCTATTGAAGGACTGGGACATGGGTGGACTATCTACTAAAACCCATCCCCCAGAGTAAGGGGAGGAGGCACCGGACGCAGCTTCAAATGATTCCTTGGGACAACTAATTAAAAGACCAGGGAGAGTTTGAGGATTATAGATTTAAAACAAAGGAGCTGGAAGGGGACACAGAGCAGAGAATCCCGGACAGCACCCACTACTCTTGGAAGGGGTCGAGGGAGCCAGAGGATGCTGTTCAGAGGAACTCTGCCCAGAGACATGATTGAACGAGGGACTGGAAATAGGCTCCACAGTCACAGACATTGCCCTCTGCCAACCTCTTCTCCCTGGTCTTATAGATGGCCACTTTTGCAAGGGCCACGAGGAGGTTGGTGAGGAGCTCCCATGACTTTGTGGGGCCACGGATGGGGCGTGCATATAAGTGTGGGGAGAAGTGCAGCCAAAACCTCAAAAAGAGATTCTGGAGGAGCCAGAAGAGGGGCTGCTACCTGTCACATTTTAGGGAGTCATGTGCCAGGGGTCTCCCTCACACCACAGAATGGACAGGTGTTGGGGTGAGGGCTGAACAGTGACAGGTGCATGCCCGTGCTCATTGCTTCATGGAGGAGCTACCAACTGATGTCCCTGGCAGGCTGCGGGGTTAGGGTGGAATACAGACTGGTCCACTGGGGGTCCTTGCCCTCTGCTGGTGATAGTAGGTCCTGCCATTATGTGTCATGGCGGGACACAAGGGCAATGAAATGGATGGTGTGGAGCACAAGGGAGTGAAGATGGTCCCTGGGTGTGGTTCAAAAGTGAGCTGACTGCAAGTCCAGCAGCTGGCTTGGTGTGTGGTGAGTGAGCTGCCAGGGGGCCTTACAGGTCTGGGGCTCGATTAAAAGCTCTGGAGGACTGGGACTGAGAGGGGGGCAGGGTGTACCCTCTCGCAGGACCTGCTAGAGGTAAGTTTGAGCAACAAGGGGCAATGCCCTCACTTCCTGGAGTGGGTCTGCGGGATGTGAAGGGTGGACAGCCCCATGCACCAAAGCAGCACCTGGGGGTCCACCCAGTCCCTGCAGGCATAGTCCAGGAGGTCTCTGACCCCGGTGACACTTGCCAGGACCTGTCTCCATTTCACTGAGGGGGTGTTAATGGAGCACATTAAGATGGGGGTTGCATAGCAGGAGTTGTGCGAAGAGGTCTCCGCCCCGGTGAGTACAATGGACCTGGAGGTCGAAAAGAGCCTCCAGCTCCAGAGGAGGTCCTCGTAGAAGACCAGCAGCTCAGAGAGGTCTCACAGAAGACCTCTTGGGTGGAGGTAAAATAGCTGCTGATAATATTGGAGCCCTCAGAAGCGGTGGAGGAAGGTGAGTTCCAAATGGCTCCACGCCAGGCTACCTGCCTTATAAAAGAGTATCTGCAGGTCCTGGAGGTGGAAAGCATGGGCCTGGCTGTGGATACTGCACAGGGCCCTGCCCTTCCTCCTCTAGGGGAAGACTCAGGATCTCTGCAGAGACCCAGTGCAGCCTGGCCAAAAGAACTCCAGAATTGTCTTCTGGAGGTGGGCCAGGAAACTCAGGGGCTGGACCAGGGTGTTGAGCCACTGCCAGAGCATGGACAGGATGAGCTGGCTGATGACCAGTGCCCTCCCCTGAAGGGAGAGGCACTGCAGCAATCCTGTCCATCTCCACAGCTGCTCAACCACCCTGCCCTCTAAATCTTGCCAGTTCTCATCCAGGGAGGGGTGGGTGGCAGAAAGCTATAGACTGAGATAGAGCAGAAGATCCATGCTCCAACAGATGTCCTGAAGAATGGGTAAGAGGGAGCCCACTGGCCACCCGGCCCCTATCATCAGGCCAGAACTCTTGACCCAAATGACCCAGGTGGAGGGGGCTGCTGAGTAAATGGTCAGGCAAGCCTCAAACCTTACCAGATCACTCGGGTCTTGGACCACGAGGAGTACATCGTAAGTGTACACTGACAGGACCAGCCTCAGCTCTTGCTCATGGAACACCAACCCCGTCAACCTCCAGTGGAGGAGACAGAGCAAGGGCTCAATGGCAAGAGTGTACAGCTGGCCTGACAGCGGACAGCATCGGCATGCTCCTTGCCTGAAGCTGACTGGTTCAGTCAGGGTTCAGTTGAGCCTGACCAGGCAGTCTGCGGAGGTGTACAGCACCTGCAGAAACCCCACATACTGGGGCCAAAGCTGAAAGCCTGCAGGATGCCCAGGAGATACCCATGGTCCATCCTGTCAAAAGCCTTTTCCTGCTCCAGGGCCAGGTGGGCAAACAGCAGACCATTCCTACACCTAAGCTCCAAGATATCCTGGACCAAGTACAGATTCTTAAAAGGGTGGTGTAGGTCTTGTCAGGATGGACCATGTCCTGCAGTACAGACCCCAGTCATAGTGAGATGGCTTTAGCAATGATTTTTGTAGTCCATGCTAAGGAGTGAGATGGGATGCAAGTTCCGAAGATTGTGGAGGTCTCCCTTCTTGAGCAGCAGGGTGAGCAGAGTCTGCTGGCAAGAAAAGGGGACCACTCAGATCTCCTCAGACTCAGCCCAGACCATGGTGAGGTCTGGGCTAAGGATGTCCCAGAACACATGGTAGAACTCCATGGTCAGGCCTTCCATACCTAGAGATTTATTGGTGGGAATGAGACGGAGGGCTTCTGAGAACTTGGCCAGGGTGAGAGGACGCTCTAGCCAGTTCTGGTCACCATTGCTGACTGTGGGAAGTTCATTCCAGAGCACCCTGCAGGTGGCAGCTTTGGTTGGATCTGGGGAGAAAAGACTGGCGTAGAAGGCCCTGCCCCTTCCATGCATCTCCTCCGGATCTGTGAGGAGGGGCACCAACCTCAGGAAGGAGGCAGGTGATATGCTTTTTAGCTCTCCTCTATTTCTCCAGGGTGTAGAAGAAGTGGGAGCTGTGATCCATTTCCTGAAGGAGATGGATGCTAGATTGAATAAAGGATCCCCAGGCCTGTAGGTCCTTGAAGGCCCCAGAGCTCATCTTGCTTCTTCCAGCATGCTCCACAGAGTATGGATCCTGAGGACTGGCAGCCAGATGCCTCCCCAGCTCTATGACCTCCCAGTCCAGCTTCTCTATCACTGCATCCCTCCACTGACTGGCCCCCCCACATGTAGTTGCAACAGAACAGCCAGGCATGCATTTTCCCCACATAACACCAAAGCTGCACTGAGAGAAAGGCAGCCCTCTGCCCCCACGAGGCCAGCCAGATCTCCCAGAAGGATGCCACAAAGCCCATGTCCTCCAGCTGGCTATTGTTGAGGTGCCAAGAGGTTGGCCCCAGCCTCTTCGACAAGAGAGGCCATCATGGTCACGAGGTGTTGACCTGAGAATGGGGCTGGCTGAACGCTGGAGGAGTGGGCTTGTGCCAGATGGTATCATGATAAATAAATATGGTCCAACAGGGAGGGATGCGACCAATCTTCTGCCACCTGGACAAAGCTGAAGGTGACAGAGTTGTCTTGGTGGTGGTGACGCCAGACATCCACCAAGGAGTGATGATTTGTAATATCCCTTAGGACGTCTATGGTGACTGGACAGTGCTCGATCCCCATGTGGTCCTGCTCCTCAAGGGTTGTGTTAAAGTCCCTGCCTAGGACCAGGCACTCGTGAGGATCCAAGGTGCCGAGGAAGGTGGTCACCTGCTGGAAGAAATGCACACACACAGGACCTCAGGTTGGGGCATAAACATTGAGCAGGTTCAACGCTATTCCCGCCATCTGGACCTGGAGATGCAGCAGGCAACCCGGCATGACCTTGGAAACCCCCAGCACCTTGGGCTGTAATTCAGGGGAAAGCAGGGTGGTCTTTCTGCCTGCAAGGACAGGGAGATGACTTAAAAACACCCTGCCCTCCTGCCCCAGCCGCCAGCTGGATCTATATTTGTCCCCTGCAGCAAAACCACAGAGTAGTCCCCTCCTGAAGGAAGGAGAGCACCCAGGCTCTGTGGAGACCCATCCTACAGGACTAGGGGAGTATCCTCACAGGCACGGAAAACTGATGGCCTTTGTCAGGCTACAAAGAAATCCTTGACTGACCTCAAAAGCCCTGAGAGAGTCATGGAAGCTGTTGGCCCTCTGGTAAGCCACAGCGTCCCACCTCCCAGTCCCTTAATCCACCTTTGTTGTGGGCCTCAGGCCTGGAGAATGAAATGGAAGTCCCCCCAGCACTGCAGGGTGAGCTGCACTTGATTTCTGGCCCCAAAAATGTTGGCCAGGAAAGTCTGCATTCATCCCGCAGTGCTAGGGGGCTGGGGCAGAACACTCCTGGCCATTCTCTAGTCAGGTCCCCATAATGGCCTCACAGCCAGCTGAGGCAAACAAACAGGGCACAGAGCCCTGATGGGATGACAATGCCATGGTCACCATGCTCCCTGTCTCAGCACCCTGTCCAAGGAGAAGTGGCAGTGGAGGGAAGATAGCAGCCCTGGGCAGAAGGTGGGGCATGAATACCATCCCTGGGGAGTCAGCAGGTGACAGGGGAAGGACATGACCCCAAAGGTGGCAGCAACAGGGGAAGGAGCTGTGGGAGGGACTGAGCTGGGATCAGGGAGCAGAGTAGAGGTGGCATCAGGGACAATGGCAGGAACAGAGAGAGGGACAGGGCTAAGGAGTGGGTTGTGGCTCCTCCTAACTGGAGCATGGGGATTGATAGCAGGGACTTGGGGGATGGATCCCAACCAATGCTAGGCAAGGATGATGGACTAGGTTTGGTATCCATAGCCTCAGCCTCAGGCAGGGGGTAACATGGGTCAGAGCTATCAGGAGGGAGAATGGACAGTTGTCCCACCAAAGACAAGAATGCAGGGCCTGGCTGCTTGGTGTTGGCCATTGCCTCGGGAGGCTCAGCAACCAGAGATGGAATACCAAGCACAGCCAGGCAGGTGGAAACTTCTGGGAGCATTCCCGGAACAAAGGCAGGGACAGCAGGCTATAACAGGGAAGAAAGGGGAGGGGAAAAAAGGGAGCATCATGAGGAGGTTGCCACTCAGATAAAGGCCTGCTGGCTGAGGATCATCCTCCCCTGGAGCATCCAGGGTCAGCCCTGGGGCCTTGATCTCTATGAAGATGGAGCCTAGGCCCTCTCCCACCACAAAAGAGGCTTCAGCACTGGATGCTGGGGTGGAAATCACCTTGGAATTGGCAGTAGGGGCAGATAACATGACAGGGTCCTCCAGTGGGGGTCAGTAGGGCCCCCATTTGCTGCTTCATGTGGCTCCTCGGCTGGAACCACCTGCTGGTCCTCATCAGGGGGCACAGCAGAAGGCCCAGTGACGGTGTTATTGATGGCACCTCTAAAACCCTCCTGCGATGCTTTATGGGGGGCTTTCTCCCCATCTGGTGTGGAGGAGAGGGTCTGGGCCTTCTTACATTTGCTGTGTTTCCTGTTAAGGAGGACACAACCCTCTAAGGTGGCAGCAGAGGTCTGGCCAACAGAGGTAGGGTCAGGCAGCAAGGGTGAGGATACCTGCGGCAGAAGGGATAACAGTGGGTTAACAGTCAGGCGTTGGGAATCTTCTCCTTAGGGCAGACCCTCTCCCAGGCTTAGGGCCATCATGTCCAGTGCCCTCTCCTCCACAGGCCCTGTCTGATATTGTACAGAGGGGGTGGTGACAGGACCCAACTGCTCAACTGGGCACAACAGGGAAGCCATCCCCCCGTCCCAAGCGGTGATGCAAGGAGGCTTAGATGGAGGAGAAGGAGGGGCAGCTACAGGGCCTGGGCGGTCAGGGTCACCAGCAATGTGTCAACCGATGTCCGTTGGAACCTCGGGGGGGGCAGTTGCCCCCTCTCCATGCTGGGCCAGGGGGCAGTTCCTCCAGACATGCCCTGTGGCCTGGCAGAGGAAGCACAAAGCCTCCCCCAAGGAGTAATGAATTGTATAATGTGCCCCTTGGTGGGGCACCAGAAAGGACCCCTCTAGCCCCACTCCATCACGCACCTCCACTGGTGGCAGTTGGATTTGCACTTGCCAGTGGAAAGACAATATGTAATGGAGGGTGGGGTCCTTAACTGCCCAGTAGGACAGGGCTGATCATGGAGATAGGCTTCCCCAGGGTGGAGACAAGGGGAATCAAGGCAGCATTGGGAAGCAAGGGCAGGATGGAGCTTAAAACCACTCATACATCCAGGGGCTTGAGGGGGACATAGACACCGCCCACCAGCGGGCCCTTCTTGACTGCCTCCTGCACAGAGGTCTCTGATGTCAGGAAGATTACCTTCCCATCCATCTTGGAGGCTGCCACGATGACCAAGGATCCCCACCAATTGCGCTGTCACCTGCACATGGGTCTCCACATGAGGTGAGGCAGCTACCAGGAGGCAGCAGATGCTGCGTCTGCTGCTCAGGGTGGAGTAGGGACCCTAACCCCCTGAGATGGACTGTGAGGTGATGGCATGGACAGATGTTTTAGTTGTGGTTGTGGGTTGAGGGGTGGCAGTTACCTGGGCATGTATGCTCTAGGGGCAGAGGTGCTCCCAGAGCTGGTGGAGGGGACAGCAGGGGAAGAAGGGGTTGCGACTGATGGGGGCGTTGCAGCAGTAACAGGGCCCTTGGTCACCTTTTCCCCCTTATTCATTGTACTGGCTGAAGAAGCCACAGCAGCAGATTTGGAGGCTTCTCCTGTGCCAGCTGCTGCTTGTGCCTCAGTGGGGGCACCAGAAGCAACAGCAGTGGCTGACGGGGTAGCTGCAGATGTGGATGGGGGAGCAGGCTGAAGGAGGGGGTGGGGGTTCAGAACAAGTCTCCATGTCCATATTAGAGGTACAGGTGTAAGTTGGAGACTGGAATGGGGCAGAGACAGAAGGAAGGGCAAGGGCAAACCATTCCTCCTAACTAAGCAGCATGTAAGGGAGGAGGGTATACTTGGGGGAGGGGTTGGACCAGGGAGGGGAGGATAGACTGGCAGACCACACCTCCTCACTATGCTGAAAGCAAAGGAAGAGGGCGTCAGGAGGGGAGGGATGTAAGGACCTTGTATGGGATAGGGAGGGCACCAGATCCTCTGGCTGCACTGGGTAAAAGGAGGGGGGGATCACAGTAACATCAAGGGGTGTAATGAGAAGGAGTACAACAGAAAATCAGGGATTCAAGGGGCTTTTTGGTGCTGGCAGAGCATATGTGCACTGGAAGGGTGGGGTTGGACAGGATAAGGACAGGTAGGCAAATTGGGAGTGGGCAGTGGGAGTAGCAAGAGCTAAGGGTGGAGGGGAGGTTGAGGGGTAGGGAACCCAAATACACACTGAAGGGCTGGGGCAGGGCAGGAAACCCAACTAAAACAATCGGGGCTGGTGTGGGGCAGGGAACTCAAACAACAAGGCTGGGGAGGGGCAGGGAACCCAACAAACTGAATGGCCTAGGGGAAATTAGGAAGACTGATAGTAGCAAGGGCAAAGATAGGAGATTTGCATCTCTTTAATATTTTTACCGTCTTTAACACTGAGTTCAGAGTGTATCTAAGGCTCCAGTCCTGCACACACATACCGTAGTTATTTGTGTAACTTTTCCTTTGCCAGAAGTCCTTCTTGAGTTCAAGTAAAGAAAAGTAGAAGTACTTCAGTGTCTGCAGCACTGGCCCTTATACTTCTTATGTACCTGTGGTCTCAGGTGACGATCTTTCCCCAGTTTGTTACAACTGCACAATTCTCCTTCATTCGGGAACTGATCGATCTAGTTTCTGTGGGTGAAATTAAATTTGTCTGCATTTGGAAAGGGGCACTTTTAAAAATGCTTTTTAAATGAAAACTTTAAACCATTCAATATGCTTTACAGCAAAGCTTCCATGACTTATAGCCTGCTTTTAAAGGAGCCCTGTGGCACTTTTAAAGACTAACACATTTATTTAATCTTTAAAATTGCCATGGAACTCCTTATTTGTTTCGCAGAAGTTTGTTTTGCTACCTCTCTGGAACTTCTCATCCTGTTTTTAGAGTTTTTCTGTGTTGTGCATGCCTCTATTCAAGCTAATAGAATTCAGGGATGATTTTTTTCCCATATAAAACTTCTTATTATGTTTAGCATTATTTCAAAAATGTTCAGCATATTCAAGCATGCAATTAACTAAGCAGTCTAATTTGGAAAATTAGTCTGTCATTCTAGGCTCTGAGAACCAGCATTAGATTTTACTGATGTGTAGTGCAAAGTCCGCTAATTTCCATTCCTTTACAATTTCTTCCTCATGATCATTTTCTGCTTGTAGCAGGGTATTATTTTTCTGGAGAGGTTTACAATGAGCATTATTAACTGGTCATAGCAAACCTTTAATTAACAGACTTTGATGCAGTGTGTATTATTATCGCATTATCAAGACATCCTTTTCTTCAGTTGGTTCCTGAAGCTATTTATTTGTCCCAGAGGAACCCCAATAAGCTGACGGACATTTTGCTCTTAATCAATATACATTAAGGTGTTCTTTTCATGTCTCTTGCCAAGCATTACCTACTTTACACCATGGCTTTGTCAGATCTCACAAGAAAAACAGTGTTGTGCTTAATCAGGACTTGGATCAAAAACTGCAAAGGAAAACTCAAGTGGCTGCAAAAAGTAGTCTTGTCATTCTGCAAGTAGTAACTTTCTTTCTAAATTGAAAAACTGCCCTGTATTTTTGGGAAGAGGAATGGATGTAGCTGCTTAGTACTTAAAAAATGAGCTAAAATCAGTCATGACCATCTGTGATCATTAAGCCCACCTGACATATTTAGTAGGTTCAGTAGTGTGACTTACAATCTTGAAAACAAGGGAGTTTGAGGAGGAGTTTGGTGAGGCCATGATGGTGAAGAGAAGCCGCACTACTTACGCCAGCTCCCCTTCTGTCTCATTCACCTGTGCCTGTAGGCAGACAGACATCCTGAGCATGGATATCTCTACCCAGATCCTGGTGTGGACTTGCAGGGACTGTGGCCTCCATTTCCCTGTCTCCGACGATCAGGCTGGGAAGATGAATCAATGTAACAGGTGTCTTCTGGTGGAATCTCTCAGGAGGCAGGTGGGAGAATTACAGAAGGAGGTGTGTAGGCTAAGGAGTATCCATGCCCTGGAGAAGTTCCTCGGTAGCATCCATGAGGAGACATGTAAGGAGGTGGATGTTATCCAGGTGCCAAAGACTACTTCCGCACCACTGGAGATGGATGGGATGCCTATGGCAGAGGGAGGACACTGGCAGCTGGTTACCTCTGTCAGCAGACAGTCAAGTCAAGTCAAGTCAAGTCAAGTCAAATCATAGGGCTGGAAGGGACCTCATGAGATCATCGAGTCCAACCCCCTGGGAATTGAACCCAGGACCTTCTACATGTTAAGCAGAGGTGTTAGCCCTCCACCCCTTCTCACATCCTACTCTCCACTGTGGTAAAGAACCATTACGCAGCGCTAGAGACGATGGAGGAGGTGGAACAGGAGATGCCATGCATCCTGAGGCTGGCAGGATCACAGCCACCACAGCTAGGAGGAAATGTAGGGTTGTGGTGGTTGGGGACTCACTTCTGAGGGGGATGGAGGCACCCATCTATTGCCCTGACAAGGTCTCTTGGGAGGTATGCTGCCTGCTGGGTGCCCACATCTGAGAGATTACGGAGGGATTGTCGAGAATCATCTGCCCCTCTGATTACTACCCTATGCTACTCATCCATGTGGAAACCAATGATACTGTGAGAGGTGAACCTCAGCAGATCAAAGGCAACTACAGGGTGCTGGGAGCATGGGTGAAGGAGTCTGGAGCACAGGTGGTATTCCCCTTGATCCTTCCAGCCAAGGGTTGGAGCCTGAGCAGAGACAGATCCATCCTGGAGGTGAATGCCTGGCTGCAAAGATGGTGTCGTCAGGAGGGCTTTGGCTTCCTTGACCATAGAGTGCTGTTCCAGGAAGAAGGACTGCTAGGCAGAGATGTACTCCATCTGTCGAGGAAGGGGAAGAGCATATTTGGACGTTGACTGGCTGACCTAGTGAGGAGGGCTTAAAACTAGGTTTGAAGGGGGACAGAGACCAAAACACACAGGTAAGTGACAATGTGGGAGACCTGGGGGAAGGGATGAAACTGGGGGGTGGAGGGCTGTAACACCAGGAATAAAAGAGACAGTTGTTGGATCATGGGTGGGGGGCAAATAATTGTGTTAGATGTTCTGATGAAGCTTTAATACCTCAGGCAAGTGTGGAAGGACAATGTCGAGAGAAAATGCAAGGAGGTAGATGCAATACAATTGAAAATCGACACAGGAAAATAGGGCGATCAGCCTGGTATCTTAGGTGCCTGTACCCGAATGTGAGGAGCCTGGGAAACACTCAGGAAGAAATGGTAATACTGGCACAAGTGAAGACCTATGATATAACTGGAATAACAGAGATGTCATGGGATAGCTTGCATGACTGGAGCTTTGCCATGGATGGCTATAAATTGTTCAGGAAGCATAAAAAGGAAGCTTACAGGAAGTGGAAGCTAGGACAGATGACTAAGGAGGCATATAAAGACATTGCTCGAACTGCAGGGATAAAATCAGAAAGGCCAAAGGACAAATGGAGTTGTGGCTAACAAGGGGTGTGAAGGATAACAGGAAGGGGTTCTACAAGTATATCAATAACAAGAAGAGGATCAGAGATGGTGTAGGTCCCTTACTGAATGGGGCAGGTATCCTTGTGACAGAGGATGAGGAAAAAGCTGAAGTGCTCAATGCTTTTTTTACTTCAGTTTTCACAGGCAGAGTCAGCTCCCAGCCCACTACATTGTATATGGCAGATCGGAGAGAAGAAGACAGGCCCTTGGTGACAGAAGGTCAGGACAGGGACTACTTAAAGAAGCTAGATGTGCACAAGTCCATGGGGCCGGATGAACTGCATCCGAGGGTGCTGAGGGAGCTGGCTGATCAGATAGCAGTACCGTTGGCCATTATCTTTGAAAACTCATGGCTAATGGGGGAGGTGCCAGAGGATTGGAAAAAAGCAAATATAGTACCTATCTTCAAGAAAGGGAAAAAGGAGGATCCAGGGAATTACAGACCTGTCAGCCTCACCTCAATCCCTGGAAAAATCATGGAGCAGGTTCTCAAAGAATCCAACCTGAAACATTTGGAGGAAAATAGAGGGATCAGGAACAGTCACCAAGGGGAAATCATGCCTGACCAACCTCGTTGCCTTCTATGATGAGATGACTGGATTTGTGGATACGGGAAGAGCCATTGATGTGATATACCTCGACTTTAGCAAGGCTTTTGATACAGTTTCCCACAGCATTCTCATTGGCAAATTAAGGAAATATGGGTTGGATGCGTGGACTGTAAGGTGGATAGAAAACTGGCTAGATCAACAGTTTCAGCGTGTAGGAATCAATGGCTCCATGATTAGTTGGCAACCAATAATGAGTGGTGTGCCCCAGGTGTCAGTCCTGGGGCCAGTTCTGCTCAACATTTTCATTAATGATCTGGATGATGGGATAGATTGCACACTTAGTAAGTTTGTGGGTGACACCAAGCTGGGGGGAACGGTAGACACCCTGGAGGGCAGGGACAGGATTCAGGGAGACCTAGACAAATTGGAGCACTGGGCCAATAGAAATCTGATGAGGTTCAATAAGGACAAGTGCAAAATCCTACACTTGGGACAGAAAAACCCCATGCACTGCTACAGGGTGTGGGAGTGATCAGCTAAGTAGCAGCACTGGAGAAAAGGACCTGGGAGTCATGGTGGATGGGAAGCTGGATATGAGTCAGCAGTGTGCTCTTGCTGCCAAAAAGGCCAATGGCATACTGGGCTGCATCAGAAGAAGTGTTGCCAGCAGATCGAGGTATGTGGTCATTCCCCTCTATTTAGCACTAGTGAGGCTGCATCTAGAATACTGTGTCCAATTTTGGCTCCCCACTAAAAAAACAGATGTGGACTAATTAGAAAGAGTCCAGCAGAGGGCAAAAAAAAAAATTATCAAAGGGCTGGAGCACAAGCCCTATGAAGAAAGACTGAAGGAACTAGGCTTATTTAGCCTGCAGAAGAGAAGACTGAGTGGGGATTTTTTAGCAACCTTCAACTACTTGAAGGGTTGCTCCAAGGAGGATGGAGCTCGACTGTTCTCAGTAGTAACAGAGGATTGAACAAGGACCAATGGTTTCATGTTGCAACTGGGGAGGTCAAGGCTGGATATTAGGAAAAATTTTCTTGCTAGGCAAGTGGTAAAGCATTGGAAGGGGCTACCTAGGGAGGTGGTGGAATCGCCATCTTTAGAAATGTTTAAGGCCTGGCTGGACAAAACTCTGGCTGGGATAATTTAGTGGGAGTGGTCCTGCTTTTTTTGGCAGGGGGTTGGATTAGATGACCTCATGAGGTCCCTATCAACTCTATGATTGTATGATTCTATGACTCGGGACTAAAGTTCCTCACACTTCTTTTTCTGTTTTTGTCTTCCCCAAAGTGCCTGCACCAAAGCAGCATTAAAGCAGTAATGAATATTTCAGGGTTTCAATAAATACAGTTCCTAAACATATATTTAAATAAAAAAATCCAACTCATGCAATATTGTCCCTCAAAATACTTTCCCCTATTACCTTTTCTAAATTAAGCATTCAAATGCGTAACTTCAAAATATAAAACTAGTAAAAAAAAGAAAACATTTGCACGTTCCTGGCTCTCTGTCTGTCAGAAACTGACTTTTGTAGTTTATAAATATTTTGTAAAAAAGGAAATCTTGTGTTCTTTTTAAGGAACGAAGACCAGGCATTTCACACCTATGTTACTTTTAAAAAATGTGATATAACAATGACACAGTGATGCAACTTGCAGCCAGCTACAGACTGTTCTGTCCTGGCTACAGGGCCGGCTCAAGGGGTTGTGGCGCCCGAAGCTGAATTCTGATTCGGCACCCCCCCGTCTCATTCATGGAGGTTGAAAACAGTTTTCCAAAGTGCATAAATCTCCAGTGTCTGCCTGCAGAGGGATTTAAAGTGCACTCTGCCTACATGACTTAAGCTGCAGGTTGACTAACAGTGCCTGAGCTGCTAGGAAAGAGTTGAAGAGGCGAGAAGCAGCCTGATCTTCAGGGGTGCTAGACACCACTAAGAACTGTCACCTGAAGCCATGTCTGTCTCTTGCATCACAGTAGAGCCAGCCCTGCCTGGCTACCAGAAACAGAGTTTGCTCTGCGTTCTTTGTAGCCAGATCACACATACTTGCATAATTTAGAACCTGATATGCAGGACTGGATTATTGCAGAGGCTTTAGGGGCTGAAGCCCTAGGCCCTGGCTAAAAAGGGGGCCTGAGGCTCCAGCACCTAAAACTCATATCTGGCTCCCCTTGTCCAGCTCATTTTTGGCAGGACTGGAGCACTGAGAGCATTCCTGCCCTGCTGGTGCTGGTAGGTGGGATCCTGCATCTAGGGGCTGGGCTCTGTGCTCCTGCCCTGCCCCTGGGCTGCCTGGTCCACTCCCTGGGGTGTGGTGAGCCAGTGCCTCCTTGGGGTCAGTGGGGGGGGGCAGCTGGCTCTCGGCACAGCGTCCATCACTCCAGCATGGCCCTGGGAGGCTGCACCAGGGGCCATGCTACATGCCAGCTGCCCCTTCATCTTGAGGCCTTTGGTCCCAGGGTCCCCCCTACTGACAAGCCTCGATGCTGGGAGATGGAGACCCAGGAGGTTGTGGGGAGTCCATGGTGGGGGCAGCCCAAGGCCCTCAGCCAGTTAATTCAGCTTTTCTGCTATGCACCATTCAATGCTCACAATCGTGGTTTGTGATAAATCACAATAGGTGGGTGAAACAACCAAATATTTAGGGATGAAGTCAAAGGAGAGCAAGCTCACCATACATATAAATTTAATTAACACTTATCTTAAGCAAGCCATTAACATATCTACTCACTGGCAACTACCTAGTTTAACATGGTTCATATTACTCTGAGTTCAAAGGTCTTATATACCCTCCTCAAGACATAATTTTCTATTTTGCTCTCACCCTCTTGGAATACCTCTGAAATAAAATAACTGCTTTATGTGTTCTCATGCTATTTTGCCATTTTAATGCATTATGGGTTATTCATCATATTAAAATATCCCACTTGGAGATTGTTTTTCATTAGGGAGATCCTTTCAAAGGTTATGGTAGTATTAATGCTGGTGTCTGAGGAACTCTGTGATCTGCTTCCACTCTGACCTAGAGCATTGTGTAGTGCGCAGAGCTTCATCTGTGCAAGTGGTATGTGGGTTGTGAAGCTATCTGGGTGAGATAGATCACTTATCTTTCATATTAATATTTCATATTTGCAATAATCCATATGTGATATGCCATGTTTAGTACCAATAGAAAGGCTGTAATCTACTAGAGATGATTATATGGTTTATATACAGGTGTCAAATCTGTAACAGAAGTTAGGTATGTGTTTGTTCTATTTATGTTCCAAGTTATTTGTTTCTAAGGCACACCCAAACTGGGTGTCCACAAAACCATTGTCCTCTTAGTGGCCCATTAAGGAAGCTCCCAGCTACAGTGGGCCTAGGAAATAAAACCTGCTTTGTCAGCCACCCTGACTAACTATGTGACTCAACTCCATTTTGATTTTGTAAAGGCTGCAGAGCATGGGGAGGCCAACAGTGATTAAAAAACAGTGGCCCCATCTCCATTTTGTCTTTAGTCTCCAACCTGCAATCAGCACCATCCTCTGCAACTATTCTGCTGCACTGAACAAAGAACTGGGACCCACCCAGCTGCTGGGTGCATACCAGTGGAATTAGACTAACCTGCAGATTACAGGCTCTTCAAGGACTTGCTTTCTATGAACTCTAAATCATTTGTATGTATGCGATTCACTTTGATCCTCTAACATCTCCCATATTTTGTTTGTTGTCTTCATATATTAAAGCTTTAGTTTATAGTTTTTAAAGGATTGGCTGCCAGTGTGATATTTTGGGTAAGATCCAAGCCTAATTGTTCTGGGTGATGTGGCTGGCCCTTTGGGGTCAGGAGAACCTATTTCCTTAAGAGACCCAGTCTCTAGATGGGGACCGGAGGAGCTGATGTGCAACAAAGGGGGCTGTTACTATTTTGTTATGCTAGGTGACGACCAGAGTGGGGAATCAGAAGCATGTTTTGTTACTGACTGGGAGACTGATTTAAGTACCATGCATCAGTGGTTTGCGGGTTTGACCCCTGGTTTTGCAGCTTGTCCTGATTTTGGCATATTCAGAAGGTTATCCCAGGAGGCCTGGGTCACATGGGTGGTTCTTTCTTTCTCTTCCCACAGTTGGAGGCAAAATGAAGAGTGGCTGGGTTCTTCTTCCATGAGAATCTGATGACAGTAGAAATGTGTAGCTAGTGAGTGTAGTAGGGAAAAGAAACTAAAAGAATAAAGCATAAAGGCATCTCAAAAAAACCCCCTGTAATCTACTTCATTCTTGTTAGCAATATAGCGTTTTACTGAAGCTGTATCCATTTATCTTATACAATTCAGCTTATTGAAGGTGCGTTGAAATTGTAATTGATCTTGTGCTTCTAATTATTTTGTCATAGCTAACTTTATGTTTACCAGAAAGAACTTGCATGGAAAAAAGGTGAATGTCAAAATATCTTTCTTGTAATCAGAAGTGTTGGCAATGGTTATTTTTAAATTTCACATCCATCTGTGAAATAAAATTTGATTAAAACTCCAAACCCTGAACATTGTTCAAATCAAGGACACTTTTAAGTTAAAAAGTTTTTGGCAAAAAAGGAAAAAATCATTAAAACGGAAGAAATGAAAAAATAAAAAGCCACCTGTCTTAAAATAAGACACCTCTCTCAGTAAAATGGAAAGTTCGGTACAAAGCAATACAAACATTTTGTTGAGACACAGCAAAACAATTGTGTGTATTTTTTTTTAATTGTAAGTGAAAGAGCACTTTCTTCCTTGATAATTGATCGCATTCTCACATAAAACAATAGCAGTGCTCATATATGGATTGTGAGACAATATTGAAATGGATATTTTAATTATACAAACTCAGGAAAATCAGTTAACTTTTCCTTCTCCTGCAGAGCTGTATTTCACAGTCTTACAACATGAATGCATGAATATAAAATTCTATATATCTGAAGCAACTTTAAAGAGGGTAATTGACAGTAAAAAAGCCTTTGCTTGTTGCTCTGCAATAAACACAAGAAACACATCAATGCAAATAAAAATAACTGAAATACTTGTTGTTTGTCAAAATTTCTGAGACAATCAATGCATCTGACTTCCCTTTAGATACTGTAATCACTTATCTATTTGCTGAAAGAAAAAAAAAACGACCCTTTCTGCTTGAACTGGAAGCTGAGCACAGTAGCCAGCATCTAAAGTTCTCTCTCTCTCTCTCTCTTTTTTTTTTTTTTCCTCCTCATCATCGAGGAAGAAGTCTCTAAATAACCTGGAGAGTTTAGACCACACGCCAAGTCATGGGTAGTTTGTACTATGGTGAATTTTTTCACCTGGAGAACAAGTGTATAAATATTACCTAAGCATTATAACATCTCTGTGAGGCAAATTACTATTATTTTCTCCATTTTACAGAGGTGGAAGTGAAGGCTGGAATGTTAAACTCAATCAACAACTTTAAGGAAGAGAAATCTGTGCCAGAGACAGTAATCTCTAGATATTCATTTCCATTTTCAGGGCTGTCATCACAAGACTTAGACATTTTTATTTATTTATTTATTTATTTATTTATTTATTTATTTTAGTGAAAGATGTGATATACTTTTAATTCACACTACAGATTTCCAAAATTAAGAAGAGGTTGCTGACCATATACCGGCTCCACTGCCCTGACTTGACCAAACTCAGTTCTATGAGTTATGCCACGGGTTGGCAACCCAAAAGATAAGAAGAGCCATTTTTTAAAATTCCTTCAATAACGAAGTGTTTTGAGAGCCACAATGGGTAGCCTCCTGGTTAAGAAACTGAATAACAGAACAGAGATGCACATTGATTTTTAACAACTAAAAAACAATGTTTAATGATGTTAATAAATAATTTACATATAAAGATTTTAGCGATATATGATTTGTTTTAATGAGTCAGTCCTCCTTTGCATGATGCTTCCTCTTGTCCCCTTTTCTCACATGTGTCCCTCCCTCTTAGGACATCAGCATTCACATGAATATTCCTGGAAATATGTTCAGTGCAAAAAGGAATAATAGGTATCGATTCTAAAAGAACCCTATTTTTGTGAATGTGAATTCACACCAATGAAACTTTTTTTTTTTGCAGCTATAATATCTTTGGTACAGTTATTTTAAAAATCCTTAACAATCTCCAGTCAACGTATCAGTTCGGTATTATATCTGTTTAAGGGTCTCTTTACAGAGCTGTTCAATATGAGGTATGTATGATGTTGTCTTCATTTTCAAGTAGGACTGTAAACTTTCATTGTTCAGTTGGCTTCAAAGTTTGCTTTTGATGTGATTCATGCTTGAGAACACTTGTTCACATAGGCACATTGATCCAAAAATGGAAAAGATGCCAAATGAATATCTCTTCAGGTTGCAGTAGTTGTCTGGTAAGGAATTCCACACATCAAATACGAACTGATTCTCTTTGTGGAAATTGTGCATTTCTTTTCACCTGTGTTTTAGTGCCAGGGTAGGCTTTTGTCTTTCTAGATTTGCAATATCTGTCAGTAAAATATTGAATTTTGAAGTCCACACCTCCTTGGCCTGCAGATAGGTCAATTCCAGCATAAAATCTGCTTGCTTCATTCTCACAAAAACAGAAAAGTTGAGTGAAGACATGTCAGCATTAGGGGGGTTAAAAATAAACATTAACGTTACCCTCTCCTATCTGAACTCCTGAAATTGCACAACAAACTATTGTTGCATGTTTAGAATCATGTCTCTGAGATTCTTATTGTCAAGCTTATTTTTCTGCTCATTGAATCGTTTCAGTAACGGGAAATGAACCAGCGTGCAAGTTTCCAGGTCTCTTGCAAACAGAGTTAGTTTTTGCTCAAAGGACAGTACTTCTTCCAAAAGCGAGATGGCTATGTTTCACCTCCCTTGCAGCTTTCTGTTGAGGTCATTTAAATGTGAGATGATGTCAACCATGAAGTAAAATTTCTGCAGCCACAGAGGATCTTCAAGTTCTGTGTATTTCTTGGCATTTTCGACACAAGAACAACTTCACTTCTTCAGGACAGGCAGCAAATCGTGTGATCAGCTTTCCCCTTGATACCCAACTTACTTTATTGTATAAAAGCCCATAGGACAATCAAGAGTTACCTCTTCCAGAAGTTTGCAGAACTGTCAATTGTTCAGTCCTTTTGCCATTGTTTGGTTGACAGTTTTCACAACCAGGGTCATCACTCCCATCGTCTCATGTGGAAATGTTTGTGTGTAAAGGGCCTTTTGGTGGATTATACAGTGAAATGATATCACCTTTTGCTCCAACATTTTCTGCAGCAGAGTCACAAACCCCCTGTGCCCCTCTCATACCTAGCTCCCCATCAGTTGCAACAGAGACCCTGTGCTTGTATTGATTTCTTTGGCCTTCATACAATTTACAGTTGGTTTAAAGATATCCTCTCCCCGTCTCTAGCCTTTGAGCAGCAATAGTTCAATGAGCTCATCTTGGCGACCCTCTGAATTCGCATACCCACAGAGGAGAGCAACCTGTGCTATATCATCACTATCACATGATTTATGACATGCAGTTGAGTACTCTGGAGCTGAGTTTATGTCCCTGATCTGCTGGATGCTAATGTCTGTGGCCATTTTTATTGATTACTCCCTAACTGTCTTGGCAGACAATGGCATATCTTTATGTATCTGAATGATTTCTTTTTTTTTATTTTGAAAATCTGAAAACAATTTCTCTGTTCCTACCATCAAGCGCTCCTTTATGAGATCACCATCTGTGAACGGATGTCCACATTTCAGAAGCACTTTGGTTATCATGTAGCTATCAACAGTAGTGCTATTTGGTGTCTTCATTCATTGTGAAAGGCTATTCTTGTTCTGCTTCACTTTGTGCAGTAGCTCCTCAATTGCACTCATCCTGAAATCTCCAGTTGGATATTTCTCAGCAAATGAAGAATGTTTATGTGCAAAATGCCTCTCGAGATTCGACTTCTTGTTGTTAGCCAGTTTTTCATTGCAAATTAAAGATAATGGGAACCCAGCCGAGGTGGGTATAAATGCAAACAATTCAATCCATTCATCTCTGAATTCTCACCTTCTGCCCTTGATTTTCCTTTTTTTTTTTTTTGAAAGCATCTGACCCTTCATATAATTTCAGTTTAATTTTGAACTGAATGCCAGTTTTTACTGCTGCTAATCTTTGTTGCACACACAATGAAACACCTTTGTCTAAAATTGAACACTCATCCGATGCAATAAGTAGAACCAGAGACTTTGGGTCAGTCTGGAAACAGAGGAGCTTGTGGAATACATTAAGGCTATGTTCACACCTAAAAGCTTATTTTGAAGTAAGTTAATTCAAAATAAGTTAATTTGAAATAAAATCATTTCAATGATTCCAGGGAGGCAGAGGGGCCCAACTGACAGCAAGATTTCCCACCCCATGAGAGCCGAGGGGAACAACCCTGGCCGGCTACGCCCCTGGAGAAAGCTCCCACAGGGGAAGACCTGGATGAGCTTCCCTCTGTGGAGAACCTGGGGCCTGGGGATCAGCCAGACACTTATGAGGACCTTGATGAGCTTCCCTCTGCTGGGGAAGGCAGTGAGCCGGATACCCCGGACCCGTGTGATCTGGAAGAACTGCCACTGGCAGAGGAGGCTGAATTGCCTGCATTGCCACCTGAGGATAGCGAGGGCTTGACTGGGATGCCCTGGGGAACCTACCCGGAGGACAGCGAGGACTACGTACCCCAGGTATCATGGGGAAAAGTGGGAAGGAAGTAGCCGAGGGGCAGTTTGGTGAGTCAGCGTGTTTCGGCAGGAGCCCTGCTGACATGGGGGCACCCTGTGCATGCCACTCGTAGGGCCCTGGGCTGGAATGGAGTGGAGCAGGCGGGCCTGCATTCCCCTTCCCTCCCCTGCTGCCATCCAGGCTACCGGAGTGTTTGCCTTACCCCTTGCCAGGGTGGAAGGCACCAAAATATTGACTGTGTGCTTGCCTTACCCCTTGCCGGGGTTGAAGGCACCGATCTACTGGCACTGAGTGTTTGGATTCTCGTGCTAGGGTGGGTCGCCAGGGGGGCTACTCTCAGGCTTCGCCCAGCCCCAACCAAGCCTGAAGGCACAGAGGCAGAGCCATGGAGGGTGGCCTTGACTACAAGCTAGTAATAAGGGCAGAATTTGACCAAAAGTTATCTTAAACATATCAGGGCATAAGGAAATGTATCAACATGTTTCCTGATGGATGAAAAACAATATGTAGTTTATTTTTTTCTCTACGCCCTCAAACCCCTCCTTCTTTAAAATTAGCAAATTAAATAAATAAAAAGATCTTCTTGAGATGAGACCAAGCATGAGAAGCTTCAGCCCAAAAGGTTGTTTTCTGACAAATATATAAACAACTGAAAAATAGAGATGGAAGAACCACCTCAGACTTAGCTGGAATGTTGTGAGAACTGTGACAATATAATTAGCAGGCTCAAGTTTTTTGTTTTGTTTTGTTTTGTTTTGTTTTCTTTTTTTGCCATGCCTAGTGGATTCACTTAAAATATCAGCAAGCTAAAAACTTTTTCCAAGTGATCTAGAGCTTCTTCTTTTCCCTCTCTGTTTGGATTTCTTGTGAATCACTTACAAGCAGAAACGCCGCTGGCCCAGCAGAAGACCCAGGGCTCAATGCACTGGGGCTTGGGGCCTGTAAGCCCAGGACCAGCGAGGCCCCTGCTTACAAGATTTTCAATAATCAAATAGTACCACAACTCCATTGGAAGTATAGCCTTAAGTCACAGAATCAGTTTGTTTGACCATTTGAGCCTGTGAACATCTTTCACTTAATTCTGTGGTTTTCAACCTCTGCATATCCTTCAACTAAATATAGTATAGTTAAATAAAGTGCAATGTACAGTTAAATAAAGTACAATGGAGACTTTACAAAGTATTTAAAAGTTTTTCTGTCAAATGTCTTGATAGATACTGTTATGTAATTGAAGATCTATCTCGGTATACACTTATTTCATGCACAGGTTGTTCTTTTTTTTAAATTTATTCTATCCTTCTGAGTCCTATTCTAAATATTTCCTTTTAATTATACGTGTATGCTATGATGTTAGAGCTAAGCAATTACTGGCTTACCCTTCAGAGATGTACCACAGTGAAAGTAGAACACAGTGTCAGTATAAAATGTTCCCTCAGAAACCAAGTCTTATAGATCTGATATGTTCATGCTTCTCTAAATTTAAAGCAAGTTAATGTAATGCATACTTAGGGGTTTAGCCCTTGCCCTCTGGTCTCTAAAAGCCATCTCTGTTGATGGAGAGTGGTGAAGCAAGTGTGTGTGCAGGAGGGTGGAGGACTGACTTCTAGAAGGAGACTATCTCAAACCCAGTAGCTGGGATATAAAGAAGGTTGTATTAGCTTGTGAAGTAGCTGGTTACAAGGTATGCATTCTACATCAGATCTTCTAGTGCTGCTACCATCAAAAGTATCTAACTATTCTCGTGGGAAGGCACTATTCAAAATCCAAGAAAAAGGCTGTAGTGTTTACAAGAAATTATTTGTTAGTACTGCATTCTGCCAGGCTGACTACTTCAAGGTGACACAGTTTGGTTTGGAAATTTCAGTTGGAGAACAGTGCCTATTTTTGGCTTAACATTCTTCATCTGGAGAGTAAATGTACAAGTATAAATGAATAGTAATGTTCTCTGTTCCTTATGATCAGTGGGGCCACATTTAAATTAAAGGGGGAATAATATGGCCAGATAATGGCAGCACCAAGAGGCCATAAAGCTGTCTTGAAAAACCATCCACCCCCTTCAATGGATTGGTGAACTTGATGGCGTTTGAGGCCCAGCAGCAAAAGAGGGAGTCATTCAGTAAGGTAGTCCAATGTAAATGATCAGCTAAGTATTCCCCATGATCTATACCATTGCCTTATGTCTCCCAGGGGTATGTTGATAGCAGAAAAAACCATGAGCAGAACACAGTAACACGTGGCTATGTCCAACCAGCACAATGGCACTTGAGGCCAATACAAGCTGGTGGAATTTAGAGAAGCCCCAAAGCTGATCTAATTGACATTAAAGCTGGCCCAGGTAAAAGAGAATAGAAGGGGTATACTGCTCATTGTTGCATCCTTCAGGGCTTGCACTAAAAATAACTGGTGTGACATTAGAGTCCATGTGTAGTTCCTGTGTTTATAATGAGGTAAATGATGCTCACAATGAGAAAATGAGCTGACGCTTATACACAGGGTATACTGTAACTTTATTGTGGTCTTATTTAAGAAAGGTCTGTATCCTACAAGTCTGTCGTACATTACCAATGGTCAAATTTTCAATTTGCTGTATATCATTATCCAGACTCTTACCTATCAGTAATTTGTCCTACCAATTGTTTTCTGAATGTTTCTAATAAGCAATGTTCATGGTTTTGCATTTGTGATCTTAAGTGCATTTGTTAGTATTCAAGGTGTCATATAAAAAACTGCATGCTTTGTATTCTGTAATGTATCCCTTTAGATAGTGGTAATAAACAACTTAATTGAATTACCTTTATGCTTCAGACTGTTCTAGTAGATTCACCTTTCCTTATGTTTTCTTGGATTAGTTCAACAAGAAGGTTTACTTCCTTATTTTGTTGCCTGCAGATGGGGACTTTCAGTTCTTGTTTTTAGTGATTCATAGAGATGTAGGACTAGAAAGGACTTTGAGGAGTCATGAAGTCTAGCCCCCTTGCATTGAGACAGGGTGAAGTTTATCTAGGCTATCAATGATAGTTGTTTGTTCCACGTATTCTTCTACCATCTCCCTGAGAAGTCTGTTCCAGAGATGAATTATTCTTACAGTTAAAAATATTTTTTCCTAATATCTAATCTAAATCTCTCCTGCTGCTGATTACTACTGGTTCAATCTTTGGTTGACATGGAGCTCACAATCTTCTTTACATAGTAGAAAAACTGTTATCAGGTCCATACTCAGTCTTCTTTTCTTAAAACTAAATCTGTCCAGTTTCTTAAAGTTTTATCATTTTTGAATGCTCCTTAATTTCTCCAGATCTTTCCTGGAGGGTGGTTCTCAGAATTGAACACAGTATTCCAGCTGATACCTCACCAGTGCTGAGCAGAGCAGAACTATTCTCCTTCCATGTCTAACTTACAACTGTCCTGTTAATGCACTCCAGAAAGACATTAGCCCTTTTTTTCAGCTGTATCACATTGTTGACTTGCATTCAAGTCATATAGGAATTGTATAGGATATAATTATATAGGATATAATTCTTAGATGTTCTTCAGCAATACTATCATCTAGCTGGTTATTTCCTATTTAGTAGCTGTGCACTGGATTTTTCCTTCCTAAGTGTGGTACTTTGCACTTGGCCTTGCTCAATGACATCTTGTTGATTTCAGACCAGTTCTCCAATTTCTGCAGATTATTTTGAATTCTAAACTTGTTTTCCAAGCTGCTTGCAACCCCTTCCACAGTCACAAATTTTATAAGTATACACTTCAATTCTATTATCCAGCTTATTAATGGGAATGTTGATTAGTACAGACTGACCCCAGGGGAGGGTGGGCAGAGACTAGCTACTCCTTCTCAATTTGACAGTGAACCTTTGAGTATGTTCTTTCAACAAATGGTGCGCCCACCTTCTAATAATTTCATCTAGACCATATTTACAAAGTTGCCTTATAAAAATACCCTGGGAGACTATAGTAAAACCTTACTACAGCCAAGATATAGCATATCCATTACTTCCTTCTACCCATTAGATCAGCAATCCTGTAAAATAAAGCAGTTAATTTGGTTTGAAGTGATTTATGGTTGACAAATCCGTGTTGAGTATTCTTTATAATCCCATCATCCTTTAGGTATTTGCAAATTGATTGTTTAATAATTTGTTCCAATATCTTTTCAGGTATCAATGTTAGGCTAACTTGTTTAAAATTTCCCCTTTCTGAAGAGAGCTGTTATGTTTGCCATTCTTACATCCTGTGGGACCTCAGATGTCCTCCATACATTTTTGAAGATAATTGCTCCTGGTTGCAAAACTAGTAAGTAAGTACCCAAGTACCCTAAAATGAATTATGTAAGGCCTTGCTGACTTGAATATATGTAATTTATCTAAATATTCTTTAAACTGTTCTTTCCCTATTTTATCTTGCACTCCTTTTCCTTGTTAATATTTATTCTGTTAAGTATCTGGTCACCATTAACCATTTGTCTTTTTAATGAACATGTGTGAAATACTGAGTTGCTTGCATGCTGCTTACATTTAACCAGTGGTTCCCAATCTGTGGTCTGGGGACCCTTGAGGGTCCATGGCATTATGGCAAGAAGTCTGTGAATACATTCAGCCCCAGCCGCTGTCAGCCAGTGATCCATATTGAAGAGGGCTCTAAAATTAGAGTCTACATGAATTGTGTTTGCCTGCTGCAAACAGCCATACCCTGGATATGTCCCCACTCCTTGGGCGGTGGCGGGGCCAGGTCCTCCACTGCCCTTCTGCAGCACTGCTGCCTGCAGTCAGCCCCCAATAAAAACTATTATCATTTGGGGGGTCCACAAAACTTTTTGATGTTACAGAGGGGTCCTCATACTCAAAAAGGTTGGGAATCACTGCACTAACCAATTCAGTGTCTGCTCTAGATGGGTTAGAACACTATTAATGAGATTCCATTTAGGGTATGTCCACACACACTCCTTATTTCGAAACAACAGAGGTTGTTTCGAAATAAGGAGTGCCATGGCCACACGACGCACAGCCATTTCGAAAGAAGCAAACCGCTTCTTTCGAAATGGCCGTGGTCTTTGCGAAATAACTTAAACCTCGTTACCTGTCGAAACAGGGTTGTTTCGAAACAGAGGTTTCGAAACAGCCCTGTTCGGACATGTTGTTTCGGAACAAAATGTTCCGAGACAACATGTGCCCCTCCTCCCAGGGTGCTAAGCACCCTGGGAGGAAGGGCTGCCCCCTCAGCACCCTGGCCAGGGTGCTGAGGGGTGTCCACGGGCTGGGGGGAGGGGCGCGGGGCTGTGCCGCACGCTGCCGGTGTCTGCAAGGGACTGCAGGCACCGCGCCGCACCTGGCGGGTGCCTACAGCCCCCTGCAAGCACCCGCCAGGAGCGGGCAGCGGGGCACTTCACCCCAGGGGCTTTAAAGCCCCTGCTGCCCCCCAACCTGGAGGCGCGTCAGGCCGGGGATTCCCGAGGGCGTTTTGGGGGGTGGGGGGGATGCCCCGACACGCCCCCAGCAGGCACGTCAGGCCGGGGATTCCTGAGGGCGTGTCAGGGAATGCCCCGACACGCCCCCTGCCGGCGTGTCAGGCTGGGGATTCCGGCCAGCGCTTACTCCAGCCCCGGCAGCGGCGGGCTGCAGCCGCGCACCGGGGCCGCGCCTCCAGGTTGGGGGGCAGCAGGGGCTTTAAAGCCCCTGGGGTGAAGTGCCCCGCTGCCCGCTCCTGGCGGGTGCTTGCAGGGGGCTGCATGCACACGCCAGGTGAGGTGCGGTGCCTGCAGTCCCTTTCAGGTACTGGCGGAGTGAGGCGCAGGGCTGCGCCTGACTCTGCCGGTGCCTGCAGCCCTCTGCAGGCACCCATGGGATGCAGTGCCCCTCTGCACTGCACCCTGTGGGTGCCTGCAGTCCCCTCCCCAGGCGAAATAGCAGGTCCACACTGTGGACCTGCTATTTCACTCCCTTATTTCACGGACATGGTTTTTGTCCAGCGAAATAAGTTGTTTCGAAATAACATATTATTTCGAAACAGCTTGTTTCGAAACGTGTTGTTTCGAAACAAGCACTCCCCGTGTAGACATAGCCTTAGTGCATATGCACTACAGTATTCCAGTTATGCTGGCCGGAGTCCATATTTTATAAGACTTCAGGGATAATGAAACTTAATGAAATTACATCAGTTGAATTTCTAAATATTTGAATATGTCCCTCTTTCTCTTTTTATTTTCTCTGCTCTGTTTTAAAATATCACTTATGTGGCTTTAAAAAGAAAAGTGTTGATGAGATCTTTGCCTTCTGAAAGCTGAGCTCTGTCTATCCTATGAAGGATAGATAATCCACTGCTGTTTGCTACTCTGAATTTGTGTCCTATAGCTTTCGATAGCTATTATATTCATGAAATGCAAAGTGATTTTCTCTGTTTGCTGTTCTCCCTTGGAATCTGCATATAACAGTGAAATGATATGCTAAGTTGTTTAAGTGACATAAAAACAGATAGTAAATTATTAAGCTTCTTATGTACTATTTGCAATGTATTTTCCATTTAAAATGCCACATTTTCATAGTCATCAAAATTAGAATTGGAAAAGAGTTGAGGTCATTCAGTTCACCCTTAACAGTGCCCTTTGTGTTGTATGTTTTCTAATGGTTTTTCCAGACCTTTTTAAAATTACTTAAGTGATGGTTCACATGATTTTTCACATGATGTAACAATAGTCTACTAAGGGCATGATTCAATACCCACTGAAGTCAATGGATATGAGTCCACTGAATTCTTTCAGTATAATATTGGATTTGGATTTTATTGAAAATTATACTATCTGTTATCCAGTGTTGAATTTCTATGGCAGCTGTGTCATCTCTGCATATCTGTAAACAGGGGTTAAAGTATAATTTGGGGGGCCCTGGAATCCTCCTATATTTCAAGGCCTCCATCATGCAGGTCCGGACCCCCTTCAGTTCAGACCCCCTTCACCCACCCCAGCTACTGCCAGCTCCAAAATGCCTGCCCCTCAATATCCACTCCCCTGTCTCCAATATTCCACCAGCCCCCAATATCCACCCCCAAAATCCACACCCTGCCCCCAATACCCAACCCCAGTTTGGGTGCCCCACGATAGGGACAGGGTCCCCCCACCCCCAGTGCGAGCTTCCCACTCCTGAAGGGGAGCACAGCCAGGCCATCTCAACACTCACTGTCAGTCATGCACTGTGGTGGGTGAGATCCACCCCAACCCACTTCCCTGCAGGCTGCACTTTGAGGATTCTGCCTCTAGTGCAACATGTGTACGCTCAGGGGATCTGGCGCAGCCCCCCTGCTCTCCCCTGAGCTGCTGGAACGTGCCAAAATGGTGTTCCAAGGCCTTCTATGTTTAGGGGCCCGGCCTTAGAAATAGAAAATGGAACCAGAACACTGATTTCCGGGACCCGCTATTTTTAGGGGTCCTGGAACACTGCATGCCTACAAATAGTGAGCCCTGGAACACCGTTCCAGTGCATTCTGGCCTACCTTAACCCCTGTCTGTACGCAGGGACAGCAAGTGGGAGATTGAGGGTTGATGAAAGCATGCTATTGCTGGATATAAACACTGACTTTTAAATGAAACTCTGGAGATTCAGCTCTAACTCAAATAACTTTAGTTGAAGTTCAGTTAAATTTCTTCCAGGGAGTAGGGATAGGGATGCTATGGAGTGGGATGGAGATTTCTGGCCAACTTTGATGATTCAACCTTTCACCTGAACGTCTGATATAGGCAGTAATGAACTCAAACTGTACCTGGTTCTTATTTTCATAGGAAACTGTTTATGGAACCCTACTTTATGTTTGGGAATGAACATAATTAAGTCAGTATGAAATGAGAGAGTCCCTAGAAAACATCTTAAATTACAGAGCCTCCTTTAAATTATTAAAGTGTTTGTTTTAAATTTAAGGTTAAAAATTAAAAAAGAAAAAAAAGGCTAGCATTAGAATTTTATTTGTGAGAACAAAGTGAACTGACCAAGAGACAAAATATCATATCTAATTACTTTTAACTAAACAATGAGACATTGATATAGTATGCTTTTTAAGAAACATTCAAAAAGGAATTTTTTTGTTCCTCTTTTTCTCCTATAGTACCTCTTCTTCAGCTGCTTAAAATTCTTTATGCAACAATATAGAGTTGATTACAGCAGAGTAGGTTATGATTTTCTGTTTGAAGGGATATTTGTGTTCATTATGTGGAGATCTTTGCATGCTTCTGATTGTCTCCAGTGGTTAGGCAATTGAACCTCCTGGATAACTGCTAGTATAATCCATCTCTAATAAAAATGTATTTTTTTTTTTATTTCTTAGCCTAGTTTGAGGCAGTTGAGAGTTATTCATATTCTTTCCTCAGGAGATATCTGCCATTTTCTCTAATTTGAATAATGTGTCTTCTCCTAGTTAGCATCAGAAAAAAAATAGATAGATAGATAGATAGATAGATAGATAGATAGATAGATAGATAGATAGATAAAAAAAAAAACAACCCTGCCTAATACTCACTACACCAATGGTTAATTCCAACTTTCCTTTTCCTTACTCAGATGTTCAGAAGATAGGAGATGAGAAGGGTTCTGTAGAGGTAAAGGAGAGGAAAGAGGCATTGGATGCTAAACACTCCTTTCCAGGTTCTGTAGGCAAGGCAGATGCAAAGGTTTATGCAGATGGTACTTTGTTTCTAATCATGGACATTCTCTCCTGCTTGAATTAGTTTCTGCCTATTGATGTTGTTTGTTTCTATTCAGACTTCCCTTCAGTTTACAGAGCCTGTTTAAATCTGAGAAGTGTCTCTATCTTCAGACACCAAGGTACACTGAGATCCAGGAGAGAAACCAATGTTTTTCTAAAATAAAATATTTAGAAGTAAACTGACAGTTGAGGGCCTTAGTGGGGATGTTACAATGAAGAATTGATATTTATTGTTCATATTTGGAAGGAAAATTTGGGACAATTTATTTTATTAATACAATTAAGTAAATTATGTGCTGTTGATTAATAATTCCTCTATCTGCAGTACTCATAAAGAATGCAGGGCGGGTCTACCCATAGAGGAAACATAGCCAGTTGCCTAGGGTGCAAAAATTAGGTGGCGCCAACTGGCTCCCTGCCCACGGCCTGGATCCCTGCCTGCAGCTTCATCCCGGCAGTGGCATCTCCACTCTCCGCCCACGGCCGGATTTGGATCTCTGGCTGGGGACAGTTCCCATGGGCGGGGCAGAGGGGACCTGTGGCATGGGGGGGGGGCACCAAAATCCCCCATCGCCTAGGGTGCCAGAAACCTTGTACAGTCCTGACAGAATGTGAAGAAGCAATGCAGCGTTCCTCTCAATGCTCCACTGATTTGCATCAACCCTATTGTAGAGATATCACTGTAGAATGTGTGTGCATCATAGTTTCAATGACTGATTACTTCATAGTGCAGTTGTCAAACAATAAAAAAAAGAATTAATCACAATTAATCACAAGATTAAACAGTAATTAGTGGCACTTTTAATTGTACTATGAAATAATAGA
Source organism: Podocnemis expansa (assembly GCA_007922195.1). NCBI lineage: Eukaryota > Metazoa > Chordata > Testudines > Podocnemididae > Podocnemis > Podocnemis expansa. The sequence continues at coordinate 43,936,403 of ML681966.1, read as the reverse complement.
ATACTATTTATTTAAATATTTTAATGATTTCTACATTGCAAATATATTGATTTCCATTATAATACATAATGCAATGCTTATTTTAAATTATATTTGATAACAAAGATTTGAATGGTTAAAAGATAAACAAAAGAAATAGCATTTTTCAGTTCATCTCATGGATGTACTGTAGTGCAATCTCTTTATTATGAAAGTGCAATTTAACAAATGCAGAATTACTTTGTAACATAACTGCACTCAAGAACAAAAGAGTGTAAAACTTCAGAGCCATCAAGTAAGCTCAGTCCTTCTTTTTGTTAAGTTAATCAGTAAGATCAACTAGTTTATGTATATTTACAGGAGATAATGCTGCCTAGTTATTTACTGTCACCTGAAAGTGAGAACAAGTGTTCACGTTCCACTGTTGTAGTCAGTGTTAAAAGATATTTACGTGACAGATATGCTAAACATTCATGTTCTTCCTCATGCCTTCACCACCATTAAAGAGCATGTACTTCCATAGCGATGCTAGATTCTGCCTGATAATGATCCAAAGGAATGTGGACTGTTCATTTTCAGCAGCTGAGTCAGATGCCACCAATACCGCTTTTTTTGGTGGTTCAGGTTCTGTAATTTCCACATCAGAGGATTGCTCTTTTAAGACTTCAGACAGTAAAGAGAAGATAACAGATTTTTTGGATAAAGGGAATGCGGTGGACCTAATTTACTTAGATTTCAGCAAGGCATTTGATACAGTTCCACACAGGGAATTATCAGTTAAATTGGGAAGGACGGGGATTAATATGAAAATAGAAAGGTGGATAAAGAACTGGTTACAGGGGAGACTACAGAGGGTCATAGTGAAAGGTGAACTGTCTAGCTGGAAGGAGGTTACTAGTGGAGTTCCCCAAGGATCAGTCCTGGGACCCATCTGTGACCCAGGCTTCCTGGGATAACCACCTGAATATGCAAAGATCAGGGCAAGCTGCAAAAAGGAGAGCAGATTCTCCCAGCACTGGTGGGTTACCTGGAGATAAACTCCCCCAACCAGTCACAAACAATGCTTCTGATCCCCCATAATGGATATCAAGAAGCCACCATATAGTATAGCCAGCTCCCTTTACTGCATTCCAGTCACTGGTCCCCAGTACAGCCACTAGGTCTGTTAAAGAAATAGGTTCTTCTGACTCCAAGGGGTCAGCCACATTACACAGAATGATATAGGCTTGAATCTTACCCAAAATAACACGCTGGCAGCCAATACTTTAGTAACTACAACTAAAGGTTTAATTTAAAAAGAAAAGAAACAAAATAAGAGATGTTATAGGGTGTGTTCACACAGCAGTCTTATTTTGAAACAACAGAGGTTGTTTTGAAATAAGAAAGGCCATGTTCACACGACGCACCGTTGTTTCGAAACAACTTAAACCCCATGTGGGGACGAAGCAACGTTGTTTCGAAATGATTGTTTTGAAACAATGCCGTCCGAACATGTTGTTTCAAAACAACGGTGACTTGTTTCAAAATAACTGTTGTCTAAACATGCTATTTCGATTCCCACTTTTTTCCTTAATTTGAACTAACAAACTGTTAATTCGAATTAACTTATTTCGAAATAAGACGTTATTTTGATACAACTTGTATCGAAACAACTTGTATCGAAATAACCCCCTGTGTGTGAACATAGCCATAGGGCCAAAGTGAGTCACATGCATACAAATGATTTAGAGTCCAAAGAAGATAAGTCCTTGTTTCACAGCTTCAGTTGTTAGAGTCATCCAGTTTATAGGAATAGAGACCAAATAATCCAAGTGTAGAGTTTGTTCTAATTCTCCCCCTTCTTAAGTGGAGCATAGAAATACATATTGTCCTTTGAAGGAAAACCTTCACCTCCTGGGCACCCCAGGTAATTAACTGCATTAGCGCCATTAACAGACAGTTTACATTGGTACATCAAAGGTCCCTTTAAATGTTAATATTCCTTCTTGACCCCTTCCAGTAGAACAGTGGTAACAGATAGGGAAGCACTTCATTCACCTTGCTAACCTCTAACAGGATACATGTGAATATCATCAAGAAACCACTAAGGATACAAACACATATCAAAGCCCTAGCCTACTCATACATTGCATTTCCCTATAAGATGTCCTCAAAGGTTAGACTTAGGTCATGTATTTTACAAAGATGGCTTGGCCTTTTCAGGCCTAGCATGACACCATCTTATTCAGCCTTTTTGTTACTGACCTTGGCACAAAAAGTGGGAATGTGTTAATTAGGTTTGCAGACGACACCAAGGTGGGAGGTATTGCCATTACAGAGGAGGATCGGGATAGCATACAGAATGATTTGGATGACCTTGTAAAGTGGAGCATTAGAAATAGGATGAAATTCAGCAATGGGAAGTGCAACGTCATGCACTTAGGAACACACAACACGAATTTTTCTTATAAGTTGGGAATGCATCAGCTGGAAGTGAGCGGGGAGGAGAAGGACCTGGGCGTACTGGTTGATCACAGAATGACAATGAGTAGCCAATGCAATGTGGCAGTGAAAAAAGCTAATGCGGTCCTGGGGTGCATCAGAAGGGGTATTTCCAGTAGAGATAGGGAGGTGTTAGTACCCTTATACAAGGCGCTGGTGCGACCTCACTTGTAGTATTGTGTACAGTTCTGGTCACCCATGTTTAAGAAAGATGAAGTCAAACTGGAACAGGTGCAAAGAAGGGCTACAAGGATGATTCATGGAATGGAAAATCTTCCCTATGAGAGACAACTTTTAAAGAGCTTGTTTTTTTAGTCTTCTCAAAAGAAGGCTGAGAGGAGATATGATTGCTCTTTATAAATACATTAGAGGGATAAATACAAAGGAGGGAGCGGAATTATTTGAATACAGCGCCACTGTGGACACAAGAACAAATGGATACAAACTGTCCTTCAGAAAATTTAGGCTTGAAATTAGATGCAGATTCCTAATCATCAGAGGGATAAAGTTCTGGAATTGTCTACCAAGGGAAGTGGTGGGGGCAAAAACCTTAGGTGCCTTCAAAACCGAACTTGATAAGTTTATGGAGGGAATGATATGATGGACAGTGTAGCTTGGCCATTGTCTGTCTTTTACTACTGGTGATGGGTATGATAGGGACATGGGAAGGGGTATTAGATCGAGTGGGTTCTGCGTTATTACAGAGAAGTTCTTCTTGACTGGCTGTTGTGGACTTGCCCTCATGCTCAGGGTTTAACTGATCACCATATTTGGGGTCGGGAAGGAATTTTCTCCCAGGGCAGATTGGCTTGGGCGCTGGGGTTTTTTTGCCTTCCTCTGTAGGATTGGGCATGGCTCGCTTGCTGTGTTAAAGTCTTTAAATCATGATTTGAGGACTTTAATGGCTCAGTTATGGGTTTGAGGTTCATTGTAGGAGTGGGTTGGTAAGGCTTTGTGGCCTGCACTGTGCAGGACGTCAGACTAGATAATCATATTGGTCCCTTCTGACCTTAGAGTCTATAAGTAAACCTCATTCCTCTTTGATGTTGAAAGGCACTTAAGCCTTGGCTCAAGTGCTGTACCTATCTCGTATTGATAGCTTTTTTGCATTTTTGTCAAATCTGAAGTGAAAGAATAACATATACTGGGTCATCCTCTGAGACTACAATGAATGAATGAATGAATACAGGTTGAACCATCTAACAGGAACATACAATTTTCTCCGGGGAATTCAGTAACAAATGTAATAAATGTATTATTTTTAAGGAACATCAGCCTCATGAAAGCATGTCCACTGGAATGGTGGTCAAAGCATGAAGGGGCATATGAATGTTTAGTATATCTGGTGCATAAATGGCTTGCAACACTGGTTACAACAGTGCCATGGGGAACGTATGTTCTCACTTTTAGGTGATATAGTAAATAAGAATTGGGAAACATCTCTGGTAAATGTACAAAACATTTTCTATTAGTCATTGATTAAACAGGAAAAAGAATGGAGGGGACTTATAGAATCATAGAGTTAGAAGGGACCTCATGAGGTCATCTAGTCCAAAACCCTGCAAAAAAAGCAGGCCCACTCTCACTAAACCATCCCAGCCAGGGTTTTGTCTAACCGAGCCTTAAATATCTCCAAAGATGAAGATTCCACCAAGTCCCTTGGGAACCCATGCCAATGCTTCATCACCTTCCTAGTAAGAAAACTTTCCTAATATAGAACCTTGACCTCACCAGCTGTGACCTGAAACCATTGTTTCTTGTTCTGTCCTCTGTTACTACTGAGAATAGCTGAGCTCCATCCTCCTTGGAGCATGCTTTCAAGTAGTTGAAGGCTGCTATCAAATTCCCCCTCAGTCTTCTCCTCTTCAGGCTAAATAGGCCTAGTTGCTCCAGTCTCTCTTCATAAGTCTTGTGCCCTAGCCCTTCATCATTTTTGTTGCCCTTCGCTGGACTCTTCCTAATTTGTCCACATCCTTTTTGTAGCGGGGAGCCCAAAACTGTACACAGGATTCCAGATGCTGCCTCACCAGTGCCAAATAGAGGGGAACAATCACATCCCTCGATCTGCTGGCAACATTTCTATTGATGCAGCCCAGTGTGCCATTGGCCTTTTTGGCAGCAAGAGTACACTGTTGACTCATATCCAGCTTCCCATCCACCATGACCCCCAGGTCCTTTTCTACAGTGCTGCTACTTAGCTGATCGCTCCCCAGCCTGAAGCAGTGTATGGGGTTTTTCCATCCCAAGTGTAGGATTTTGAACTGTCCTTGTTGAACCTCATGAGATTTCTGTTAGCCCACTGCTCCAATTTTTCTAGGTCTCACTGAATCCTGTCCCTTCCCTCCATCATGTCTACTATTCCCCCCAGCTTGGTGTCATCCACAAACTTAATGAGCATTCAGAGAAGGTTGAACAGAACTGGTCCCAGGACTGACTCCTGGGGCACACCACTCCTTACTCATTGCCAATTAGACATGGAGCCATTGATTCCTACTCACTGAAACCGTTGATGTAGCTAGTTTTCTATCCACGTTACTGTCCACACATCCAACCCATACTTCCTTAACTTGCCAATGAGAATGGTGTGGGAAACCATATCAAAAACCTTGCTAAAGTAAGGTATATCACATAAACATCTCTTCCCGCATCCACAAATCCAGTGATCTCATCATAGAAGGCAATGAGGTTGTTCAGGCACAATTTACCCTTGGTGAATCCATGCTGACTGTTCCTGATCATTCTATTTTCCTCCAAGTGTTTCAGGATGGATTCTTTGAGATCTTGCTCCATGATTTTTCCAGGGATTGAGGTGAGGCGGACAGGTCTGTAATTTCCCAGGCCCTCCTTTTTCCCTTTCTTGAAGATAGCTACTATATTTGCTTTTTTCCAGTCCTCCGGCATCTCCCCCCTTTGCCATAAGTTTTCAAAGATAGTGGCCAGTGGTACTGCTATCTCATGGGTCAGTTTTCTCAACACTCTCGGATGCAGTTCATCCAGCCCCATGGACTTGTGCACATCGAGCTTTCTTTTTAGTAGTCCCTAACCTGACCCTCCATTACCAAGGGATTTTCTTCTTCTCTGCAATCTGCTATACCCAGTGTAGTGGGCTGGGAGGCAGCCCTGCCTGTGAAAACTGAAGTAAAAGAAGTATTGAGCACTTCAGCCTTTTCCGTATCCTCCACCATGAGAATATCTGCCCCATTCAGTAAGGGACCTCTGCCATCCCTGATCTTCTTCTTGTCATTGACATACTTGTAGAACCCATTCCCGTTACCCTTCACATCCCTTGCTAGCTGTGATTCCAATTATCCTTTGGCCTTTCTGTTTTTATCCCTGCAGTTCTGAGCAATATCTTTGTATGCCTCCCTAGTCACTTGTCCAAGCTTCCACATCCTGTAAGCTTCTTTTTTATATTTTAGCTCAGTGCAGAGTTCCCTGTTAAGCCACACTGGGCAGCTTCCACATTTGCTCTTCTTTCTGCTTATTGGAATGGTTTTTTCCTGTGTCCTTAGCAGGGTTTCTTTAAAATACAGCCAGCTCTCTTGGACGTCTTCCCCCTTCAGATCAGCCTCTCATTGGATCCTGCCCATCAGCTCCCTAAGGAGACAAAATCTGCTTTTCTGAAGGCCAGGGTCTATGTTTTGCTTCTTTTCTTTTTTCCTTGAACAGGATCTTGAACTCTACCATCTCATGGTCACTTCTGCCCAGGTTGCCATTAACTTCTATATCCCCAATCGATTCTTGTCTGTTTGTGAGCAACAGGTAGAAAGGTGCAAAGCCCCTATTTGGTTCCTCCAGCATTCGTACCAGGAAGTTGTCCTCAACACTCTCCAAAAACTTCCTGGATTGCCTGTGCACTGCTGTATTGGCCTCCCAGCAGATGTCATGGTAATTGAAGTTCCCAATGAGAACCAGGACCTGTGATCTAGAAACTTTGGCTAGTTGTCCATAGAATGCTTCATCCATCTCCTCCTTCTGGTCTGGTAGTCTACACTAGACACTGACCATGACATCACCCTGTTGCACTCTCCTCTAAACATAACTCAGACTTTCAACATGCTTGTCTCTACTTTCATAGTGGAGATCCAAGCACTCATAAAGCTCTTTTAAATATAGTGCCACTCCTACCCCTCCTGCCTGTCCTTCCTGAACAATTTACACCCATTCATGGCAGAGCTCCAGTCATGCAAGCTATCTCACCATGTCTCTGTTATTCCAATTATATCATAGTTCCTTGTCTGTGCCAGTACTACCAATTCTTCCTGCATGTTTCCCAGGCTCCTCACATTTGTGTACAGGCACCTAAAATACTGGGCTGATTGCTGTAACTTCCCCTCTTGATTTTCAGTTCTATAGCATCTACTCCCTTGCATTTTCTCCCAGCATTGTCCTTCCTCACTTGCCTCAGGTATTAGGGCTTCATTTTGACACCTAAGACAATTATTTGACCCCCCCCATGTTCCAACGACTTTCTCTTTTATCTCTGGTGTTAGAGTCCCAGCACCCCCAAGTTCTATGCCTTGTCCCAGGTCTCACACATTTTGCCTTACTTGTAGGCTTTGGTCTCCTTCCCCCGTGAAGCCTAGTTTAAAGCCCTCCTCACTAGGTTAGCCAGTCTGCGTCCAAGTATGCTCTTCCACTTCCTCAACAGGTGGAGTCCATCTCTGCCTAACAGTCCCTCTTCCTGCAACAGTACCCCATGGTTAAAGAAGCCAAAGCCCTCCTGATGACACCATCTTTGTAACCAGGCATTCACCTCCAGGATGCATCTGTCTCTGCTCAGGCCCCTACCGTTGACCGGAAGGATTGAGAAGAACATGACCTGTGCTCTGAATTCCTTCACCCATGCTCCCAGAGCCTTGTAGTCACCTTTGATCTGATAAAGATCAGCTCTAGCGGTATCATTGGTTCCCACACCGATGAGTAGCATGCAATATTAGTCAGATGGGCTATTGATTCTTGACAATCCCTCCGTAACATCTCAGATATAGGCCCCTGGCAGGCAGCACACATCCCGAGAAGCCTTGTCAGGGCGACAGATGGGTGCCTCTGTCCCCCTCAGAATGGAGTCCCCAACTATCACAACCCGATGTTTCCTTCTGGGTGCAATGATTATGATCCTTCCAGCCTCAGGGTGCATGGGGTCTCCTCTTCCACCTCATCCATCATCTCTAGTGCCATGTAGTGGTTCTTCACCACAGTGGAGGGTGGGATGGAAACTGGAGTGGAGCACTGTCTGCTTCGAGAGGTAACCAGCTGCAATGTCCTCCCTGTGCCATAGATATCCCATATTTCTCCACTGGTGTGGCAGTAGTTTTTGGCACCTGGATAGAATCTTCATCCTTGCATGTCTCCTCATGGATGCTATCGAGGAACTTCTCCAGGGCATTGATACTTCTAAGCCTCGACACCTCCTCCTGTAACACTCTCACCTGCCTCCTGAGAGATTCCACCACAAGGCACCTGTCAAATTGATTCATCTCCCCAGCCTGGTTGTCTGCGATTGGGAAATAAAGGCCACAGTCCCTGCAAGTCCACACCAGGATCTGGGTAGCAATATCTGTAATCAGAGTGTTTATCTGGCTACAGGCACAGAAGGAGGAGACAAAAGATGTGCTGGCACAAGCAGTGCAGCTCCTCTTCACCATAGTGGCTTCACCAACTCCTTCCCAACCTCCCACTCAGACTCCCCTGTTTTCAGTCCCCTGGTCACTCAGCCACTGGCTTTTAAGGCCTTCTCTGCCTAGGTCAGCCCTTGCCCCTTGTTAAGCACACAGGGGAAGGATGATTGCAAGGCTGATTGAGGCTGATCAAAGGTGAGCAGGAAACAATGGTAAAAACAGCCCCCAGACAATCACCCAATCACAGTTCTAATTCAGACAGTAACTGACAAATGACAGAAATCAACTGTAGGGAAAGATACAAACACACAGTCAGCAATTCACTCACCCAAGCTTCGCTCTCTCCGTTGCTTCTTCAGCTAGGGGATCGCCTTCGCCTTCACCTCCTTCTCAGGGCTTTACCAACTCCTTCCCTCTCAAACTCCCCTGTTTTCAGGCCCCTGTTCACAAGCTTGTAGACTTGTAGACTCTAAATTTGTACATATTTTTGGGTTTTTTTGTTTTTTAGTGTAGTTATTTAACAAAAAAAAAAAATTCTACATTTGTAAGTTGAACTTTCACAATAAAGAAATTGCCCTACAATCCGATACTTCTATGAGGAGAATTGAAAATTTCTATTTCTTTTAACTTTTTACAGTGCAGAGCTCTGTAATAAAAACAATATAAACTGAGCTCTGCACACTTTGTTTTCTGTGTTGTAATAGAAATCAGTTTATTTGAAAATGGAGGAAAACATCCAAAATATTTATAATAAATTGAAATTGGTGTTCTATTATTGCTTAATAGTGAGATTAGAACTGTGATGAATTATTACTAATTTTTGAAATCAAGTTAATTTGTTTTGAGTTAATTGCGTGAATTAACAGTGATTAATTGACAGCCCTGGTTCTTAGCCTTGCTGAGTTTGACAAGCAAGTGCTAGCTGTGATTATTTTCTGTTGTAGGAAAAGAACCAAGCCCCTCCCCCCCAACTCACTTTATTCATAAGCGTCAAGAACAATAAAAATGAAAATAATGTACAGCCATTACTCACCTGATTCAGATTTGAAAACTCAGTCTATAATCAAAAGTCTCTTATGCCTCTTACTAATACATTGATGTGACGTTCCCCTCCCAGAATCTGGTCTGGTGTGTCACCCATCTTTGAAGCATCTGAGAAAGTGGGATTTTCTCCCACGAAAGCTCATGCGAAAAATAAATCTGTTAGTCTCAAAGTGCCACACGACTCCATATGGTTTTACAGCCCATCTCTACCTAAGACCTAGGCAAGGCCCAGATCTTCCTTGAAGTTGGAGGATGGTTCAAGATGGAGTTTCTCTGGCAAAAGGCCCATAGCTGTTCAAAATGTCTCTCTTTGTTTCCCATCTCTCTTCACCTCCTCCTCATCTTAGGCTGTGGTAATTTCCTTTGTTCCACTGGAGCCAGGGAGGTCAATTGCCATTGTCCTTGTCATGTACCTCTCCAGCTTCTGTGCTGAGAGATAGTTCTGATGGTCTGGGCCATGTAGCATGTTTCACATTTGTACAGATACATGATGCTGCAGGAAACATGATACCATAACAATAAGGCAGAGAATTTGAAAGGGAACCTTGCATAGCATAATTGGCATTGAAACATGCAACTACATTGCAAAAGTGAATAGAAAAGTTACATAGATCATAACCCGTGCATCCCATGACACTTGAATCATCTAGTCTCTTTAAAAGTAAATAAAATGATTTAGCATATTCCATAATATGGCATATTCTACATGTGAGAGCATAGGAATATTAAAATTACTAGTGTGTGAGGGAGGGCAAATAGAACTCAAGTGAATTATTGCCTAGGTTTTATGATTTCTATGAGAGGTGGGTAAGAGGTAGCATAGAAGACATCCATTGAAGACATCCCTTGGTTCTCAGGTGATTATTGAAGGAGGATGAAGGATGAGGAGAGGAAGAAGAGCTACCACAGCTAGTGGGGAAATCAAGGAAGGTGAGTAATATAAGAGAGATTACCAGAATATTCTAATATTTTGGATACATTTTCTTAGCATTGAGATGATTACATGAAGTTAACTTCTGAATATTCTCTGATTGCTATTATAATCTGAGAAAACTTGTATGTTTATAAGCACACTGTGTAGAAGATGCACTAATGTTTTTGTAACTATGCACAGTCTTTATCCATCTATTCATCCATTTTCCCAAGGGAGACTCTACAGATATATGAGCCTCCTATATCATATGTGAATTGCTCAGTGCTTTGCAATGAGGTCTCATTCTGTCACCTCTTAGCTTTTTAGTGCGCCTTTTCAAAGAGATTTCCGAAGTTGTTCAGAGCTTGTTAGATAATTTTATTTTAGATAAAGTTCTTAAAAAAAAATTCAGTCTAGCCTGCAGGTATACAGATCATGCTGAAAAAGATAAGATTTGCAGTCTTACAGCATAATCTAAAATCTAAGTAGCATTAAGGTCAAAATTTTGAATGTGAACTCCAAAATGAGTGCTCAACTATTCCATTTACCTCAGGCAGTGCTGAGGATCTTTGAGTGACTCCATTTGATACACTAACCAGAATATTTTTCTGGCTTTCATTTTAAAAGAGGTATTAGTTCATACATAATTTGGTCTTTAAAAGATGAAATAAACCTGTGTGAATCTTGCAAAGGCAGTTTTTTTAAAAATAAAAATTGCTTCAACTCTTACAGCTACATTGCATTCTCAGGTATGAGTGGCATATTACTCACATTCCCAATAATGTGCCTTTATTATTTGTGCTACAACAATACATCAGTGCTATATTAAAGTCAGGGCTCCCTGATGCCAGGAACCGTGCACATGTATTTTATTTTATTTTATTTTATTATTAAGAGGTGGTCCCTGACATAACTTTTACAACATACCTAGATAAGATGTGCAGAAAACATGAACTCCACTTTACTGAAGAGGAATTGAGGCTGAGAGAGATTAAGGATACTGCAACTGGAACTGCATGACAGCTTTAATGCTGCAGCTGTGGCACCATAGCACTGTAGCATAGGCACTTCCTATATCAGTAGAAGGTGTTTTTTGATCAATATAGTTAATCCACCTCTTGGAGAGGTAGCCATGACTTGGAAGGATCCTGTCAAACTGGACGAATCTACACTGGCAGTTAGGACAACCTAACTACGGTGCTCACCACATGAAATTTGTCACAATCCTGAGCAACTGAGCTAGTTCGATCTAGGTTTTTAAGTATATACCAGGCATAAATGAGCTGTCTGAAGTCATACAGAAAAACTATGGAAGAGCAAGAAATTCAACATCGGCTTCTGAATTCAAATGTAATTCCTTCAAAGTAAGCCCTTCCTTCCTTTCTTGAGTACTGCTGTGTGTTTGTGCAGACAGGGTCAATAATCAGTGCACCCTAGTTGCAAGAAGGCTAATGGCATGTTGGGCTGCATTTTTGGGAGCATTGCCAGCAGATCAAAGAAATTGTTTATTCTGTTCTATTCTGTACTGGTAAGGTCACATGTGGAGTATGGTGTTAGTTTTGGGCTCCCTGCTGCAGAGAGGATATGAACAAGTTGGAGAGATTCCAGAAGAGGGCAATGAAAATGATTAAGGGGCTGGGGCACATGACTTATGAAGAGATGCTTGGGAAACTGGACTTATTTATTCTGCTGAAGAGAAGAGTTGTGGCAGGGGGCAGATTTGACAGAATAAAGAGAAATGGTTTCAAATAGCTGCAGGGAAGGTCAGGATTGGATATTAGGAAAAGCTTTTTTTACTCAGAGGGTGGTGAAACACTGAAACAGGTTTGCTACAGCAGTGGTTTTCAACTGGTGTGCCACAGCATGCTGGTGTGCCATGAGAACTGTTCAAATGTTCTGTGAAATTTTGTACAAAGATAATGAAAATCAATGTAAAACAAATGTTGCTTCATCTTAAATAATATTCTATCTAACCACAATTTCAACTTATAAAACTCATGAAAATTAATCATCAAATTAAAAGTGAGATATTGATCTTGGGATCCTAAAACATGACTATTCTAAATGCAGGTAGCCAAAGGACAAAGTTGAGATGACATGTTTTTTTTTCTGATGGATTTGAAACATTAATGCATTTGGTTCTTTAGCTTGTAGCAGTATGTAGCAAACATCTCTAGTAAGACTGTAAATAAATATGACATTTATAAGCAATCTAGTCAGCTGAAAAAAGTGTGCATGCCATGGAATTGTTTATCTCTTTGAAATGTGCTATATTACTGAAAACATTGGGAACCTCTGTGTCAAGGCTGTTTCCCCACTCTGGCATTCTGAGTGCAGAAGGTGGGGGCCTGCAACGGGCCAGAAAAGCCACTGGCCTTAAAGCCTGGTCTTAACACTCTCCAAGGCCTCCAGTTCCTGGCCTTGGAATGGTATCACTGCCACCACCCAAATGCAAAAAAACCTCTTGAAACCCAGGAAGGCACACTTGGGAATTCCTTCCTGTGAGGTATCCTCAATCACTTTTACTCCTCCCTCAGGAAAGTGACTGAACTCCAGCTGCAATATGAGCTGGAACTGGAACAAAGTCCTCTTTAGTAGCTGCCTGTGCAGTCTGAGGCACGTGCACACAAACCTCTTGCCCTTCCAGGACACAGAACCAGAACTTACTTAAAAGCTAAAGTCTTTAATCAAAAAGAACAGATAAAAGACACAGAGAGTTGCTTCTCTGGGAATTAACTTAGGTAGTCACAGGGTAGTGGGAGGGGGTACATGTGTTCAGCGCAGTGAAATCCAAAAACAAACTCAAAACAAAGAAAATACCCTGACCACATCTAAATAAACATTCCTGTTCTACCCACGCCTGGTCAGTAACAAACTTAACTTATCTTTGGTAAGGATGTTGCTGGATTCTTCCTCAGGCCCCTCTGGCCTCCTCCTGATCCTCCCAGGAGCTCTGCTACATCCAAACAGGCACACGCCAGGCTGCTGTTCCAATTAAAAAACCTGCACTTTGTTCCTATTGGCTGTCCTGGGACTCACTGACCAGAGTGTTAACTCCTTCCTCCCCAAGGGTTATTACACACTGGCCTAGGGAGGTAGTGAAATCTCCATCCTTAGAGGTTTTTAATGAGTGGCTTGACAAAACCTTGGCTAGATGTTTTAGTTGGGGTTGTTCCCACTTTGAGCAGGATATTGGACTAGATGACCTCCTAAGGCAGGGGTCTCAAATTCAAATCATCATGAGGGCAGTATGGAGAGTAGTATGTTAGCTCAAGAGCTGCACGATGCATGAGGACTAGTATGGTAGCCGAAGGGCGATACCACTCAAACCTTTTCAGACAATGGTATTGCAAATATTGATAGCAATACCATCACTGTGAACCCCAAAAAATAACTTTAGCGGCCTCATGGGACCTTGGACCATGAGTTTGAGACCCCTGTCCTAAGGTATGTTCCAATCCTAATCTTTTATGGTTCAAAAACACATAACTCAGTGTCAGGTAAGTGATCTCTCAATGTTTGATTTTTGTTGTTAAACCACAAACAGGGAAAATTAATCAGTTGGCTTGTTGGCATTAGAAAGTGAGAGCTGAATGTTGATTCATTCTCTAACTATACTGTGTTAATCTCATAATGTTTTATAACTAGACAAAAGTGTGTTAGAATGGGTATTAATCCACTAAAATGCATTATTGGTAATCAGCAACTGAAGACTATTCAGTCCAGCCATCCTTCCTCTATCTAGAAAAAAGCTCATGGTCTAAAGTCCATGCAACTTATGTACAGTAGAATACATAAAAGTCTACTTTTTGAAGCATTAGTTTTAATAGCTCCATTGTGTAGTAGCAGGGTAACCATCTTAAACTTCATTTTTAATTCTGACTGCCATTTGCAACAGCATAAGAAAAATAGAACTATAAGATTGCTATTCCTTGAAGTTTCATTTTTTTCCCCTTAGAAACAGATAACCTGACAAAGGAAGTCTGGAGCAAAAGCACTTCCTTTCCTGTGCTTCATAAAATCTACAGGTAACGTGTACAAATTATATAGAGTAAACTAAGAGATTAAACCTCAATGAAACATTTTGGAACTGGATTTGCTCCCAAAGTTGAGGGTCAAAGTTTTTATTTTGTTTGTTGTTTTGTTGGTTGGTTGGTTGGTTTGTTTGGTGGATCTGGATTCAAATTTCTTCAACTTCACAGTGATCTTGATCTGGAGTTTGTATCTAGACTCAGTGCTACTAATAGAATTGGGTAACATGGCCTTTTCTGGCTTAGATCCCTGAGGGTTCAATACTGTGATCCAATATAAGGATAAGGTATTGTGTGACCCAGAAAAAGACTAATTTAGATGAACACTAACGTTTGTGTTGGGGTTGAGGGGAAAGAGTTGGCACAAGATATATCGTACCCTTAAAAACTGTGATTTTGTTACCTCTTTATACAATGATATTTTCAGTGTGGTTATATATAGTAATATTTCATTAAGCTGCCCAACAGAAATCCTGATAAGCATTGTGGACTGATATTAGTTGATCAGATATGTCACTGCAGGAACATGATAAATCAGGAGGGGAAGTAAAGGACAAGAGCCTTTGGGTGTGTCTATAATGGATGCTCTGTTAAGTCAACCTAACAAGGTTGACTTTAAGTCGACTCAAAGTTGACCTTAGGTCAACTTAGAGGGTCTACAATGAAAACTCCTGTTGACTGCCTGTATCCACACTGGCAGGTGCTGGGTTGATGGAAGAGAGGTAAACTGTGGGTGCTGTCCCACATTGCATTGGAGAAATGACCCCTAGAGGCCAGTTAAGGCAACTTAAAGGTTTTTCCCATGTACATTGGCTTAAGTTAACTTAATACGGTCAACTAAAGCATTGAGTCAACCTTAAGAGGTGATGTTATTAAGTCGACTTAAGGAAGTGCTTAAGTTGACTTAATAAAAGCCCAGTGTGGCCGCAGAAGTATGTGGGTTTTAACTTTCTTCAATTTGACCTAAGGCTCCAGTGTAGATGTACCTTTTGATGCCCATGGCACTGTTTACTGATCAATCTTGGATCTTATTTACGGCCCACTGAAGCCAATGAGAATATTGATGTTGACTTTCTTTGTCCTTGGATTGAAGAATTTTATGAGCAGTCAGACTGAAATTATTACAGGTGTTACTACAGCTGTAAATAAAATGAGGTAAACTTGCCTAGTCAAAACAAACAAGGAGTTGTGTGGCACTTAAAGACTAACAAATTTATTTATCGCATGAGCTTTCATGGGAAAAATCCCATTTCATCAAACACTTTGAGGAAGAAGGAAATTACATAATGGGGGGAAATAAATACAGGGGAGTGTAAATCATGGGAACAGGTAACACTGTAACAACAAATCAAAATAGTTGGTAAGATTCAAACACTGAGAAACAGCATACAGAGGGAGATTAAGTCAAATCACCTGTTATAATGTGAGAAAAATCCAATGTCCTCATTTGCAAATGAATTCAGTTTCCTTAGCTTCTCTTTGAAGCCTTGATTTAGTATTCATTTGTGTGAGCACAGCAATTAACCAATCGTTAGTGGAGTGATCGCAAAGATTGAAATGCTGACCCACTGTGTTTAGTTTGTTGTGGTTTCTGATGTTAGTTTTGTGCCCATTAAATCTTTTGCACAGACTGTCCTGTTCATTCAGTATATAAGGCAGAGGGGCATTTCTTGCACATGATGGCAAAAATCACATTGGTGGATGAGCAGGTGAATGAGCCTGGGATGGAGTAGCCGGTTTTATTAGGTCCTGTAATAGTGTCTTTTGTGCATATATGTGGGCAAATTTGACAATGTGGTTTGCTGCAGAGGTATGTGCCTGCTTTATTGGTTCTGTTAGATCTGTAGTTGCTGGTAAGTGTCTGTTTAACATTGGGGGGCTGCCTGTAGGTGAGGAGAGGTCTATCTCCCAAGGCTTGAGAGAGTGAGGGATCATCTTGTAGAATGGGTTGTAGAGGTCTGACTTGGGGGTTGTAGGTGATGACTATAGGCATTCTGTTGTTTTCTTTCTTGGGCTTCTCCTGCAGTAGTTGACATCGGGGTACTCAACTGGCTCTGTCAATCTGTTTCTTCAGTTCCAGAGCTCAGTACTGTAGTTTTAAGAATGCTTCACAGAGATCCTGAGGATGTCTGTCTCTATCTGAGGGATCAGAGCAAATGTGGCTATATCTTAGGGCTTGGCTGTAGACAATGGATCATGTGGTGAGTTTAGAATGAAAGTTCGAGAGATGTAGGGAACTATACAGATCAGTAGGTTTTAGGTATAGGGTGATGCTCATGTGTCCATCCCTAATTTTTACTGTAGTGTCCAGAAAGTGGGTCTGCTGTGTGGAGTGTTCCAGGCTAAGTTTAATAGTGGAGTGGAAATTGGTGAAATCTCTGTGGAAATCTTCAAGTGTATACCTCCCATGGGTCCAGACGATGAAGATGTCATCAGTGTAGCATAAGTACAAGACAAGTGCTTTAGGATGAGACTTGAGGAAGTGTTGATCTAAGTCATCCATAAAAATGTTGGCATATTGTGCGGCCATGCGGGTACCCATAACAGTACTGATGACTTGAAGGTATAAATTACCCTCAAATCGGAAATGGTTATGGCTAAGTATAAAGTCACAAAGTTCTGTAATAGGTGTGTTGTGGCATCATCTGGAATGGTTCTTCTAATAGCCTGAAATCCATCCTTATGTGGGAAAGAGCTTTTACATCCACAGTTCCCAGGATGGTGTTTTCTGGAAGCTCAACAACAGCTTGGATTTTTCTCAGGAAGTCCATGGTGTCTTGAAGATAGCTAGGAGTGTTGATAGCATAGGGTCTGAGGAGGGAGTCCACATAGCCAGATAAACCTACTGTAAGAGTGCCAATGCCTGAGGTGATAGGGCATCTGGGATTTGCTTTTTATGGGTTTTAGGTAGTAGAGAGAATATTCCTGCTTGGGGTTCAGGTGGTGTGGCTGTGTTTATTTGTTTCTGTGCTGCTTTAGGGAGTTTCTTGAGTAGGTGGCAGGGGCGTCGCTGGCTGGGGGAGGGACCCGGGGCACACATCTCACATTATAACAGGTGATTTGACTTCATCTTCCTCTGTATGCTGTTTCCCAGTGTTTGAATCTTACCAACTATTTTGATTTGTTGTTACTGTGCGACCTGTTCCCATGATTTACACTCCCATGTATTTATCCCCCCCCCCATTATGTAATTTCCTTCATCCTCAAAGTGTCTGATGAAATGGGATTTTTTCCCATGAAAGCTCATGTGATAAATAAATTTGTTAGTCTTTAAGTGCCACAGAACTCCTTGTTTGTTTTACTTAACTAGACTAAGACCGCTACCCCTTTGGATCTTGCCTAGGCAAGTGTGTGCAATTGTGAAGGAAAGAAGTGACTTATCTTTTTCTGAAATGTTAGAAAATTATGAGGTGGAGAGAGGGCAAGTAGGGATTTGTGAGCACAACTTCTATTGACTTTTAAAGCTTCTGTACTCTTAGAACCTTTAGGTACTTTGGAAGGTCTCCTGTGTGTAGACTTGCTCTGATGTCATTCTGTCTGAGTTCCTTCAAAGCAAGAGGCCAAGGTTCACTTCACATTCCTAATGTCTCACTCGCTGAATTGGAAGGCTATAGAAAGGTAGCCTGATGATCTGAAAATAAAAAAAAAATAAAGTTTATGCACTTCAGTGAGTAGTGGCATTTGTAGCTGATTGAGTGGTATTAATTAGACTCCAGAGGAAATTTCATACAAGGCTATGTGAGCTAGAAAGTGGAGGATACAAAGAAAGGAGGGAGAAATACAGGTGGAAAGTTAGCTCCCAGACAAAGGGTATGCTTGAGGAAAGATGATAAAAGGGCCTTCTGGAAAAAATGCATTTTGATTATTTTGTGTACCACTGAATACCTCTAAGGAGAAGTTTTCAGTTTTCAAACTTAATGCATACATATGTTTACAGTCACTTTACTGAACATGTCATCTTAATGTTCATTTCTTACTTTTTATCAAATGTGCATGAATTATAAGCCAAATCAAGATTTTCTGAGGGGAAGCTCAACCAGTTATCCAAAAATCAAGATTTGTTCTTGTTTTGTGATTCAGCAATAAAAATTTTAGAATAAGAAAAAATTGTGATGCATGAGACAGACCACAATTCATCTTGCTAGCTGAATTTGTATTAGCATTGCAGGTGCGTGAAGTATGTATGTATTGTAAATTGATAGAACTTATCAGATCTGATGACTGATTTAATTCATGCTGAAATATGTGCTTCTTTTCTTTTATCTTCACTTGACTAATGAGATTCATAAGTATGTGCCAATTTGCCATTTCTGCAGTCAGTTCTCCAACTGTAACCACATTTTTGAAACATGGCTATTAAGTTGAACCCCAAATCCTCCTGTATGAGGGGTTGGCAATCAAAAAGATAAAAAGAGCCATTTTTAAAAAGTCTTTCACTAACCAAGTGCTTTAAGAGCTGGAATGGATATAACCTCTGGTAAGAGGTGGGAGGACCTGGACCACAGTGCCTGCTGTAGGGTCCCTTGGAGGGGGGTGGGGGAGTCTGCAACTAGGAGCTGGCTATTTGCAGAGTCCTTCAGTGGCAGCAGGAGCCTGGAGCATGGCATGGGTCACCTGCAGGGTCCCCCCGTGGTAGGGGTGGGGGCTAGAGTCAGGAGTCAGAAGTAAGCAGACAAAGAGCTTCATGTGGCTCTGGAGCTGCAGGTTGCCAACCCCTGTGTACTGTATTCATCCTTCTGACTGGAAGTCCTGAGGCAGAGAGTGCAAATAGCACAGTCAGGGCTTTAAGAAGTGTGAAAAATCCTTCATGCTGTTGAGGGGAATTTCCTTAGTAAAATGCCTGGTAGCACTATTAGATTCCTTGCCACAGTGGCACTGCCTGAATAATGTTCTTTTGCTGCTTTAATTTTATGGTATTTTATCTGCCATTCCCTTTAGCATTTTAGACAGGAATGTGCAGGAATCCAGTTTGTGATTTATTTGTAACTGAATAGGAAAGCTAAGGAAAAATAATTTAGTAACAAAGCCATCACTAGAATGTTAGATAGGTCAAGGACTTTGACAGTCCATTCCTTCAGTCACCAAAAAAAAAAAAAAAAAAGACTGTGCTTGCATACAATTAGTATTGCAGTATGGGATGAAATTTGTGCCATACCACTTTCTTCTAATTTGAAGTTCAGCCTATTTCCAATTTTTAACATCAGCAAGCCTTTTGAATTATTAAAACGACAAAAAATAAGAAATCTTACCAAGTATTAACCATTTAAAAATGTATTATTTTATTGCGTTGCTCCTCTGAAATAAACAGTGGGTGCATCCCAAGCATGCATAGTTAGTAGGCACTATTAAAATAGACAATACTTGCCAGTTGTGAACTGTTACCACACAGTGTTACTTCAGGGATGGTAGGTTTCTCCTATTCTTAGATCAGGAAAAAATTATAGTTGGTGCTGTAGTTCCACTTGTATAAAGGAATCCTTTCATTATAGAAACTAGGAATAACCAGTTCTGCACTGCATCTGTAGACAGTTTTGTAGGTAGTGCTCCTAAGGGTGCACCTGCACACTTTGGTCCTCCCTTTCTCCCGCTACCCCCTTGTGATGGATACTTTCCATTGCTTCTGCTAAGTTGTTCCATAGTCTTCGATGGCACTGAAGTAATTTGCTTCAATGTGTGTGTGGCAGGAATCAGACATGTTGCCCTACCACCAGGAAATACTTTCACAGAAATGTTACTTTCTTCCCACTCTATAAATCCATTCTCATCTTCAATTTCTTCTCCTGTAGTAATATCTTTGAACTGGCTCCAATCCAATGCTGTAGTAGACTACAAAATGCTGTTTCAACCTTTCCATTCATGGCTTTATTCCCTTCTTTTTTTTCCTTCCCTATTACTTTCCATGTGAAAGGTTCCACAGTTATCCTTAACACACTCCCCCCCCCCCCCCAAACCCCTACAAGGAGTCCTGTTGCACTTTAAGACTAAGAAATTTATTTTTTCATCACACGTATCCTACTCTTCTAGTCTCTCCCATCAACACTCCTTTATTAGAGCCCCCCTCAGTCTAACTTTTTTTGCCCATTCTAGCCTACTTCTTTACAAATTCCCCAAAATTTTCTATCTAAACTGACTTACACATCATTTTTCTCCTCTCTAAAGTCCTCTATCTTCTTTTCCTTTCCTCAGCCATTACTTAGTCTTTCCCCCAAACCACCTTTCCTCTGTTTTAATCAAATGCTCATTACGTACTCAACATAGTGGCTATGTCTACACTGCACTTTTGTTTCGAAATAACACTTGTTATTTCAAAATAAAAGAAATTAGGTCTACATGATGTTTTCTTATTTCGAAAGGACGGATCCCGTCCTTTCGAAACAAGAATCGTCATTTCGAAAAAGTAAAACCTGCCCCCCCCCTCAAAACGGCCGTTATTTCGGAATGGGTATTTCGACATAAAGCTGTTTAAACCTGTTCTTTTGAAACAACACTGTGTAAACCTGTTGTTTTGAAAGAGCTGTTTCGAAACAACAGGTCCAAATGGCTTTATTTCGAAATATCCCTTCCGAAATAACAGCCGTTTGGATTGCAGGCTTTCCCTTAATTCGAATTAACAAAATGTTAATTCGAATTAACTTATTTCAAAATAAGGATTTCATTTTGAAATAACTCATTTCGAAATCCTTATTTCGAAATAACAATGCATGTGTAGACATAGCCAGTAACATTCTTAATTTCTAACATTTTTTCCAGTATCTCCTTCCTCTCTTGCAAACCCCTCATTCCATTCCTCTAAATTCTAGTGGTTTCCAGAGGCAGCCTTAGGCTATTTGGGACTCTAGGTGAAGGCCCATTGTGGGACCCCCATAGGATCCTGTAACACCTTCCCCGTAACCTTACCTCCCCACTGTGCCCCTCATGGCTTCAGTTCTCCACCTCTTGTGGCCCCAGTTCCCAGCTGCTGGCCCCAGGTCCCTGCTGCCAGCCCCACTTCTCCTTATAGCCCCAGCTCCCCACCTCAGACCTCCAGGGTGGGAGATTTAAAAACCACACTGCCAGTGGGAAGCAAGAGACCCAGTCCCTACTACTGCCACCAGGGGAGGAGGACTCAGGCAGGAAGAAGTGAGATTGTTCTGCAGGTGGCTGCTTGTAGCAGAAGTTGCCCAAGGCAGGCAGGGCGCTGCTGCTGCTGCTGCTGCTGTTCTGCCTGCTGCAGCTGTGGACCTTGCCATAGCTACTTGCTGGAGGACTGGCCTGCTGTGCCCCTGGGTCAGTTTTTCCCCATCTTAGGGGTGGGTGAGCTGGCCCAAAGCAGAAGGTGGGTTCTACCTACCCCACAGGCACAAAAGCTGGCTCAGTGTGAGTCTAGCATGCCACAACCCCTTGAGCCAGCCCTGCCCTGCATGCATGTTTTTGAATTAGGCAAAGCAGGTGACCGCCCCTGCAGTATGCAGTATGGGACCCCTTACTGCTTGGGGGTCCTAGGCAGCTGCCTGCTTCACCTAGCCCAAAAGCCACCTCTGGTGGTTTCTACAACTTTACAGTTTTTCCCCAGTTTCTTCTTTTCCCCAAATCCTACATTTCCTCCTTCTCCCCCTCCCCCCAACCAGAGCCCCAGCTCAGTCTCCCAAAATCCTATCTTTCTCTTTTTCTTCCTTTCAGAGACGATAGCTGTGTCTTGGTCAACATTCTGGGAGACCAGCAATGCATGGGTCACTGCATTACAATGCATGAGTCTCTATGTTACATTGTGAAACTTGTAGTTGGGGGACTGTAACAGACATAATTCCTTTGTTGACTGGGCAGAGAAGGGGACCAGTGAGCTGTACAAATTTGTTTCATTCCCATTCTTACCTCCTCAAATGCTTAGTCTGTTACTTTTCTCTTCATATTTTCCACTTTCTTCTCCATCATCCCACGTCTTGTAGTTTCTCTCCAATCTCTAAGTTCCAAAGTTTTGTTAGTCTTTAAGGGTATGTTCACACACACTTCTGATTTCGAAACAACAACCCCTTGTTTCGAAATGGGAGCTGTACTTTCGAAATAGGTTAAACCCAATTTCATGTCGAAACAAGGTTGTTTCGAAACCAGTGGTTTCAAAACAACCCTGTGTGGACATGTTATTTCAAAACAATTGTTATTTCAAAATAACTATGGACCTTCCTCCCAGGGTGCTTAGCAGCCTGGGAGGAAGAGCCACCCTCCCTCAGCACCCTGGCCAGGGTGATGAGGAGGATCCCGGTGCCCCCTTCTCCTGCCGCGGGGCCGGGGACAAGCCCCACGGCAGGAGAAGGGGGCGCTGGGCTCCCTGCCATGGGGCCGGGGACAAGCCCCGCAGCTGGGGAGAAGGGGGTGCCGGGCTCCCTGCCGCGGGGCCGGGGAAAAGACCCGTGGCGGGGAAAGCCGCCCTGGACCCCTGCCAGCTGGGGAAGCCCCTAACCCCCGGGGGCTGGCTGGAGCTGCTGCAGGGGCTCCCACCAGCCCGCCTGGGCTAGGGGTACCTCTAGCAGGCAGGGGTCTAGCAGCTGCCGCCCAGGGCTGGGGAATCCCTGCCCTTCGGGGCTTTTTCCCCTGCCTGGCTCTGTGGGTGAGAGCCAGACAGCGGATTCAGTGGCAACATGGCCCGCAGGGGGGCCATGTTGCTACACCTCCCATGGTGCCCTGCCCCGGAACCGAAATAGCATGCCCACAGTGTGGACATGCTATTTCGATTCCCGCTTTTTGCTTATTTCTCGGACAGTGTTTTTTTTTTATTTCGAAATAACATGTTATTTCAAAACAAGTTATTTCAAAAGGGCTTGTTGCGAAACAAGCCCTGTGTGTGTGAACATAGCCTATGTGACACAGGGGTCCTTGTTTGTTTGTCCAATCTCTGTCACAAACTTGATCTTATCTCTTCTCTTTATACTGAGATCCCATTCCCCCTTATCTCACTCTTCAATTGTTTTCCTCTAAACTCAACCCTTCTCTGGTCTCATCCTTCTGCAGTCTCTTCTCACTCATAGTCCCTCTCACTTTCTCTGAGATCCTCCTGCTATATCTCACTCTCTCCTTTCCCAAATCTCTCAAAGCTCTTCATGGTGATTTCTTCCACTATTTCATTTTTATGCCTTGTCTTTCATCCATCAACCTACATTTCTGCTTACTCCCAGGATCCCTGTCTCTTCCTCATAGAATCACTTCTCATTGTCCCTAGAGTCAATGTCAGTGGAAACCTTCTATGTATACAAGTTGCAAGATTCTTTTCCTTTTCCTTTCTTGCTCATATTAACATTCCCTGTGTCCCTTCTGTGGGAATCAACTAGGCATCTTCCCTAGGTCCTGCAGTTACTTTCCCCTGAGAGGTCTTTTCATCAACCTTGGCAGTCCCTTGATATATTCCTCCATTTCTTTTTGTGCCTACCCCTCCCCATAGTTATTGTATATTTATTCCCCCTCTTCTCCTTTAGTATGCATACACCTGGCCGCCCAAGGATCAGACAAAGAGATGCCAATGCCTATTCATGAGGATGTGACTTTACATAAGTAACAGGCACATCTTTAAAATTTGTGTGATTGATGAAAACTGATATTTAGGACTCAGTTCTACAGCAGCTATTCTCCTGAAAGTGCCATTGAACTCATTGGGGGTTCTGTATCCACAGCAACTGAGGAACTGGACCTATGGTAAGAAATGAAAAGATATTTTTAGCTGATATACATGGAACTAAACAATAGATTGCAATGGGCACCCTAAAAGCCATAAAATTTCTACAATATGAAGGCTACTTTTGGTAGAGAGAGTAAGATGCTAAAATAGAGATAAATGCCTCTCAAGAAACAGACCTTTCACTTTTTAAAAAGAGTTCAAGGAAATAAAACAAGCAAATGAACTTTTTAATGAGATAGATATGAGAACCCATTTATTGCCACTAAAAAAATCTGTCGTGGCGCTTTCACTCATATCGCATCGAGAGGATAGAATCCAGTACTTAAAACTTGAGAGAAACATACTTAAAAGAAAAGTGAATTGAAAGAAGTTTCCTTTCTTTCAGGTAACACTGATGAAATAGGAACTTTGCAAAAGGTTCAGCTTTTTTAATCTAGTCACCAGAAAAGGCTCAAAGTAGGACAAAAGGTGTTTTTTTCCCCTATATTCACAAATACAACATATTTGTATATTTCCAGAACATAGAATTCTGTTCTTAACTCTTGTGAGCCAGATTTTTCAGGAGATTTCAGAATCTACAACTAGACCCTGTTGATTAAACAAATTCAGCTCTCACTTAGCCACCTAAATTAAGCAGCCAAATTTTTAAAAGCACCCAGCATCCCCCTTCTGAGCTGAAACGAAGAAAAAAAGAATCAGAATATCTGTAATTACACATGGGGAACTGACAAAAGTTTTTCATGTTAGATATGTACTATATGCAATTTCAAATTTCTGTTGCTGGTGAGATGTGAGTATTTTTAATCATATTTGAGATGCAGATACATGTAGAAAGTCAGAGTTATGAACACACCAGTCAACCTATACCTCATTTGGAAACAGAAGTACAAAATCAGAGAGCAGCAAAGACAGAAATAAATAAATAAATAAATAAGCCACAAATAAACTACAGTACAGTACTGTGCTCAATGTAAAGTATTAAAATAAAATAATAAATTAATTAAAGATAATAAAGGGATTTTTTAAAGATTTTGATAAGGGAAGGAAACTGTTTCTGTGCTTGTTTAATTTAACTTTATATTGTTAAAAGCAGAAATATTCTTCTGTGTAATAAAGTTTCAAAGCTGCATTAGCTCAGTGTTTAACTGTAAACTTTTGAATGAACTGTAGCATTTTGTTTAGTGTTACAAACATAGTAGAATTATCAACATGCATCATTCCCATGGTGTTCATAACTCAGAGTCTACTATGTTGGAGTACCATATAATAGACTGAAAGGTGACCAAATATTCTGTGTTGAAACTGAATTGCATTATATTTCATAAACACCATATGCATGTCTGTAGAAGATAATGTAATTTTACCAAAGATAACCTACAAGCAAATCAATTTCTTTTTCATCTGCTTAGTGTACCTAAAAAGGTCACAGAGGAGAGTGAATGTTCACAGGCTATATGTCAATATTCACTAAGTTTTGCAATAAAGGGCAGAAATTAATGAGGCAATAGACAGTAAGCAGCAAGCACATGTAGGAAGAATGAGTGTTCTGGGGCTAGTCACCATTTTTACAATATGACATAACAATGTATGTACAGATGTGAACAAAGGAGCTATTATAATTATGCATCCAAATCATCCTCAAAGTTCAAAACAGAAATAAAATGGCCCATACTATTATACATAATTCAAGAGTAATGAACAGTGGGAAAAAAAAACTTGTGACGCAAAGCTGTGTAGTTTTGTAAAACAAATAATTTCTCTGCACTACCATTTTGTCCAACTGCTGTTCCAAAACTCTTCTGTTCTGCTATTTACTACTGGGTAAAAGATCTATGGGTAATTCTGGTACAAGGGCTTAACTTCTCTTAAAGACTAAGAAATTATTGCATGAGCTTTTGTGGGAGAAAATCCTACATCAGAGGCTTTGAAGATGGGGGAAACTTACAGAATGGGGATGTTCTGATGAACTGGGATTTTCTCCTACGAAAGCTCATGCAATAAATAAATGTGTTTGTCTTTAAGTGCCACAGGACTCCTTGTTTGTTTTCGTGAACTAGACTAACACGGCTGCCCCTTTGGAACTGAACTGCACTTGCAGACTGTGGTGTTTTGGACTACCTAGGGTCATTGGTGTTGTCATAGTAATAAATGGGAGAGTTGTTTTAATACTTGGGAAACCTGTCTGTCTGGTTCTCACTACTCTCAGTTACCTTTTAATAAAGATTCCCTATACAGCTCTGAATATGCTGCTTCTCATTTTTGGAATATAATTCTCCTAAAACTCAACATCTGGCAACAGAAGATTGGATATGAGATGGAGTTGGCTATTCTCAACAATCCTGGCAACTATGGAAAACCAGAATGCAATGTAAGAAACAAAACTTTTATTTACTACTTGCATGGTGGTTGGGTGGTGGCTCTGAAAGCTGATCTGTTTGCCTGAGGGCTGGCTGGCTAGTCTGAAAGCTGATCTGCCTGCAAGTACAAGTGAAGAGACAAACACTAATCACAAGAGGACAGCATGGCTTCACTTACTACACTGATCAAAGCATTTGATGTTTCATCGAATTTGTGGGAAACATATATTGCCTGATTTCAATATTTTGTGATAGCAAATGATATAACTGATTAGAAGAGGTTACAAATTTTTCTAACAATGATTGGAGCTAAGACTTAGAGTTTGCTCTGTGACTTGCTTTATCTAGAGAAGCCAGAACAAAAATCTTATGGTGATTTAGTGAAAGTTCTGAGAGCACACTTTCCCCTGAAGGCCACTGGTAATTGCAGAAAGATATAGATTCTACCAAAGGAATCAAGGGGAAGGTGAATCAGTTGTACAGTTTATAGTAGCCCTGAAGAGACTGGCGGAACACTGATTTCAAGAACATGTAAGAGGAAATGCTGCGTGACAGGATGTTGTATGACCTACACAGTGACTCAACACAGAAATGCCTTTTAACTGAGGATCAACTCACCTTGCAGAAGGCTGTTGAGATTTCAGTCTCTATAGAACGCATCACCCAAGACATGCAACAGATCAGGGTCACAATGCATAAGGTATCCCCACAACTTACCCACAGAGCACAGGAGAGACAGGAATTACTGGTGTGGGGAGCAGGGTCACCTTGCATCAGAGTGCTGGTGTAAGGAACTACTGTGTTGGTAGTGTGGCAAGAGAGGGGACATTGAATGTGCCTGCAAATAAAGGAAGGATGAGCCAAACAGAAGATGCAAACCTGAGAAAAATGAGCTGTTGGTTTGGTGAACAAAGAGGGAAATTCTGCATGCTGTAGAACAGCCT
Organism: Podocnemis expansa; assembly: GCA_007922195.1. Taxonomy (NCBI): domain Eukaryota; kingdom Metazoa; phylum Chordata; order Testudines; family Podocnemididae; genus Podocnemis; species Podocnemis expansa. Next base: position 43,909,387 of record ML681966.1, on the reverse strand, counting down.
CCAGGTGATCACAGTAACACCCAGTCAGAAGATGAAGAGTGTTTTGTCTAATAACAACTGGTCCACGTAAATTTTGTGTGACACCTGTTTTGGAAGGTAAACTTGTACATATGGAATTGGACATTGGCACAGCTGTTTCATTAGTTTCTAACATTGTATATGAGAAGGACTTTAGACATCTGCCACTTATGCTGACAGTAGTTGTTTTGAAGACGTATACTTGGGAGACTGTTCCCCTGTGGCATACTATTGATGTGAAAGTAGAATTCAGTGGACAGAACAACAAAGCTACCACTATTTGAGGTGAAGGGTAATTACCCAGCCCTAATGGGAAGATCTTGGATCAGAAAAATCCAACTCAGTTGGGCAGGAGTGCATCAATTGACTGAAGCCGACATAAGTCTGGCAGTGGTACTAATGAACCATTCTGCTGTTTTCAGACAAGACTTAAGCAGCATGAAGGGAATCACCATGAAGTTAAATATAAAGCCTGATTGCCAACCAAAAGATTTGAAGGCCAGAATAGTGCTATTTGTCATCAGAGCCAAGGTTGAAGAAAACTTGGAGCAGCTAGTCAAGAAGGGAGTCTTAGTGCCAGGTATTCACAGCTGGTGGGTGACACCCATTGTCCCAGTAGTGAAGAAGGATGACTCCATTTGGATTTGTGGAGACTTGAAGGTCACTGTCAACCGAATGTTATGTGAGGAACAATATCCTCTTCCTTGCACTGAGGACATCTTTGCAGGTTTGGCTGGAGGACAAAAATTTAACAAGATTGATTTGAGTCAAGCGTACTTACAGATGCATGCTGAAGAAAAATCTCAAGAGTTATTGAGTATCGCAACACAGAAGGGGTTGTATAGATATTACCGTTACCTTTTGGAATTACTTTGGCCCCGCTTTGTTCCAGAGGGCAATGGACCAGATTTTGAGTGGCTTATCAGGACTACAGTGATGTCTGGATGACATCCTGGTCACTGGCAAAAATGAGCAGGAACACCTTTCAGACTTGGAAGCTACTCTTCAAAGACTGGAACAGTATGGTCTATGCATTAACAGAAATGAATGTAAATTTTTCCATCCCTCAGCTGAATATTTAGGACGTATAATTGATGCTTTCACTTGAAGACTACTAGCCATCTGGTCATGGTTAAAAGATTTTTCCTAGACCTGTGGGATGCTGTGTAGTGTTTAGCAGCTTCCTCCCACAAAAACACTTAGAGTATTGGATGCCTTCATCAAAGAATGTGCCTTGGCCTCAGGTGACGCCCTTACAGTGGTATGGGATGCCTCGAGCATGGCTGGTTGTGGCATTGCTACAGCTGTGGTTATGCGCCGTGCAACCTGGCTTCAGGCTTATGGCCTCTCCCATGTCTGGCAGCACTCCATGTTGGACCTCCCTTTAGAGGGACAGTCTTTCTCCTGCCCATGGATCCCCTGATCCATGGCAACTGTGCCCATGGGTCAGCCCTCAGTGCCCTGGGTATGCTTAGTCCCCAGGTGCCTCAGTGTTCTCCCAGTCTATTGTGATCCCTCGAACACCTGGGGGAGGGGTCCTCATTGTATTCCCCCCCCACACACAAGCGAAATGGCTACCCTTGTGGGAGCCTTTGGACCGCAGGGGGGTGGTCCCCCTTTCCGTCATTATAGGTGATCAACCCCAACAGGGTTACCTCTCCCTCCATTAAACCTTTGGACTGCAGGGCAGTACCATAAAGCAGTACCCTCACAATCAGCCTTGGGACACCTCTTTCCCCTCTCTTGTAACGATGCATCTCCCTCTTCCCTTACCATACCCTTTGGGTCAAGCAAGGGCCTGGCAACGGAGACCGTTTCCTCACATGCACTTCATTCCAGTCGCATATGCCCTTGGAACATTGGTGGAAAACTGGGGGTCACAGAGGTATGAGAAAGGGACCCATAATGCCCCCCCCCCAAAAAAAAAACTATAGCCCTCTTTGACAAGGAGAGGACACCTATACCTCTGCCAACTTTTCCCAGTTGGGCACATTGATATGTGTACCTGCCTGTGTTACTATCCCAAGAGCACTCCTTCCCTATGTTGGCCCACAACGGATCTTGGGGAGACTACTGCAGGATGGTGTACCTACTCTTTCGATGGCTGGTATGATGGCAGGCTTCTATCCCTTGTCCTCTACCTTCTCCCACCTTGCCTCCCCAGGCAGCACCCCCTTTAATATCGGGGCCATGCTCTTCAGACTCATGTTCGGCCTTTTGCCCAGAGAATCCTCGAGCTTCACTGTAGGGGTTTGCTCTTTCAGCTCCTACCCCTCCTCCCCAAGGACTTTCACCACATCACATCAGTCCTTTGGTCCATGGGCAAACTTCAAGTTAGCCCTCGACTGGAACCCCCTCTACTCTGGTGCCTCCCTCTGGCCAGGCAAGGGTCGCTTTCCCCTGAAAACCCCAGACAGCCGTCTAGGAGCTGCCTTGATCTTTCTGGAGCATTCCCCTTCTCCCATATTTGCAACAAAGGGAGATGGCAGGGGATAGAGCACTTAACCACCATCACTATTTGTACAATTGAGTGAACCCATCTGAGGACCAGTGGTCCTTAGCTCAGGGTAGCTCCCCTTCAGAACTCTCATTCCCAAGGTAACTTATGAATCCTTAACAGGCTGGAAAGCCTAATGCCTTATGGGTGACGATTTCATAACATCTCCTCTTGCCCCTGTGTCCCTTACAGGACATAGTGGCTTTCCCCTTTTCCCTAAGTAGGGGTTGCCATATGCTCGCCTTCCCCCTAACAGGGGTGTCTCTCTCTCCCTTTTTCCCCATCCAGGACCCGCCCAGGCCTTATTCTTCCAAAACATGGGGAGGTTCACCATTAACACCCCTCCATTATAGACCACTTCTGCCTTGCATCTTGGCTAAGTCATCATCTTCTCTCCTCATCAGGAACTACGCAAGATCCCTCATAGTTGGCCTGTTGTAGCTGGGACCCAACACCTACACCTGCCACAAGAGATGAGTCAACCAGCTGTGTTCTGAAGGCTGCCTTCCTCTCCATAGAAGTGAGGGTGACAATATCTTGCTAGAGGAGAAGTGAGAATATCTTGCGAGCTTTGTTCCTCCCCACTAAATACTCCAATTCTGGAGCTTGGGACCATGACCCTCAGGGGGACCTGACTCATCTATAGAGATTGTCGGATACCCCTTCCTTCAATTTGGCATCTCTCTCCCTACACAGGTCTGTGTATTGGGAGACTAGAGTATGGGGGCAAGGGAAAGAAATGCACATCTAGTCTTGAAGTTGCATAAAGACCTCCCAGAACCCTGTGATGGGTTCTCACCACCCCTGCCTCAGATCATTTCCCTGACCCAAAGGGATGACCTAACATGGGAACCCAACCACCTTTCCTCCAGTCTCTCTGTTTCACTTACCAGTCATTCAACATTCATGAGCTCTGCCATTTGGCTTCCCTACTGATGCTAGGACAGGAGTACTTAAGGACCTTTCCTTCCTACGATAACCAGTTGAAGGATCATCTCTAAAGAAGGGCCCTTCTGGGGTACCCACTTCTCTCCTTACGACAACCTCCTTGATGGAGCAAATCTGATGCTCTTGGGCTGCAGAGACGGGTCTGCCGAGCGTCTAGACCTTATTCCGAGGCCTGCTTCCCCCCCAGCCCTCCATTCCGATATGTCAATGGATGGAGGGGCCAGGGTCCACAACTACTCCTTCCTCGTTATTCTTCTTCCTACGTTATCTTCCATATGGAGGCGAGACGCCTTTAGTTTCAGGCACCCCTTATCAATCCTACCCTTGGCATCTCCTACCAGTGTGTCACTGGGGAAAGGCCTTTTGCCTACCTCGTTTGCGCAAGGGGTGATATGTTCCCTGTCCCACTCTTGCTTAGTAACCTAAACCAATTCACTTCCCTTTTGGGTTAAGGTGGCAAGGGCGGCAAGTATCCCACTCTTGCTCATTGCCTGCAGTCATAGAAGCCTGTTGCTCTGCACCATGACTGCCTTTCTCAGGAGTCAATTCTACTAGGGAAGGGCAACCCTCCTACACTAGATGGTCTTGCTGGTGACTAGGATGTTCTTGCTATTGTGATATAGCAAGTCTCCCAGTGATATACCGGGGATTGCCCCTGTTGGAGTTCTAGTCTCCTGCCAGAGTGACAGATGACCCCTCGGCACTCTCGTGCACGTCTTCTCTTGAAGGTCCTGCACTTGGTGGTGTCTCCGTAGTCATGTGCATGGCAGCCACTACTTTTTACTCAAGTTTGGGGTACTGGGCTGTTTGTGGGTAACTGTGCTGATGGTGCATAAGATTCTAACTTCGCCCACCTTCCACAGTACGGCAAGCAGTCACCCGGTGCTGAATGTATCCAAGCAGAGCTCGAAGAAGAATGGTGGGTTGCTTATCAATAATCGTCCTTCTTCGAGATGGGCTGCTCAGATTCATTCAGATCCCTCCCACCTTCCCCGCTACTCGGAGTTAGTGATTAGTAGGAACTGGGGAGGAGCAGGGCTGTGGCCATATATATGGTCAGGGGGCGGTGGCTGCCAGCCCTGTCCTGACAGGCTAAGGCTAAAAAGAAGTTTCGGCCAATTGTGTGCTGCGGCACGTAGATACCTGATGCTGAATGAATCTGAGCAGCCTGTCTCGAAGAAGGATGGTTATCGGTAAGTAATCCACTGTTCTTCCCATCAGTGAAGTTAGCAGACACTGGAGTTCCTCTCACTTGTTCAAAGAAAAGGTGTTTCAATAGTGCTTCTACTCTTGGCACTCCAGAGGTAATTCGTGCTTGTGATGCTAATGAAGGAGAATTGACTTGACCTGGAATTAAAGAAGCAAGTCTAAAAAACCATTTGCCCAAAAGTAATTGCAGACAAGACATTGAGGGAAACTTTTCATGCAGTAATTCTTCAAAAAACTAAGAGCAAAGAAAGGGCACCTAATTTTTTACCTTGTCAGATGAAAGGGAACACATTAAGGGATGCAGAAATAAAAAAGTGAGCACCAGAATCACTGGTTAGTAAAGGGCTACTAAAAAGTTGCTTCTGAGTGTTTGGCAAATCCCAGAGCCATAATATGGTTGCCAAAATTCTAATTAAATTTCATTTCTGCATATTGTAACAGCTCAGCTTTAAAACAGGTCAATGTATTGATTTTAGTGGCAAGGGATTTGAAATCATTCATTTTGTATGCTCTTATTTTCTTGCTTTCTGAAATTAATCTGCTGTTGCAGCTAGTGAATTAAACATGCAGATATTCTGATAATCAGAGAGAAAATGAAGTAGGTGCACTAGGGATGTTGCTCTGATAAATTACATAAAGCATCTCTTTTGAAACCCCTGCCATTGCAAGGACTTTTTAGACTAGATTATACTGTTCATTTTATTATTCTTTTACACTCACTATTAGTAGGATCAGTAAAATTAGATACTTTTATTTTTAACTTTGATTTCTTTCCCCAGTGCAGTACTTATACATTTAATGATTCATGGTATTTATGTTCACCCGACTAGCCTGTCCTGGATGTGACTTAGAATGAATTGGAGCTATGTATGAATAGAACCAAAAGGGAAGGAAAAAGATTAGATATGTCTGTGTAAAACAAGGTTGGGTTTATTTGTTCATTGTTATTGTTGTTTATTTTATTTATTTAAGGCATTATTCTAATGACAGAGTTAAACCATAAGAGCAAATGTTAAGTGGTTCATAAATTCTAGTAGACCTCTACACTTTGCAGCATGTGGAATAAAATTTCATACCTCACTGTTGCTTTTTTTTTCCTCTCCATTTGCCAAGAGCAACAACATATTTTTCGGTAAGAATGGGCTTTGTTTACATGAAGACGCTTTAAGGCAGGGAAGTAAGGGGGTGAAAGGAGCCCACTTACCTCACTACAGAGGCTATCCATATCACAGGTAAGAGCACACCATAGAAAACAGCTGCTTCTGGCTTGATACCTTTATTGTGGCCAGATAGCAAATGTGAAAAATGGAGACAGTGGTGGGAAGGTGGGAGGTGAGAATAGGATTCCACATAAGACTAAGCCCCAAAAATCAGGACTGTCCCTAAAAATCAGGACAGCTAGTCACCTTACTCCCTGTTCATGTTGGTGTGTGGGAGTGGATAAGCAAGGGGGCAGATCTGGCAGAGTACTGCCTCCAACCTCCCATGCTGAGCTGGCATTAGCCTCCTCAAGAAAGGAGCTGGTGCAGCTAACTTTTCTCATGCAGCAAGGCTAATCGGGGACCAAATTGTTACTTTAATACACAGTTCAGTCCCTGATCTGCTTTTGGTACTGTTCAGTTATTTGGAGCTCCTACTCAGGCTGGATTGCAACCTGTCAACAGAACAAAGTAAGGCTTCTGGGGGGAGAGCATTTTGTGCATCTCCTTTGTAGCAGACTTCATTTATATTGAACTCAACTTAATGTCTTCTATCAGCTGACTCAATGAAATGTAAAGTGCAGCACACAGAATCCAAAGTCATAACAGTTACATAGCTACATACATTAATCTGTTGATATCAATTGGGACTGTACACAAGTCCTGCTTCTTGCATAATGTGGTTATGTGCTGTTTCTTACTTAGACTTTGAACTTTTCTTTCTCTTTTTCATATAACACTTTAGAACTACCAAAACACAATGATACATGATGTGATAACCAATCAACATTACAACTTAGCATGATTGCAATTTAGATGATTGCTTTTCTAATGCAGTGTTATTCTGACTGACTAGAACACTTGTGTACATACATATATTATATTATATTATATTATATTATATTATATTATATTATAAAGATATGAAATCTGGGTTCTTGTGGAGAGATTATTTTCAGTGCTAGAATAAAAACAAAATTAAAGCATTTGAAGATCAAAGAATGTATTAGATCATCCAGTCCAACCTTCTATTAGTGCAAATGTTAGTCAACAATAAAGACCTAAATCAACAAAGACTGTCTGATTTTTAGAAGATGGGAACATTTGTATGAAGTATTTGAACACTGAGATGTTTATAATATATATCTGCTCCATTGGTATCCTCTAACTTGAGTACATTCCATAACATAATAACCAGTAATATTTTGAAGGCCATAACTGCAACATAAATATGTGAATAATTGCATGTATGGATTTGCATGGATCAATGCATCTGTGCAAAGAGCTGATAATGTGCCCAGAGTAAGCATATTTTCATACATGCAAAAGAGGTTGCATGTCTGACTTTATGCACTGGGCCCTAGGATTATAAGGGCAGCTGACAGGCAAGCGCTCGCCTGCTGGTCTCTGCAGCAGAGTCCTACTTCCTGCTCTGAGGCACATGAAGCTACTTTGACACTCATTTCTACTAAAGTAGCTATGCAACCCAGAAAAAATTCAGCTCAGCACACTACATACATGTATATGAAATGTACATAGCAATTAAATAGCATCTTTAGTAAAAGGAAAAGCAATTTTAAAAGTTGGATGCTGCAACAAATGAGTCTCAGAGTGTGTGTGTGTGTGTGTATGTGTATATATATATAGCGAGAGAGAGGTGACTGGATAGCATAGTGGTTAAGCGCGCCGTAGTGGTTAACAGCGACGCCCTTTGATACAGGAGACTGGGGTTCAAATCCTGGTGGGTACCTACCTACCTTCCCAGTAGGGGTCCTTGGGCAAAAGACCCTCTAATACCTCACTTGCCTACCTCGAATATGAGAGTGACACGAACTATGAGAGTCATGCCGGCTTGGACGTCGCCTGGATTAACAAGGTCCACGCTGGATGTTGGGGAACCAGGACAATCTGATGATAAGTGGGCTACTGGAACAAACCATGCATGGACGAGATAAGAGAACCTGGAATTGATGGAATGCTACTACAACAGTAAACCTAATGAGATGGGATATATGAAAAGTATGAGGGAACTTTGGATGGACAAAAGACCTACATCCACACTAAAGGAGAAACAGCTAGTTACCCAATGCTTCAACATAGTAAAGAAGCAGCTGCTCTCACAACTGGAGATAGACCAACTCCACATTACTTCCCAGACTCAAGAAGAAGACTGGGAAGAACAACTGGATGTGCAGCCACCACCTGAAGCTGGAACTTCCCTGCCACCCCCTCCATTACAGAGCCCAGCAGCTGATATGAGGCATAAGATCATGGATAAACTAGCTACAGTCAACCCTTGAGACTGATTACCCAGGCTTGTTGGAGAAGTACCATCAGATAGTATGCTAGAAGATGCCAATAGAGCCCTAATGACAATTCCTACTACCACCATAACTCAAACCAATGAACTAGTATAAGCTATAGCCTCTGTAATCCTGGAGATGCTTGGCCTACACAATCAAGAAGAACAGCAGTACATACCCCCCCCTGGAAAATGAGGTTGGAGGATAAGATCAAGGCAACCCAGAGAGAAGTCAGCTGGCTGGTGGAACTACAGAAGGGTGTAGAGATTAAGGATAAGAATCGGCTACTGAAAAAATACAAGGGCCTGACTCCATCTGAAGCCCTAGAGACTGCTAAACAAAGGCTCACAGCACTGGCTACCAGGCTAAGGAGATACACTAGAGAAGCAGAGGCCAAAAAGATAAATGCCCTCTTCTCCAAAGAACCATTCAGGGTGTACTCCCAACTGCAGTGCAACAACACAACAACAGCAGAGCCAGCAACAGTGGAAACTGAACAGTACTGGAAGAACATATGGGAGAAAGAGAAGACTCATAACACCAGTGCAAAGTGGCTGCAGGACCTGAGAACAGACCACAGCAATCTCCCAGAACAGGAACCAGTCATCATCACAGTAGCAGACATCCAACAGCGGGTCAAGAACATGAAGAGCTGGACAGCACCTGGCCCGGATATGATCCACACCTACTGGCTAAAGAAACTAATAGCAGTGCATGAACGCCTAGCAGCACAGATGAACCAGCTGCTAGCAGCAGGCTCCCACCCAGACTGGCTAACACAAGGAAGGACAGTGCTGATCATGAAAGACCCCCACAAGGGAACAGCACCATCCAACTACCGGCCAATAACCTGCCTCCCCACAACATGGAAAGTCCTATCAGGCATCCTAGCCGCCAAGCTACAGGACCACATGGGCCAGTACATGAGCACAGCTCAGAAGAGCATTGGGAACAGCACCAGAGGCTCAAAACACCAGCTGCTCATAGATAGAGCAGTCACCCAAGACTCAAGGTCTAGACAGACCAATCTGAGCACAGCCTGGATTGACTACAGGAAAGCCTACGACTCAATGCCGCACACATGGATCTGTGAATGTCTGGCGCTATACAAAGTCAACAGGACACTGAGAACCTTCCTCAAGAACTCAATGGGACTGTGGAAGACAACACTGGAAGTCAAATCAAGACAGCTTGCACAAGTGACCATCAAGTGCGGCATATACCAAGGTGATGCGCTGTCCCCGCTGCTGTTCTGCATTGGCTTGAACCCCCTCAGCCAGCTAATCACAATGACTGGATACGGATACAAGTTCGAGAGTGGATCTACCATCAGCCACCTCCTCTACATGGATGACATCAAGCTGTATGCTAAGAATGAATGAGACATCGACTCGCTAATCCACCTGACACGGATCTACAGTGAGGATATTGGGATGTCATTCGGACTGGAGAAGTGTGGCCGGATGGTAGTAAAGAGAGGAAAGGTAGTCAAGACTGATGGCGTGGAACTACCAGCAGGCCACATAGCAGACCTACAGACCAGCTACAAGTACCTTGGCATCCCACAGTCACATGGGAACCACGACGAGGAGGCAAGGAAGACAGCAACATCCAAGTACCACCAAAGGACAAGACAGGTCCTGAAGAGCCAGCTCAATGGGAAGAACAAGATCCACGCCATCAACAGGTATGCCCTGCCAGTCATCAGATACCCTGCCGGTATAGTGAGCTGGCCAAAGGAGGACATGGAGGCTGCCGATGTGAAGACCAGGAAGCTCCTCACAATGTATGGAGGTTTCCACCCCAAGTCCAACACCCAGAGACTGTACGCCAACCGGAAAGAAGGCGGGAGGGGTTTGGTGAGTGTCAAAGCCACTGTCCTGGATGAAACCCAGAGCATCCAGGAGTACATCAGTAAGATGGCACCCAAAGATGAGCTGCTGAGAGAATGCCTGAGGCAGCAACAGACATGGGAGGAAGATCAAGCAGAAGATGTCTCATGGCAAGACAAGACCGTGCATGGGATGTATCATCGACAGATAGCTGAGGTGGCTGACATTGGGAAATCCTACCAGTGGCTGGAAAAGGCTGGACTAAAAGACAGCACTGAGGTACTGATCATAGCAGCACAAGAACAGGCACTGAGCACCAGATCCATTGAAGCAGGGGTCTACCACACTAGACAGGACCCAAGGTGCAGACTGCGCAGAGAGGCCTCAGAGACAGTCCAACACATAGTGGCAGGATGTAAGATGCAGGCAGGAACAGCATACACTGAACGGCACAACCAAGTAGCTAGCATTGTGTACAGGAACATCTGCACAGTGTATGGGCTAGACCCTCCCAAGTCCAGATGGGAGATCCTACAGAAGGTCGTGGAGAATAACAGGGCTAAGATCCTTTGGGACTTCCAGATCCAGACAGACAGGCAGGTACTGGCCAATCAACCAGACATTGTGGTAATAGACAAGGACCAGAAGACAGCGGTGGTGATAGATGTAGCAGTGCCAAGTGACAGCAACATCAGGAAGAAGGAGTATGAGAAGCTGGAGAAGTACCAGGGCCTGAAAGAGGAACTAGAGCGGATGTGGAAAGTGAAGGCCAAAGTGGTCCCAGTGGTGGTAGGAGCACTCGGGGCTGTGACTCCTAAGCTGGGAGAGTGGCTCCAACAGATCCCAGGAACAACATCAGAGCTCTCTGTCCAGAAGAGTGCAGTGCTAGGAACAGCTAAGATACTGCGCAGAACCCTCAAACTCCCAGGCCTCTGGTAGAGGACCCGAGGTTGAGGATGACACATACCACCCATTGGGGTGAGAGAGGAATTTTTTTTATATATAGTCTCAGTAATCTCTGAAAATATCCATATAAATAATTTAAAGTTTAAAGCATGATTCAATTGAATTATTTTTTCCTTTAGTATGGGTATGTGTTGGGGAGTGTAAGTGTGTTATATCATCTACATCACCTACCATGAATGTTTAAAGTAAGTTTTATTGCATAATGATTGAGCTGCATTAATCTCAATTAGAGAGGAAACTTTATCTCATTTTTTATGCGCGGTATCTGACCTTGCAAGGACTTGTGAAATTGCCTCAAGAGGTTAGGCAAAAATGATCTATTCTGTAGACTCCTTATCTATATTCACCTTGAATAATGCTTAAAATAAAAATTGTGAAAGTATGTCTGAAATCTAAAGAAAACAGTAGCTATTATGATGAAACTGGCTGTGGCCTTTTATAGCTTTCTTTATCTTTTATGACTGCTCTGTTCCCTGCAGTGTATCTGTGAAGTGCAGAAAAAGTTCACAGCAGATGATTATACTAAGGTACCAAAGCTAGTGAAGTGTGAGATAATCTTTTGAGCTGAGAATTAGTGTCTCAGGCAACCAAGCGAGAAACCAAAGGGGAGTTATCCCTTCAGTAAAGTTTAACATCTAAGACACACCTGAAGCTATAGCTGTTTCTTATTACTCAAATCAATACTTTTGACCATTTGCTTACATGTTAATAAAGGCTATTTTCTTTACAGTGACATCGGTATTTAACTTAATACAGTGCAAATTCCTGAGACTCTAAACAGTACAACATATGATATTATTAATATACTATTTATGGTGTCATTCTTTGGATTGGAAATATTTCTTTCCTTGAAATATACACAAATGAGAAGGGAGAGATGTGTGAAATTCCATGAGTTTGGAATTTTTGCATGTTAGTAACATATTTTTACCTTTCATTTCTCTATCATTTAAACAATACTATATTAATACTATACAATAATGGTATATGAAAGAACCTCTTCACCTGCTATTAAAATGCACCTACCTCTGAGTTTGAATTGGGTAACTTTTAGCAACATATACTACACAACATGTACTCATGAAACAGCCTTTTGAAGACTTCCAAGTATTATCATTATGATAACATAGCTACTGAGGGGAAATGCTAAAACAAACAAAATCCCACACATTGAGAAAGAGTCACAGTTATTTCAAGTAGCAATGCCTTGTAGCCTGCTTACACCACACACTTTTTTTCAGGTCTTAGGGAGTGGGAAGTACTCCTTGGTGTCTTGCTTTTCTGACATAGGATTCAGGAATGTGTCACCAATGCTGTGATGTGAGACAACAAAGCCTTGTTAAGAGGAAGGGAACATGGGGAGATACTAATCTCAGATATGAGGATGACTTTGGGTTTGGTAGTGTTTGGTAGAAAACCAGAATCTAAAAGAAAAGATGGAGAAGCGAAAGTGTAAAAAGTCCAGAAAAAGATAGCGATCTTATCCAACCATTACAATTACAGTCAAGTTAGAGAATCCCGTTACAACATAGCTGTAACCTAACTGCATTATATCAAACTTAGATTTTTTTTTAAATGGGTAAACATATTTATGTTATAGCCTGTCACGGGGTTTCATGCCCCTGGACCACCCCCAGGACAGGGCAGCACAGCCTACTTGCCGCAGTATATCAATAAGCAGTCTCTATATGGCCCTAGGGTAGGGCAGCACGGCCTAACGGCCTCAGTCTACAAACTGGCAGTCTCTCTGCAGCCCTCAGGGCGGGGCAACGTGGCCTAGCAGCCACAGTCCAAACACAACAAGTGTCTCTGAAGCCCTCAAGGTGGGTCAGCGTGGCCTAGCAGCCATAGTCCACAAACTAGCAGTCTCTCTGCAGCCCTCAGGGTGGGGCAACATGGCCTAGTAGCCACAGTCTAAACACAAGTCCCTCTGCAGGGGTGTGGGACCCCAGGTAGGCGGGCTCAGGCCCTCCCGCTCCTCTGAGCCCCAGCCCAGGGCCCTAGGGTCATAGGGGTATGTCACCCAAGCAGCGGGGATCCAGGCCAAAACACGCTGATTTGGCACCCCTCTCCCCGGTTTCCCCTATCAGGGCCCCTGGGCTGCTTCCTACCTGGGGGTGGGTTGGGAAGCCTCATCCTGCATCAAGGTGTAGCTTCACCTGGGTCACAATCCTCTGGTGTACCCCTTCCCTCAGATCGCACAGACTCCTCAGGCCTATCCTTGGAGGTCAGCATCCGCTGGCTCACCGAGTAGAGTCCTGGGGCTGGAGCCTTCTGGAGACATCCTTCCCCTTCGCTAGCCCACCTAGACTGAGCTGAGCTGCAGCCTTTTATCTACCCACAGGTGCTGGAGCATGCCTGGCAGGGCTCTAGGGGTCGGGCTTCCCCCTTGTATAGCCCAGCAAGGGCTGTGCTAGTGCGGGCGTGGTCGCCCTGTCACATAGCCACATGAAAAGCTCAGTGCTTCCAATGTGAGAGAATCAGAGAGTACATTCTGTTAAGCTCATGAAAAAAAACAAAGACCCCCATTTTCCTTCCATTATTTAAATATTTTAATATGTTTTTCACGTTCCTTAGTTCTCTCAGTCCTGGGAACATACTGTGAGAAGGTTGGCTCAGAGAAGGAGAAATACTAGAAGAACAGAACAATCTTACCATAAGGTCCATTGAAATCAATGAAATCATCAGATATGTCCACACACACTGTTTAAACAGAAATAAAGCTGGTTATTTCAATTTAAAAAAATGGTAGGTCCACACGACGTTCCCTTATTTCAAAATGAGGGGCTCCCTCATTTTGATATAAGGAAAGTTATACAGATATAATAAAACCTAGTATTACATCAATATAATGATTAAATCGAAATTGTTATTTCTAAATAACACAGTGCAGACATGTTATTTTGATTTAACTGTTAAATCGATTTAACACTTTCCCCCTTCTCCTTCCCAGGTGCTTTCCTTTTTTTATATATTGGGTGGGGGCATGGCACACTGAGGGGGCCATGTTGCCACACCTCCCATGGTGCCCCTATCCTGAATCGAAATAGCAAGTCCTGTGTCTGAACATGCTATTTTGATTTGGGTTTTTTGGTGTGGACTTGTTAAATTGATTTAACTTATATTGAGCTAATGATTTTATACTGATTTTATTAAATTGATATAAGTAAAATTGATTTAACCATGTACGTGTGGACATAGCCATCTTTCGGACTGTATAACTCATCCACATCTGTCATAAACAGACAAATAGGTGGAGTTGTTTAAAACACAGTTAATGCAGTGGTGTGTACCAAAAAAAAAAAAATGGATATGCCCTTAGGGTCCCTAGCAAAGAGAGGGGTTTTGGAAAACAGTGGAAAAAAGAAGAAGAAATAAATGACTCTAACTAAAAAGAAAGAAAGAACTATTACTGAATGACATTTTTGAGATAGATTAAGCTAGTCTACTCCAGGTATGGGGTTTCTAGGTTTGAGAACATTTGGGCAATGTTTAATTTTCATCATATTTATTTTCGTCTTTGTACCAAACATAACGCTAGTTCAAAAACCATTTTACCCTTATTTTTTAAGTAGTCACATATTGCTCTAATTTTGAAATTAAACTTTCCATCTTTCAAGTATCCTCTCTTCTTCTACCTCGTATGTATTTTCACAACAAGAATTGACATTAAATGTAGTTTCAACCATTAAAGCATGAAGCCAAAAAAGAAAAAAAAAAAAAAAAAGGAATAGATCTGTAAGGAAAAAAATTGATATGATCTGAAGAGAAACCAGAAGTAAAACACCTACCATTCCAGTCTTTAGATAATGCATATACAACCTGCTTTGTATGGGTAACTAAACCATTAATTATATGCTAGAAAATCCAAGTAAGACACCTGCTGCTTTGTTAATTGAGTACTTACCACTGACTGGCCTTAGAAAAGCAAGCTATCAACAAGATTATAAGAAATGATTTAAGAAAAGTATTAAAAGTTTAAAAAAAAATCCCAAAACTATTCATGGTGTTTGAGCAACTATTTAAATGTGTCTGATTAATACATTCTAACAGCAAATTTACTACCTGATTCTTTCTAAATTGGCCAGATGAAGTATCTGGTATTTCTTGGTGATGTTAAACTGATAGGCTGTGTTCACACAGCCTCCTTATTTCGAAACAACAGAGGTTGTTTCAAAATAAGGTTTCAGCTGTTCACACGACGCACAGTTGTTTCGAAACAAGGGGAAGCCCTTGTTTCGAAACA
>ML681966.1:43784276-43884169 GCA_007922195.1 Podocnemis expansa | reverse complement strand
TACACTTACTTGCTGAAGGCTTTCTTTGTTTTCAGAGATCCCTGATGCTTGGCTGTTTTCAGGTGCAAATGCAGGAATTTTCCTCCAAGTCTTTTTAGTTTCCAAACTCATTCCCCATCTTCTGACACCATGTAATGATCTTGAGGGTTCATTAAAGATGATACTACAGAATGAGTAAGGAATAGAACTTTAATCATACAGACAGGTATCCAGGTGTGTACCTGGGAGCAGCCATGTTAAATCTTCTCTGGGGCACGTTTCCCAATTTACACAACAATGGCCTATGCTAGGGAGTCTCTAAATTCACAACCTTCTACAAGCATATCACTACACACTCCTTACTCCAACCTGGGGAAGGGGTTCTCGGACCCCAGGCATAGAGCTCTGTTGAACCCCGGGTTCGCGATGTGACTGGGATGGACCAGCGACACCCACCAATGAGACAGACACCAGTTCAAGTAAACAAAAAAACCCTACTTTTGTAGTGATACCTTAAACACCTTTAACCACTTAACAGTGTAAAACAAGGAGATCTATACAAAAACACTTGTAATCAACTAACAGTATGAAGCAAAAATCTATATAGGACACATAACCAACTAATAGCATAAAGCAAAATCTAAATGAACACTTATAACTAAATGACAATATAAAGTTAAAAACCTATGGAAAGCACTTATAACCAAGTAACAGTGTGGAGCAAGAGTCTATATAAAGCACCTGTAAAACACCTCCAGCCAAACAACAGGATAAAGTATGAGAGTCTATGCAAAACACTTACAACCTACAAAAGTACTTATGGTTAAATAACAGTATGGATTAATGACCTACAAGAGGGTGGCCATAATAAGTCAAGGACTTTTCTGGCCTTTTACTGCCTCAAGATCGGTATAGGCACTGACCAGCCCACCCGACGTGTATTTACCAATGGCTGGAAGCCATTCCTCCTTGCTAGCCAAGAAGGGTGGGCGGCAGAATGAAAAAAAAAAGTCAGATGAGAGAAAAATAAACCCCCACACTCCCCCTGTGTACACTGGGGAAGTTTGGGGCCAGCAGTTTAGAGCAGAAGCAGAGTAATGAACAATTATACAGTAAGAAGGATGCAAAATACAAATGACTAACAAAACACCTGGCAAATTAACAACACAAAACTATGCTAGACCTTAAACAACTATATCATAAAAAGATTATGCAGGATACAGAGGAAATAATAACAACCACACAAACTACGCAAAACTCAGGTGAAGAAGCTACAAACACAGGCTATATATAAATGGTACCAAGTAGAATGATTAAGAGAAGGTAGGAGGCCTATATCGATTTATAATACCTGTCCCAGGACCGCAGTAGAACCCAAAGTGAGGAGGCAGACCAGCTGCAGCATCTCAGCACTTAATCGTTCGGCCGGCAATCCGTGTACACCCCCCCCAAAAAAAAGAGGGTCTCGGGGGTGGGTACTCCCTGTCTCAGTCGGGGGATCAGTCCGACAGGGTTGTGATGTGCCCTTTAGCATCCGAGGGTGGGAGAACAACAAGCTAGCTGAGACAGGGGGTTTTAATAGAATTTTGCCCAGCCAGAGTAAAAATAGCCAATTAGGAGAGGGATCCTGGTCAGATCCAATGATAAAACTGGGACCCCAGACAATGACCCCTCCTTCGTGGTGATGGGGGTGCCGAGAAACTGTTCAGGGGGGATAGGAACTCACCCCCCTTCTTGTTGACATAAAGCTAGGGAGGCAGAAACTCACACAGGAGATTGAGGCCCATCAGGGAAGATCGATCCTTAACACTCTTCCCCTTGAGCTGGATAGCCCGGAGATGAGACCCATCAGGGGAGATAGATACTTAACACTCCTCCCTGTGAGCTCCATAGTCTAGAGGGCTATATTGGGGGGCGGGGTGGCCATTATGTCTGCCACCTCCGTTGACAAGCTCCTCCCCTTATAACTGTGGATGGGGTCCTGCCTAGGGCCTCTGCCACTGATTTCTGAGGGGTTGCTGAAGTCTAGGAGAGTAGGTGGAGCCTGAGGGGGTGAGCATGTCGTTAGGGGCCTCTTTGGCATGGGGCCACAGCACTCTCATGAGAAGCCCCAGGTGGTGGAGGAGATCTTGAGGCCCTGCTGGGCTAATCTTGGCTGTCACTTGGCAGGGGAGGCCCTGTTTGGTGCCTCTGCTGCTAGCACTTGCACTGCTGGGGAGGGTAAGGGGAGTGACTGAGCAACTGTGGGGGGAGCATGCCCAGTGATCTGAGGGCCATTTGAGGGTCCCTCATGCTGCGCAGCAGGTGGTCTGTTGCCTCCACAAACAAAGACCACCCGTCAAAAGGGAGGTCCTGAATGGCCTGCTGCATCTCTTGAGGCAGGCCTGCCTCCTGCAGCCATGCTGCACATCTCATAATCATGGTTGACGCTCTACCACGGCTAGCCGTGTCTGAGGCATCCCACGTTGCCAAGAGAGTGTCCTGGGATGATAGCATGCCCTCCTTTATAAGGGAGTCATAGTCCTCCTGATGCTCCCATGGAAGGACATCCTGGAATCTCCTCATGGATTCCCAGCTATCGAGTGTGTATTGTCCCACCAGTGCTTGGTGGTTTGCAGTGCGGAGTTGGAAGGCAGAGGTTAAGTACACCTTCCAGCCCATGAGGTCCAGCCCTCTAGCCTCCCTGGCTCTCAGGATGGGGTCTGGGGAGGGTTGGCTCCCAGACCCTAAAGCGACTTCCATCACCCGGGAGCTTAGTACTGGTTGGTCTACCAAGAAAGGGCAACTATGTAGTGGGACCTGATATTTTATGACCTGTGTCAACAGAGGTGGCAGCCATGATGGCCACCCCACCCCACACATACCCCCTGGATTATGCTGCTCTCAGGGAGGAATGTTAAGTATTGATCTCCCCTGATGGCCCTCGATCTCCTGTGTGAGTTTCTTCCTCCCTAGCTTTGTGTCAACAAGAAGGAGGGTGAGTTCCTATCCCCCTGAACAGTTTCTCGGCACACCCATCACCGTGAAGGGGGGTCATTGTCTGGGGTCTCAGTTCCATCGTTGGTCCTGACCAGAATCCCACTCCCAATTGGCTATTTTTACTCTGGCTGTGCAAAATTCTATTTAACTCCCCTGTCTCAGCTAGCTTGTTGTTCTCCCATCCTCAAATGCTAAAGGGCAAGTTGCAACCCGGTCGGACTGATCCCCTGACTGAGACAGGGAGCACCCACCCCCGAGACCTTTTTTTTTTCTTTTTTGGGGCATACACGAATTGCCGGCCAAACAATTAAGTACTGGGATGTTGCAGCTGGTCTGCCTCCTCACTTTGGGTTCCACTACGGTGCAAGGACAGGTATTATAAATCAATACAAGCCGCCTGCCTGTCTTAATTCTTCTTTTTGGTACCATTTCTGTATAGTCTGTTACTGTAGCTTCCTTATTTGAGTTTTGTATAGTTTGTGTAGCTGTTTATTATTCCCACTGTATCCTGCATAATCTTTTCATGATATAGATGTTCATTGCCTAGCATAGATTGTTATTTCATCATATGTTTATTAGCCATTTGTATTTTGCATTTTGATTGTAAAGTTGTTTATTGCTCCACTTCTGCTCTAAACTGCTGTCCACAAATTCCCCCAGCACACACGGGGGGAGTGTGGGAGTTTAGTTTCTCTCATCTGACTCCTCCATTCTGCCACCCACCCTACTTGGCTAGCAAGGAGGAATGGCCTTGAGCCATTGGTAAATACGCGGCGGGTGGGCTGATCAGTGCCTATACTGATGTTGAGGCAGTAAAAGGCCAGAAAAGTCCCTGACTTATTATGGCCACCCTCTTGTAGGTTATTGCTCCATACTGTTATTTGGCTATAAGTATTTTAGTTGGTTATAAGTGTTTTACATAGACTTTCCTGCTCCACATTGTTAATTGGTCACAGGTGTTTATGGTATCACTATAAAAGTAGGTGTTTTTGTTTACTTGAACTGGTGTCCATCTCATTGGTGGGTGTCGCTGGTCCATCACAGTTACATCACGAACTCAGGGTTCAACAACCTGCTATATCCAAGACCAGAGGAACTGAAGTGGGCATCTGCCAGTGCACCCTGGTGAGGTCATGCACATTAGAGTCCAATGGAACCACGATCATATTTGGGGGCAACGTGAGCCCCAGATCAAATGGGGGGCATGATCCCCACTGATGGGTTTGACCTCCAAGCCCGCATGTGCTGATACCTGGCAAAGGAAGTCATAGTGGGCAGTAGTGTCCTCCCTTTAGGACCAAGGTCTGGGATTTAAAGTCCTGTCAGGAGCTGCGGACAATGGTGGAGTGGTCCTGGGCCCTTCGGTGCTGTGGGAAGTTTCCTCCAAGGAGGCTTCCTGTGGTAGGGACCATTCATGAGGTCGGTACCGGGAGGGGCTTGGTGCCAGCGATCCCTCATGGGCCTGTCTGCCCCTCTGTTACCTCCTCAGAGCTCAGGAAGTATGATGTTTCCCGGCACTGAGGAGTCAGGTTTGTTCCAGCACCAGCGTGAGAAAGTGCCGGGGGCGGTTGGTGCTGGCAACAAGGCGGAGCTACGGTGCTGGGGAGAAGGAGAGCGCCCTTTGCAGTGCTTGGCTGTAGGGCCCAGACCAGTACTAGTGGACCCTTCAGAGGAAGGAGAGACTCTTTCTAACTCCAGTACTGGTGAACCAGGTACTGTTACGGCAGACGGAGATTGATGCCGCACCAGAGTGGTCTATGTCCCTGAGAGGAATGCCGGTTTTCTTCTTTGTTTCTGAGGTTTGGGAGGAGGAGGTTTAGACAAAATCAAGAGAACGCTTACTGCTTCAAAAGCCTCCGGGATGGAGGGACCTTCATGGCCTCCTGGCCTCGGTCCTGAGAGTGGCCTAGTCAGGGAGAGCTGGAGTGGCACCTGTGCTTCAGCACTGAGGTGGATGCCAAGTGCATTGTGTTGTGCTCCAGAGGGGAGCAGCGCTGAGAGGGCTGCGGTGCTGATCTGGCATGCAGTGCTGTCGTCTCCAAAGAAGACTGGGGGGTAGGCTCCCTGGCTTGCTCCAGGACCAATGCATGGTGCCTCTGCTCCCTGTCTTTCAGGGTCCTCGGTTTAAAGGACCAACAGATGGAGCAGTTAGTGGCCTGGTGGAATTCACCCAAGCACCTTAGGCACCCCTCATGGGGGTCATCCCTCGGGAAGGTGTTACCACAAGAAAGCACAGGGTCTGAAGCTTGGCATTGTTGGCGGTGGTTGGGAGCAGTCTTCTGGCTCTGGGTTCACATGGTCAGTTGGAGCAATGGTTCTTGGTGGAACAACATCCACAAACAGATCTTCAAAGATGACTGGGTAACTCATACATGGCAGAATAGACAGGCACTTGCATACTCACAAGGAGCAGGCTGTTCCCTAACCGTCACTGAGGGCGGAAAAAGGAACTGAGGAGGATCAGGGCTGGGGTCATATATATAGTCACGGGAGTGGCCGGAGAGGGCGGTGGCTGCCGACCCTGCTCTGACAGGCTAGGGCTAAAAAGTTTCTGGCCAATCGTGTGCCGCAGCACGTAGATACCTAATACTGAAGGATGCGAGCAGTACTTGGAGAAGAGCTACACATTTCTGGGCTCTGATTTGATAATTCTAACTCTTTTGTGTTCTTCTCTCATGTAGGGAGAAGTCAGTCTTTGCTGTTTTGCCCTTTACCTTACCAGACTCTGTTTTCAGACCTTTTCTAATTTTAGGCATTCAAGCTTTAATTGATTGCCATTTGTTGATAATGCTTGGGTTTAGCACCCAAAAATTCCATTTTTTTAAGATTGTCCTTTAATTTGTGTTTGAAAATTCTATAATTGTCTTATATATGCAGATGTTTAAACAATATATTGACATTTTAGATAATGAAAATACTGAACAATTTGACTTTGCTTTTTTTTTTATGTTTATACTTTGTTTATTGGTGTTTCAACTCATCCAGTCAACACTTATGAATGAGTTATTTGCCCTGTTTTTTTTTCTTTTAAAGGAATGTGTTTTGTTTTCTGATTAAAACCTCTTGGTTCTGCTGCTGTTTAATCCTTAATAGGGATTATACTTAATGTGTGTCAAGTTTCTGACTAATAAACAATCTACAGTTACGGATGGGTGCCTAACAGGAAGTGGGAATACCTTAGCATCTTAGACAGGGAGGCTAAATTGTGAAATTTTCAGTTGTGATTTTATAACTAAAGACTAAAATAAAGATCCAGAAATAGAATAAAATGACTTCTGATAGTTAAAAACTTCTATATTTTAGCAGAATGCTGATTCATCTAGTCACATTTCCTGTCTCTGACCATGAACAGAAGTTTCAGGTAAAATGTGGTCGGGAACAATAGAAGTATAACACACTCCTAAGGGAAATTTCTTCATAATCTCTGTAAAATTAATTTGATTTATACCATGAAGCATTAGACTTTATCTCTCTTCATTTTTAAACCTATTTTCTACCTAAACATCTAATCCTTTTTTAGGTCGTACTAAGTTTTCATCTCAGTGATATCTGGTGGCACTAAGTTATTAATGCACTGTTTATGAAAAACATATATTCTCTACATTTATGAAATTTGTTGATTTCACCAATTTTTTTCAAGTGGGAGGGAGGCAGACTTAAAATAATTCAGAGTAAAATCAACATGTTTTGTTTTGATATTTTTGAAACTTTTTTTATTCTAAATGAGTTTCATTTAACAAATACCTTCTGTATTTATTTGTTCATTTGTTTTTAGTTTAAAAAAAGAAAAAAAAACAGTTAAAATCAAAATAATGTTTCATTTTGGATTAGGTAAATTGCTCCATTTAATGCCATTTTGATTAATCAAAATATGTTTTCAGTTTTGACCTGAAACTATTTTTAATAAATTTTTTTCAAAATTGCTAGCAAACTGGAAAACCCTGTTGTTCACCCAGGTTTATTCATGATGCAGTATTTGACAAACATTTCTCTAATCATTTTCTTGGCCTGTCACTGAAATTTTCATAATTTCTGCTATATTTTCTTTCAGATATTGGATGACTTAAACTTTACACAGTATTCTAGATGATTCATATGTATTTCAACCCCCTGGGGTGGGAAAAATCTGCCAAGCAAATCTTTACAAATCTTTTAATACCTAAAGATTGAAAATATCCTTCTTTTTCTTTTAAAGATTTCATTCCAATGAAGTAATAAATCTCTTCAGGTTAAATGAGAATTTGTAAGGAAAAGTCATTTCATATGTAAATTTAGAAGTTGTATCCTCAAGTTAATTCTTTGGTGGTAAACAGGAATCAGGCTGTATTAAGTGATATGAAATATTCATTAACCTGGATCTCTATATTAAATGAATATTCCCCTCCCTTATTCCTCTGATTTTACTAAAATGAAAGTCATTATTAATAAAAATGGGCAGAAGAGCAGGCCCAAGTGCCTATGTAGACCCTTTGGCTACTAGAGAGGCCCCCAGTACCTATAACTGACCTTATAGATAGGTATTTTAATTTATGTGAAAGCACCTGTGCTCTATTCTACATAAATGAAAAAGATGTGTCAATACTTAAAATATGACTAGTACAAATATTTTAACTTTATAGGGGAAAATTTTTGAAAAAAAGACAGTGAAGATTTTTAGCATCCATTTCATGCTCATCTAAATGACATGTTTCAAGTAGCAGTGTTACTTTAAGAAACCTACCATTGGTCTACATCTGAAGTCTTTATTGTTCCTGATTTGAGCAAAACTTTTACTGAAGGAAGAGGGAATTTTGCTGAGTAAATTCTTTAGATTTGGTCCACTGTTATTTTTCACTTCAAATGTGGCATTAGATGGGTTATATATATTAAACCGGTATTCTACTCTTTTAATTAGGTAATTTAGAAGTTAGCAATAAACTTCATAAAGTTTTTACTGTTGTGCTAGGAAAATGGAAGATGCTATTAATTCTCCTAAAATACTTGGTTGAGAATTTTTGGAAGGTAATACAGGTTTCCTCTTTCTCTGAGTTACTTATGTGATCCCTCTGACCATAATATCTGAGTGCCTCAAATCTTTAATATATTTTTCCTCACAGCATCTTACTAAGAAAGGGAAGTGGTGGTGTCCCTGTTTTATAGATGGGAAACTTATGCATGGGGTGCTTAAATGACTTGTGCCAAACTTGTAGCCTGTGGTAAAGTGCAGGTCCGAGCCACATGCTCTAATGATTGGATCATGCCTCCAGCATATAAAAAGAATAGTAATAAAAATCTATACCTCTTTAGTGCCTTTTAACCTGAGGATTTTGAAGTATTTTTACAGGAAATAAGGAGGCCTCAGAGCATTATTACACAGCAGGTGGCAACACACCAATTCATTTACTATGCTGCAGAAAATAGAACTGAATAAAAAATATTTGGCTGTGGTACTTCAGTGTTCTTGTTTACTCTCAGGTGGAATAATGGTCTTATTGCTTTTTTGTGTTTTTTTGAACAATGGAAAACCATATAAAAGAAAAACAGATGTTTTTGAGGGGGAGAAGAAGGGTAGAGAAGGAATAAGATGAATAATCTTGGATTTTTTACTCACTCACAAATCTTCCCCAACCGTCTTAAATCTTTCCACCTGTGCATGTTGTTTTATTTTAGTTGTATATTTCATACGTCTTATAAAATTATCATATGAAACAATTTGGTTGTATCAAAGCACCCATCTCTTAAAAGTGGACCACAAAACAGAGAACAATATAGAGCACAAACAAAATATTTATAACAACAAACACAGGTTTTCTCCACCAGTAAAGTAGGAACATCAGCTAAACTCAAAGGCTATGTCTACATTGCCCTGCAATTTCGAAAAAAACTTTTTTGGGGGATAAATATTTCAAAATAATTAACCTGAAAAAAGTTGTTTTTCAAAAAATGCTATTTCGGGACAACTGTCTGGGGACCACTTGTTGTCCCGAAATACCACAGCTTTTTTTTTTTCCGAAAAAGAAAGTCTACACCTGACTTTCTTTTTCAAAAAAAGCAAGGCAATGGAAGAGATAAGGAGGCTTTTTTCTTAAAAAAAAAAAAAAAAAGCCTTTGCCATGTCCAGGAATGGCTTTTTTTTTTCTTTTTTTGAAAAAGCTACCTCGAAAAAGGCTTTTTTCCGAAATATAACGAAGTTTAGCAATCCTGAAAAAGAGCTCCGGTATTTTGAGATACCAGAGCGCTTTTTTTAAAAAGCTAAACCCGCCAGCTTTTTGAAATAAAAAGCCTTTTTCGAGGTAGCTTTTTTGAAAAAAGCCATCCCTGGACATGGCAAAGGCTTTTTTTTTTTTTTTTGGAAAATCCTCCCTATCTCTTCCATCGCCTTGCTTTTTTGCAAAAAGGAAAGTCTATTGTAGACTTTCTGTTTTGAATCAAAAAAAGGTGTGGTATTTCAGGACAATGGACTGTTGTCCCAAAATAGAATTTTTGGAAAAACGTTTTTTCAAGATAATTAGTTTGAAATACTTATCCAGAAAAAAGTTTTTTCAAAAATGCTGGGCAATGTAGATGTGCCCAAAATGGAAAGAACATGGCAGAAAAGAAAGTTGATGTACAATGACTTTTCATTGGTTAGAAAACCTTTCTTTTTTGTGTGTGTTTGTATGGTGATATCTCTGTGACGTTCAAGCGAAGTTGGAAACAAATTATTTTTTGAGTAACTATGAGACTGTTGTGTTCAATGAAGCATCTGTGTGTGTGTGGGGGGGAGAGAGAGAGAACAGTCAAAGGGACTGGTAGGGAACCCTTAATATCTGGTTAACAACTGCTATATTCTATTTAATTTTGCAGAATTTTTTCAGTGGAAGACAAGCTTTCTGAATCAGGAAGACTTGTTGCTATAAGGCCTAAGCTAACTGGTAATATGCTGAGCGAGAAAGACTAACAAATTTATTTATTGCATAAGCTTTCGTGGGAGAGAATCCCACCTCTTCAGACCAGAGGCAGCCTTAGGATGGGGCCCTAGGCAAAGGTCCATTGTGGGACCCCCAGCCGTGCCCCTCTGGCCATTCTGTGACACCCCAGCCAGCAACTTCTCCACTTGCCCACCCCCGCCTGCCTGAACCCCCCCAGCCAGTGTCTTCCCCCTACTCCACCCATTCTGCAACCCCCCAGCAGGTATCTCCCCTGCCACGCTGCCTCCTGCCTGTTCTGCAACACCCCCCCCCCGCCCAGTGTCTTCCCTGCCTGACCTGCCCATTCTGCGACCCCTGACGTCTTCCCTGTTAGCTGGAGGCCTGGTCTGCTCCAGCCTTGGGCCGTCTGTTCCCCACCCTGGGGGTGGAATGGGTCAGCCAATGGAGTGGACTCCCTTCTCTCGCCCCAGCTCTGGCCTGGCCCTTCCTGCCCCCAGGGCAGAACAGCCAGCCCAAAGGAGGGGTGGAACAGCACAGCCTGGCCTCTGGGCTGGCCCACTCCGCTCCTGGGCCAGCTGTTCCCTGTCCTGGAGGCAGAGTGAGCTGGCCGAGAGTACAGGCTGGGTTCCCTGCCTCCAAACAAAAGCCAGCTTGGGGAGCACGTGGCACCATGCTGCAACCCTGAGCTGGCCCTGGACACCTCAGTTTGAGTTAGGGGAAGCAGGCAACTGCCCCTGCAGTATGCAAGGGTGGGGTACCTTACTGCTGGGGGCCGTAGGCAACCTCCTGCTTTGCCCACTCCAAAAGGTGCCTCTGCTTCAGACTCTTGAAGATGCTTCAAGCATCTGGAGAAATGAGATTCTTTCCTGTGAAAGCTCATGTGATGAACAAATTTGTTAGTCTTTAAAAGTGCCACTAGACTCTTGGTTTCTTTTGCTGGACAAAACTAACATGGGTACTCCTTTGAAACTTCTGAATTTATTGGGCCCTATTGCAATGCCTGAGTTGCTGCTACCAACAACAGTTACAGACACTGCAAAACTAAAACTCTAGTATCTGTAACTATTTGCAGTGAGTGGCAGAGCAAGAAATTAATATTTGTTATTTACAGGTGACTGCAGTGATTCCACAAATCTTGGGAAAAAAGTGAGGAAGAGATTATTTTATTGTGTTTTTGTCAATATTTGGTGGAGTATAATCTGCTGCCAGTCACAAGGAGAGATTTATTCATTTTTTTAAATTGCTCTGCACAGTCGGCAAATAAGTTACTTGAGGGATAAACTGTGAAGAAATGCTTTTTTATCTGTATATAAGTCCTGTTGTGTAAAGGAACTCTGGGAGCTCAAGCACGTTAGCAATGAGTTAAGGGCTTTTGTTTTTGAAGCAATGGTAGCATTTATTATGTAGTTCATTTGATTGTTAAGAGTGTAGGCCCTGATCATGCTGTTTGTTGCATGTAGGAAGATTGCTCTATGTGGTTATGTCTACATCTAAAAATTTAGTTTGGCTTGCAAGTCTGAACTAAGTAAGTCTGAGGTTAGTCCAAACTAACTGCGGCTTTTTAGTTTGAACTAATCACGTGCTCTAGTTCGAACTAACTTTTAGAACTTCTTAAGTTGAACTAACCATTACTTTGCGTATTGCCTGTGCTTAGTTTGAACTAAAGTTCGAACTATGCTTGGAAGTCCAAACTAAGCACTAGGTCTTACTAGTTTGAACAAAGAAAGCCTAGTGTGGCCATGGGCCAAATTAGTCCAGACTAAGCTTCCCTAGTCTGGACTAATTTATCAATGTAGACACAGCCCTTGTGTCCACTTACTTTATGGACACAGCAGGTCACCCATTTTCAATAAGTTGCAGGATTGAGGCATAATGTTATGTCTGAGTACACAGAATAGGAATCTTGGACTCTTAATCCATTTCACTATAATATTAGTTCACTGACAACAGAAGATATCCTCATTTCAAAATAACATAGAACTAATGAGTAGTGACTCAGAGTAGAAAACCAATTTTTGATTGTCTTGTCTAGATGCGTTGAATGCTGTAACAAATATATGGTGCTCTTTAGTAATTATTGATATTCTATGTGGATTAGCCACTAGCCTGGTGTTTCTGTATGGGGACTGATAAACCCAGCCTAGGCTGTCTACCTGCATAAGAGAGCATACCTACCCAGTGCAAGAGGAAAGGCTTTTTTTTAACATTGCTTAGCAGCTACGGGTCATTAAGAACTCATGCCTGTCTGAATACACTCGATGGAGCTGACCCAGTCTGTTGTGCATCCCCCAAACCACTCTGAATGGGTGGGGGGTGGCGGTCTGGGTCATGTACACTAGGGAAAGAAGCCAGCAGGAAAAAGGAAGGGTATGTGACTTAGGGTCATATTCTTTCAAAGGGAAAATAAGTGAGGACGAAACAGACCCAGATATGCTAGAGGATCCTTGATCAGAGAGTGTGAGTTGATTCTGTTCTGTTCCTCTAATTCAAGAGCGAAGCCCATCTAACATAGCTTGCAGTGGTGTCTAAGACTGTAAGTGTCTAATTATACCAGTGCACATTTTCCACATTGTCCAAAGACAGGACCCTATGAACATTTATAGATGCAGCTCTTATGCATTTCTCCAATTTTCAAGTTTCCTCAAAATCAGATACCATTTTAAAAGTTTTTAAGTTCAGTTTAAACGTTCTTTGCTGACATAGAAGACCTCAGTAACATATCTGGAAAGTTAAGAATGCCCTTTGATGCTAACCTTATAGACATATTTGATTTATTTGTGTTATTTATTTGAGTTATTTCAATAACTAGGCCTGATGTTCATCTTGTGTAATCTGTGTAACTCAAGTTTCTGTTGTAGTGCTATTTCTAAAAGAACATTTGTATGTGATAAATGAGTTGATAATGTGTTCTCTAGTCTGTACCCTGCAATTTTAAAACTAAACTGCTTGACTCGAGCAACCCAAATGCCCCCAGCTGCAGCCCCATTGAGGCAGTTCTGGTGTGAGCACTGTGGCTATGTCTACACCAGACAATTAGTCCAGATTAAGCAAGCTTAATCCGGACTAATTTAGCCTGTGTCTGCACTAGGTTTTGCCTAGTTCAAGCTAAGAAATGTCTTAGTTCAAACTAGGCAAAACTTAGTATAAACTAATAAGTTTAACTGGTTAGTCCAGACTAAGTGCTTAGTTCAAAAACTAAAAAAGTTTGAACTAAACCATTAGTTCAAACTAGCCACGTGTCCTAAATCGAACAAAAAAGTCAGTTGGAACTAAGACATGCAGCTGGTTCAAACTAAAAAGCTGTGGTTAGTCCAAACCAGCCCAAAGTTAGTTTGGACTAACCTCGGACTTTTTTTTTGGTTTGGACCAACAAGTCCAAACTAAAAAAATAGCTGTAGAAATAGCCTCTGTGTCAGAGTTGCAATCTGCTGCTACCTTTTCTCTTTTGCAGCTTCTCAGCAATTCCCCAAGAACCTGTGTCTGCTGCTTGGTAATGTAAAACAAAGTTATTGCCTCTGAATGTTATATTGTAGGGCTGCAGGAACCACACGGAGAGCAGGACAGGAATCAGTCTGGGTCTCTGTCAGTCTTAGGGAGCATTTGGCAAAGAATTACTCCAATTTCACACACAGCCACATAATCACTTCAGAAAAGGAGGGAAATTAGAAGTTGAGAAGAACCAATCAGACATGGCTCCCTCTTGCTCCCTGACACTATCAGGGAGCATAGAAAGCTGAGAATAACTGGAACTCAGACTACTTCAACCATCTCCTCTCTCCACACTGACACCCTACACTGGGAGTTACAGATTTGCAAAGCCTGCAAAACTACAATGTCTTGCACACATATTTTACCTACAGGTTTATGTGAATTTAACTATCACTGTTAACTCTTTTATATTTGCCAATTTTCAAAACTGACAAATTTTGAAGTGTTGTAACCATGCTGGTCCTAGGATATCAGAAAGATAAACTGAGTGAAGTAATATCTTTTATTGGACCATTTTCTGTTGGTGAGAAAAACATGCTTGAGAGTTTCCTTAGTGCTCTTTGTCAGGTTTTGCATCTGTTGCTTTTGTTCAACCTCATGCCACTTTGGGTTGGTGTGCTCTGCTCTGTGGAGTGCTTGCTTCTGTTGAAGAACTTAGAGAGTTTGGGAAGTGGTTTGAAAGCTGGAATTGGGGATTCAGGGGAAAAAAAAAAAACACAATTCAAGATATGGCACCATTGAGTATGAACTCATCAACTTAAAGCAATATGAGACCCTGCCTGAATAAGAGATGCAAAACCTATAGACATATCTCCACTGCTACAGGGATCAACATCCCCACAACACACCTTTGAAGACCCATGAGTCCTACACATGTTTACCATAACATATTGTGTATCTTATTTTATGCACTAAATGTCCCAATCATAACTGTGTGGGTGAAACCAGACATTGCTACTATTTCATATGCATTCAACCAGAAAAATGATAAAAGATGAAATCACTATAACAACTGTAGTGAATATTTTTCACAAAGTCACTCTGTAACTGACTTCTCAGTCCTCATTACTGAAGGAAACCTGAATAATTTCAAGAGATAAACCTGAGAGCTTAAATTCATTACTTTCATAGACACTACATCATGGACTGGAAGGAGACACTAAATTTTGTGGCTTATTAAACCTACTGCCTCCCCCGTCCTTCTCAAGCTGCCTCCCCCCCATCTCTCTTTCTCTCTCCCTCCTGAGATTGGAAAGGAGTTGTGTTAACTTCACCCTGAATAGTCCTTTGAAATATGTTTACTTATGCTAAACAATCCATTCCACCTCGTATTTAGCTGTGAAACTCTGTGAAGTTAGTCAACACTAGCAATTTATTCTAGCATCTGACGAAGTCAGATTTTCTGCCAGAAAAGTTCATGCGATAAATAAATGTTAGTCTTTAAGCATCGCAAGACTCCTTGGTTTTTTTATCACTAGAGGTGTGGATCTTCCCAACTATGTCACTGAGTAGATAACACTATGTCAATGGGAGTGGCCTCACTGAAGCACTATGGTAATGCAGTTGCACATCTGTATCTTTTTAAGTGTAAACAACCTCTGAGTATGCTTCTCAGACCTGAAGAAAAGCTATGTGTAAGCCTCAAAGCTATGTGTAAGCCTGAAAGTCTCTCTCTCACCAACAAAGTTGGCATGATATAAGATGTTATATCACCCACTTTGTCTCACATTTTACAGTGTTGAATCCTGACTTCAACCGCAGGGTTAAAAAGACCTATCTATATGATAAATTACAGATTTCCTCTGTTACTGTTCTTTGTTATTCTCATGCATGGGAGCCTTATTTTAACACTTATATTACTTATTACTTAAGGGAAAATTCTTCTAGTTTCTGTTCATTTTGCTACTTGGTGACAGTACTATTAACTGTTAGAAAAAAATGTTATCCTTCTGCAGTGTACAATAACTAGTGTAAAGATAATAAATGGATAATCAGATTTCTTTCAAGGATAGCTTTACATGCAGAGGAGTGCTTTAAGTCTAACTGCATGATTTATTTATTTATTTATTTTAGACGTGATCAATAGATTAATTAAATAAGAAAATGATGTAACTGTACACCTACCTGAGGCCAATCCTTTGATGCACTAAGTATCCTGAACAAACATTCAGTGGAGCTGGAGGTTCTCATGCAGATTGGGCCCTTGATGAAGACATGAGGACATTCAGTTATGCGTGTTTCTTTTCTTGTTTAGCTTATTTTAAAAATGTAAGTATGCTTTCAATTGATTTGCTCTACTATACTGTCCATAAGACAAATTCAGTGATAAGTGGCATTGATGGTATTTTTTTTTTTTTTTTTGGTATGGGTTTGTTAGCAAAAGCTGACATTCACAAATTGTTTCACAAAGAGGATATGCTATAGATTTGGTCCATCTTATTGAAATGATAATATACTTACAAAACTTTGATCTGCTTATTTTCCATAGAAACAATCTTTCTTTCATAATCTCATGTTTACCATATCAATTCAGCTCTGGCTCGTGGAAATTCATATACTCCTGCTTATTATCTGTCAGGTTTTGGTCCTTCACATATATTAAAGATTGTCAATGGATATTTTTCAGTCCCCCCCCCCCCCCAACCTTTAATGTTCATAGAAATGGGAGATTTTAAAGGAAAAAAAAAAAAAAAAAAAAAAAAAAGCAATCTAGTTATTTAATACAATGTAATGTCTACCCTAAAGGAAAAGGGTATATCTCTTCTATTTCAGTTGTATAAGGGATTGAATTTTCTTCTACAAGTTACAAGCAATGATTAGACTTCTTTAAAAATAAACATCTTTGTGAAATTCTGGATCACAACTAGAATAGCTTAAACCAAGAGCAACAAAGTTGTAAGAAACTTGAACATCTGGCAGCTCCGTATTTGGAACTTTCTTGGGCTTCACTGGTAGTTTAATGCATGAAGCAGCAATAGGATAACAAAAAAGGAGTCCTGTGGCACTTTCAGAAAAACGAGTCCCGTGGCATTGTGAGGCTAGCACTTAGCTAAGCAGATGCATGGGTTTAGGGAATGAGGGGAAATGGAATCTACCTCTAACTCAGAAAAACTGTTTCTCACTTTTATGCACCCTTTTATTTTTCAAAAATATTTTGAAATGAAAATCCTCCCCACAATTCTTTTCTTTTTAATTTTTGACATTTTTCACTTTGAAACTAAGGAATATCTAATCTCATTTGCTAACTTTTCAACTCTAGAAAAATGTGTGTGTTTGGGGATTTAAAAAAATCCCTTTATAATGTCCTTAATAAGTACCATTGGCTGATATGGTAGGTCATTACTTAAGCAGAAATGGGCAAAATTTAGTTATTACCTGTATGCCAGCAATTGAAGAAATAGTGGTTTGAAAACCCTCAACTTCTGCATTAGATTTTTAATGTGATGATATGATGCTTCAAATTAGCTAATGTATTTTGAGTTCAATGATCCTCTGTTTCTTACATTACTACCAGTACTAACAATTACTGCAGAAACTTAGAGTTGGGGGCCTAATTCTGCTTTCAGTAACCCATTGAAAAGAAGGGAGAGTTCACAGCTATAAAAGAAAGCTAGTGTGACCTATTTTTATTGGTGGCGATTGTTACCTGAAAAGATTCAAATATTTAGTACAGAAATTTGGCTGAAAATCTTACCAAAAATTGACTTTCTTGGCTGTGTAGTCTTGCTTCCAGGAAGAGTAGAAATACCTCTAAAACAACTTTTGATTATGACTCTGGTCAGTTCTTTTTGTGTCTCTTACTTCACTTATCCCCAGTTGTACGAGCATTCTTTTTGCTAAACTTTACTGGGAATGAGTATTTTGGTATTAATATTTGTAAAACTTCATATTTTTATCTGTCCATTTGAAGAGCATTGTCAAACTTTGTTGAATATGCAGGTAAAGGACAGTGGAAGAGGAAAATGTATAAAATGTTTAATTAAAGGTAAAGGAGAGGAATTCTGGAAATTGGCTTTGTCTTTAAAATACAGGAGCAGAGAAAAAAATCAGCTGAAAAACTGTCAAAATATCAAGATATTACACCTGGATCATCTCTTATACTAATTTATTTAGTTCATGACTAACTTCAGTGGTGCTAGCCTGCTTTGAATCCAGGGGTTAAAGTAAGCCAGAATGCACAGGAATGGCACTGTGGGGCCCACTATTTTTAGGGGCTCAGTGTTCTGGGATCCCTAAAAATAGAAAATGGAGCTGGAACACTGCATTTTGGGGCCCACCATTTAAAAATAGCGGGCTCCAGAATGCAGTGTTCTGACTCCATTCTCTATTTCTAGGTGCCCCTGATGCTGAGCCTCTAATAATAGCAAGCCCAGGAATGCAGCTCTGCCACGTTCCAGGAGGCAGGGAGCTGCCCCCCCGTGGACTGAGCCTGCTCTGACTAAGTATACTAAGAGCCCCTGAGCATGCTTAGTCAGAGCAGGCTCAGACCGGTGCCTCAGCATAGGCTAGGACCACTCCGCAGTGAGATGGTGGCGAAGTAAGGGAGCCTCTGGGGGTGGGGTTTGGGGACAGGTGAGCTGGTACAGCGGGAAAAGAGCTTAGGGCAGGGGATTGGCCCTGGGCAGTGGGGGAAGATGGCGTGGCATGGCAGGGGCTTGGGGAAGCATTGGGGAGCTGCGGTGAGGCAGGGGCCAGGGGCAGTAGCTGGGGTGGTGGGACAGGTGTGTGTGGGGCAGTAGCTGGGGTGGGGGATAGGCATTTGGGAGCAGTAGCTGGGGTGGGAGCAGGTGTGGGGGGGCAGTAGCTGGGGTGCAGGGGAGGTCCACACTGGCGCAAGTGGGTCCAGACCAGCACGAGGGAGGGGTCTGCCAATTTAGGAGGGTTCTGGGGCCCGCCAAATTATACTTTAACCCCTGTTTGAAATTGATGTATGTGAAAGGAGACTAAGACCCTATTATATCTTGAGGAAGCAGTAAATTTACAATTTTACAAAGTCAGATATTTATCTCCTTTTATAAGTTTCACCAACATAGAATCTAAATCTGAGAGAATAGATTTGTTAATATTTAAGAAGCAAAGAACTATTTTATCCCAATTTTACAGATAAGGAAAGATGCACAGCTTACTGGTACAAGATACAAGCAGAAGTTGGTGGTAGAACTAATGTCAGATCAAGAAAACTTGTGATACTGACATTTTTCTTACAGTTATTATTTTACTATTGTTGAACACAATGACCAACAAAGAGAGAAAAAAAGTGTAAGGTGATTTACACAAGGTTCTAAAGGAATAATATAAAATTTCAATGTTTTTTTCTACGTATTACAGCGTTTAAGGTGAGGTCTGAGTGTTGTTTCTCTTTGTGAGTATCATGCTTTGTGCTGTCTGAAGTGGTATACAGAAAGACCAAAAAGGCATTTTTGAATCATTTCTTGTAAGAGCAATATGCAGTAGCTACAAATACATTTTAGTTAATGCAAACAAGAACATAGCACTTTTCTACATGCTTTAGACTGTTTATTCCCTTATCGTATACTCAGTAGCAAAGCTGTGACTCAAAGGGGGTTGGCTATCTGTACCAGTCATGGAGGATCTCTTAACTTTAACTGGGCGTTGTGACTATGAATCACATCCTGTACAGTTTCCTGCATTGGAAGGATGGAGAACTGGCAGTTCTTATTGTTTTTTAAGTCCCTACCAAGCTTTTTCCTCTTTAATAGAGTCTTCATCACCATCAGTAACTGTTATGTGTGGAGCAGACTGCATAGCCTGGTATTAACTTCTGGCTGTGGTATTCCACCCTCAGAATGTTAACTTTATTCTTTCTACTACTATACACAGTTGAAAACATGCCTGGGCAATCATAAACAAAGTTTCCCTGCTTCTTTCTAAACCAACCACCTCACTTTTTAATTTTTTTTATTTTTGTTTTTTATTGCTTTCTCCAACTGACCATGTATTGCCACTACTTTTAGTTGTGTTTTGTTGAAAATGGACTGAATTTTGAAGATTTTCTGCCTGCTATCAGGTAAATATAAACGCTCTCCCTTTATACAGATGTAGGCATCTCTTAAACCTTTCACTGTGCCATTTCATGCAAGAAGAGAGATTTCTCTCTGCAAACTAAATAGAAGAGAACACTTTAAATAACCATCTGCCCAGATTATGTGTTTTAAAGTTTATTTTCCATAATTGACACAGTATCTCAATTAAAAAAAAAACAAAAACAAAGACAAGGAGTCCTATGGCACTTAAAGACTAACAAATTTATTTATTGCATGAATTTTTGTGGGAGAAAATCCCACTTTGTCAATCGCTTTAAAGAGGGAGGAACTTACAGAATGGTAGGAAATAAGTGCAGAGAAGTGTAAGTTATGGGAACATCAACTTACTAGAACCATGCTACATAAGAGCCAGTGTGCACTTTCAAGTGAATCTATACACTAGTAAGCAGTGCACATTTATTTTATGTTGGTTGGTTGGATAGTTGTGACATAACCACACACACGTGTACACACACACACACGCGCGCGCGCGCGTGATGATTTAAAAAAAAACAAACTAATGTCAGTCTGCACTTGCTGGTGGCTTTCAACTCCTGTTTATTTGGGAGAAGTAAGTGGTTGGCACAATAGAGAATAAGGTCTATAAAAACCTGCACCAATTTTGGTGGCTTGTTAAGGTCAAGACCATTAGAAAAGAAAAAAGTAAACACCTGTTATAAATGTTGCTTAGTAAAATCACATCTCAGAGATTCCAATGCCTCTACTTGATTAATGGAACCTGAGGTCTCAGGATTTGGCTTTTATATAAGAAGACAAGCTAAGCTTCCTGCTCATTTGACAACTGCAAGTGAGTTAGTGAGGTTTAAAATTACTGAAAATTTCTTCCTCCCACCCCCACTCTCTAATTCTCCTCTCTAACTCCTCCCATTTTCTGTTTGCTTCTTTCTCTCCCTACATTTGAGTCATTGTCAATATCTTTATACCTTTCTCAGCTAACTAAACATACAGGGTATGTCCACACAGGCTTATTTCAAAACAACAGAGCTTGTTTCGAAATAAGAAGTGGCATGTCCAAATGATGTTCTCTCATTTCAAAACAATGGGTTCCGTTGTTTTGAAACAAGAGCTGTTGTTTCAAAATGGCTTAAACCCCTTCCGGTTCGAAACAATGGTTGTTTCGAAACGAGTTGTTTCAAAACAACCCCGTTGGGACATGCCGTTTCGAAATGACAGTTGTTTCAAAACGACTTGTTTCAAAACAACTGTTGTCTGGACATGTTATTTCGAAACAACGCTTGTTTCGAAATAACGGTCTGACCTTCCACCCTGGGGAACAAGAAGTCCCTGCCAGGTCGTGCCTGTCAGGCAGCGTGGCCTAACCCCTTATCAGCTGTGGCTGCACAGGCAGGCACTGCCACTGGGGGGAGACGCCGGGCCCCTGTTTGGACCCCCGAGGAGGTTCACTGCCTCCTCAGGATCTGGCAGAGGCCAGACATCATGTCCTGGTTCTGGGCCTCCCACTGGAACAGGGACATTTTCTAGGACATTGTGGCGGCAATGTCCGAGCAGAGCCACCCCCGCATGACGGAGCAGGTCCGCAGCAAAATAAAATTGCTGCACCAGGACCATGCCCAGACCCGGGAGACCCGTGACATCCAGGGGGCAGGGAGCTCCACCACCTGCCCCTACTATGAGGAGCTTCACTTCTTCCTGGGTCCAGAGCCCAGTGGTCTCCCCACTGAGGCTCTGGACACAGGCATCCAGAGGAGCCCCTCATCAGGCCCAGAGGCATTGGGGACCACCTCCAATGTCTCTGTCGGGGGGCCTCCAGCCACAGCACCACCACCGGCGGAGGCCACGCCAAGCAGCCCGGACCTCTTTGCCAGCCCGGAGGCGCTGAGCAGCCCGGAGGACCAGGGGCCCACCACCATCTTGGCCCCTGGGTCCAACACCGAGCCCGGGACATCATGCCAGATCTCTGGAGCCCCCATGGGTAAGTATTCCCCTCCCACTGAGGCACACAGGGCTGGGCCTTTCCAGCAGGTCACGGGCAGAGAGGGGGTCCAGGGCCGGGCACCGGGGCAGGTAGGGCACAGGGTCGGTGGGTGCAGAGGCCCCCCCTTAGCCATGGGTCCCACAGAGGCAGGTAGGACCGGGGTCACAGGCCCCTGTGTGCCTGGGGGTGGTTAACAGGGGCTGGCTGTTAAAGACGCAGCCGCATCTTGGGCGGGGTGGAGAGCATGCAGGGCACACCACTGGCAAGTGGCCTCGGGAGACCCCCCTAGAGCAAGGCGTGGCTGAGTCCAGCTCACCCTCGTGGGCACCACTAGCGTGTGCGCCTCTAGGGTACGGTTCCCAGATGTCTGGCAATAGGAGAACATGGTCCCCTTTTTACTGTCCTGTTCTTCTTTTTACTCTCACATTCTCTGTCTGGCAGGCAGTTTAAAATACAGGAGTTTGTCAGGCTTTTTACTGTAGGGGTTGAAGGATCCTGGAATGCCATAGAATACTGATTTGTAGGGGCAAGTGTTCCAGGGCCCCCTAAACCCCGATGACTACCACAGCCAAACAACATTTTTGCCCAGTGTCCTCCGTTGGGTACTGTCCTGACCTCCTTCCAAGGCTTTGGGGGCCGGTAGCCCTATCCCAGGGCAATGTCCCATGGGATCCTGGGACCTGCTGACAGTCAAGGCAGAGGTGTGTGCTGCAGACAGGCTGCACACAGACAGGGCCAGCAGGTGGCAGGGGCCAACTGTGTTTTCTGCTTCCCTCCAGCAGGTTGCCCAGCCGCTTGCCACCCACCACCACCTGGCAGACGCCTCAGCCCCAGGGCACCCTGGTGGCAGAGGAGGGCCCCCCCGGTCATGCGCCAAGCTCCTCGAGAGCCTCGAGGAGCTCGGTGAGAAGATGGAGGCATCTACCCAGGCCTGGCGCTGTGAACAGGCCCAGCGGCAGGACACCGCCCTCTGGGTGCTCGAGCAGCTCACGGTGGTGGAGGGCAGGGTGGCTGCGGCAGCGGCGGACAGGATGGCCACGGCCCTGGAGTGCCTCAGTGAGCAGCTGCCAGCAGCCATCGCCGACCACACCGCTGCCATCTGGGAGCTGGCAGAGAGGATGGCCCCGCCATGTGGTGCCGAGGGTTTGCTGCCTGGCCCTCCCCAGAGGTGATGTCACATGGACAGCAGCCGTGGGCATGGGCGGGGTATGCCACCCCCCCCCAAGACCCTCCCACAGGCCATGCCTGACCTCCCCCCTGCTCCCCGGATTCTTTCACCCCCTTCCCCCTCCTAAGTTGCTGACTCCTCCCCGAACTCCCCAAAGTCCCCCTTCCCCTCCCAAGTTGCTGCCCCCTCCCCAAACTCCCCAAAGTCCCCCTTCCCCTTCCAAGTTACTGCCCCCTCCCCCGGACTGCCCCCACATTGCCCCAACCCGTAACCCCCCCGCCCTTCCCTGCCCCATCCCGATTGTTAAACAAATAGATAGTGTGGCACCTGTTCATGGTTTTCAGTGGTTTTATTGGGGGTAGCTGACAGTGCGGGTAGATGGGTGGGGGGCTGGCTGTGGGCGAATGGGTGAGAGGGTGGTGTGGGGCAGGCCAGGCCTGGCCCTCAGAATTCCTCCGTGGTGAAGGCAGTCTGGAGGGCATCAGACACACAGACAGGGCTCGCTGGGATGGCTGCTCCTGTGTGGGCACAGATCGGGGTTCCTCATAGTCTCTTCCAAGGACTCAGGCCTCAGCTTCCCATGCAGGAGGAATGGGCTCACCGCGCTGCTCACAGTAATTGTGGAGGGCCACGCACGCGGTGATCATTTGGGGCAGTGTCCTCTCTGCGAGGTGGAGGCGGGTGAGGAGGCACCTCCAGCGGGCCTTGATGCGGCCGAATGCCCTCTCCACCACCTGGCAGCAGTGGGTCAGGCGGCAACTGAAGATCTGCCGAGAGGGATCGAGGGGCCCTGCACACAGCCGCATGAGCTATGGCTGCAGGGGGTAGGCCGTATCCACCACGATGAGGACGGGCACCTTTACTCCCCCAAGACTGATGTTGTGAGGGGGGAAGAAGATGCCCACCTCCATGCCCTAGTAGAGGCAGAGTTCCAGAGGACCCTGGCGTCATGGGCCCTCCCTGGCCATCCAACATAACAGTTCTGGAACAGGCCCCAGTGGTCCATAAGGGCCTGCACAACGATCAAATGGTACCCCTTCCTATTTCAATACTCAGTGGCCCTGTGCTCCGGGGCTCGCACGGGGATGTGCGTGGCATCGAGGATCCCTGCACAATTGGGGAAGCCGAGGGTGGCCATGCCTGGGATGGTGTCCTGCAGCTCCCCTTGTCTCACCAGGTGTCGCAGCACGACTTGGTTGATGGCCCTGGTGACCTCGACAAGGATGTTGCCGGTGGTGGACCTCCTGACGCCGAAGAGGTGCGCCACTGACCTATGGGACTGTGGAGTGGCCATCTTCCAGAGGGCAATGGCCACTCTTTTGTCCACGGGGATGGCAGGTCTCATGGGGGTGTCCCTGTGGCGCAGCTGCGGGGCAAGTTCCATGACCAGGAGGGTGAAGCTGGCCCTGGTCATGCAGAAGTTCTGCCTCCAGTCGTCGTCCCCCCAGGTCCGCATCACAACCCGCTCTCACCAGTCTGGGCTGGTCTCCCAGGCCCAGACCTGGCAAGGCACGCGGGGGGCAGGGGCAGTAGCCCTGCCCTGCGGACGAGGTGGATGAAAGCCTCGGGCAGAGGCTGGTCACCCTCTGGCTCCGCAAGCAGAGTGTCCCACATGAGCAAGACACTCTGCAGCCGGTCAGAGTGGCTGGTGTCACACGGCGCTGTCTGGGCAACTGGGCAATGTCCATCGCTTGCAGCGTGCTGCTAGCCTGAGTGGACAGGGAAGTGAGGTCAGGGCCAGCTTTTAGGGGATTGGCTACCAACATGGCCGCCGACATGGCCCAGGGAGGTGGCCATGTTGCCACACCGCCCATGATGCCCTGCCCCTGAAGTGAAATAGCAAGTCCACAGTGTGGACATGCTATGTTGATTCTCGCTTTTTTCCTTATTTTGAAATAACTCGTTTCAAAATAAAGCATTATTTTGAAACGGCCTATTTTGAAACAAGCACTTGTGTGTGGACATAGCCATACAGCACTACTGTTTCTCTCGAGAAACTGAGCAGTGAATCTTTTAATGGCACTGAATAGAGATATGACCTGGCTTTCTCATTAGAAATGGTGATTTTCACCTCTCTCAGCTTCACTATTTTCTGATATGTTCCACATTGTTTGACTCTATACAACTTGTTTGATTTGCTGAAGTAATCTGACCTGATCCTGTGATTATACTTCACTGCATTTATCTTGCCCTTTCATAATGTAAATTTTCCATTTCCTAGAATCTGATGAAGTGGGACTTTTCCCATGAAAGCGCATGTGAAAAATAAATGTATTAGTCTTTAAAAGTGCCACAGGACTCCTTGTTTGTTTTAGTAATACTGGTGTGGCCAATTGTATTGGAGATGTTACAAATATTTTGTCTGTACCAATGATTAAATATAACCAGTGCACAATTCAATATTAATAATTACATAATATACATAATTACAGATGGGTGAAAAGGAATTGCAGATGGGTGAAAACTTCATAGACTTCATACCTATTACCAGATAATCTACTTGGTCTAAATATTCAGCAGTATTCACTCCTGAAATGCAAATACACCTGCGCTGAAACTGTAGAATGCGTTAATGGCAAGCACCATTGGCTGTGTCCACACTACAAAAATTAGTTCAAATTAACAAAGTTGAACTAATAATTTTGATCTTAATTCAAACTAAACCCAACTGTAGTAAGTCAAATTAACAAGGTGCACTAATTTGACTTAAACATTAAGTTGAATTAGTGTACTTTGTTAGTTTGAGCTAACTACCCTAATTCAAATTTATTTAGTTCAAATTAAGCCTTAATCTTGGTCTACATTGCCCTTAGTTCCAACTAAAAATCAAACTAAGTGGTTAATTCAAACTAAGTGCAGGTGTTACTAATTCAAATCAAGCTTTCATTGGTCTATTGGGGATGGGGACTAAGTTAGTTTGAATTAAGGCTCCTAAATTTGAACTGACTTTCCAGTGTAGACATACTCATTGTTAAGAACACAGATCCTAATGTAATTGGTAGAGGAAGAGACGTGGTTGTAGGAAGA
Source organism: Podocnemis expansa (assembly GCA_007922195.1). Taxonomy (NCBI): domain Eukaryota; kingdom Metazoa; phylum Chordata; order Testudines; family Podocnemididae; genus Podocnemis; species Podocnemis expansa. Next base: position 43,858,636 of record ML681966.1, on the reverse strand, counting down.
ATCTAAACACCGGAGATATAATTTGAGAAGGATACTGGATAAGTCTCTTACCAAACATGCATGAGCTCTTTAGCGGTTTCAAGTGGCTAAGACATTTTATTTTACCTGAAAGGCGAACATTAATTATTTACCAAATTAGCTCTGAATATTACAAAACACTGTCATCAGCATTTTGCCACTTATATTAATTCAGACAGTATCACCTAATTATACCAAATAAAAGCTGAAAAGTCATTGTGTATATATAATAAAAATAATAAAAAAATATAGAGAGACTTTATAGAGGGGGAACCATTGCCAGCTACCTCAATACCACAGAAATTTTTTAAACTCTGATGAGCTGCCCACTTGCCTGCTAATGGTTAGAAGTGAATAGCAGATCTTAACATTCCTATATATTTAACTCCCCAGGGTTTTTCTATAGGATAGAAAAATAACCACTTCAATATCTTTTCATGTATAGTTTGTTTGTATTTAATTTTTTTACATCTTGAAAAATCTTTTTTCCTCAAAAGTAGGTGGATTGTATGTACTTAAACCCATTAAAAATGCATGTGAGCTATTTCATTCCATTAACATTTAAATATGTGTAGTACACTGAATGAGCGTCATACTTTACAGCAATAGTATCACTATAGAGATCACTGAGAATAGATGAATTTTGCAGTAAGTCAGGGATCTATAACCTTTGTCCACCTGTGTGCCAGCCCTACCACTAGACCCCCAGTCAGTGCTGGTGGCCCTCTCTGCTGACAAACTGTGGCAGCCACCTGAAAATTCAGCAGTAACCATGACTGGTCTGTGGTTGTGGTCAGGGAAGCCATGCACTTTCAAGGCATGTGATAGAAAGAGGCTGCACAGAATGGCTCCTCTTAACAGTGTGCCTGGGAATAGGGGGTCCCCAGGTGCACCCCAGAAAGAAAATGCCCAGAGTGGCTCCTTTGGTTAGTGACATGCTGTGAAGAGGAGTCTCTCTCTGGGCAGCTTCTTTTCATGGCATGTGGAGTTATGAGCATGGTGGGGACCCCCTGAGCACCAGCCATGCCTGAAAGAAGCCACTCAGAGTGGCTTTAATTGACAGGAGTAGCAATCTCTGTGGTGCTGCAGATGGTACTATGTGCCGCTCTGGATGGCTCATGTGCTACTGTCGGCATACCTGCTCGGGGTTGCCTGTCCCTGCATTAAGCTGGGGCGGCAAAAGCTCCTTCAAAGGTATTAATTTGATCGTATTCTTTTTTACATGATTCCTGTCCTGACTAGTAAAGCCAATAAATTTGATTCTTCAGTCTTGTGGAGAATAGGTAATGTAACTTAGATAAGTCTGCTAACCAAGTACCTACGATAGTATCTAGCTAGTTACTAATTAACTGTAGCAGGGAATGGGTGACAGAGTATTTATCACTTGATGATTACCTGTTCTATTCCAGGGCTTAGCAACCCAAAAGATAAGAAGAGCCATTTTCTGAAATTCCTTCAATAAGCAAGTGTTTTGAGTGCCACAGTGGCTGTAGCCTGCTTGTGCAGGGAGCTAGGTGTTGGGTTAGATCACCTGCCACATCGTCTCCTGGCAGAAGAAGAGGAGGGAACCCAGAACCATAAGTGGGGTCCCCCACAGGCTCCCTCAGTGGTGGTGGTGGGGAGCCAAGAGCTTGGCATAGGCTGCCTGCAGGATCCCCTTGTGGCAGAGGGTGGGAGGGGCTGGAGCCAGGAGCAGGCTACTCACGGGGTCCTCCAGTGGTGGTGGGAGGCTCAGAGCTGCAAGGAGACAGCCAAAGAGCTGTTGCGGTTATGGAGCCACAGGTTGCAGACCCCTGTTCTATATTCATTCCTTCTGAAGCACCTTGTTATTGGCCACTATGAGAAGAGAGGCTTCTGGGCTAGATGGACCACTGGTGTGAGCCAGTATGGCAGGTCTTATGGTTTCTTTTGTTGTATTGTAGATAGATAGAACAAACAAGGAGTCCTAACTGTAGGAAGGAGGGCAGTTAGGCTCCCGTCCCTCCTCCAGACCAGTTGTTCAGGGGGTTGAGTGCTCCCCCCCGCTGGCCAGAGGAGGGCTCTGCAGGGACCTGGACTGGGACGTGGAACCCAGGAGGCGGGTCCAGGGGAAGGGAGGACAATATAAAAAGACGGACCAGGCAGAGAAGGGGGAGGCTGAGCAGAAGAGACACTGCAGTTCCTGAAAGTGCTCAACTGCAGCCTGCAGGTAAGTAGGCTGAGCGCTGGCTGGACTTCCTGGTCTACTCCCCACCCCAAGGGGAGGACCTGGAGGAACTGTCTTCTGCCAAAGACACTGTGGGCCCAGGGGACTTATCCCCCAATGATCTGGAGGAGCTGCCTTCTGCAGAAGACCTCATGGACTGGGCAGGCCCTGCCAGTAATGACCTGGAGGAGCTACCCCTCGCACAAGACCTGGATGACCTACTAGCCCTGCCACCCCTGGGAGAAAAAGGTTTGATGGGGATCCCTCTGGCATTTTATCCTGAGGACTTTGTAGGGGAGGAAAAGGGGGAACCCTGGAGGAAGTAGCCCAGGTGGTCCTGTCCTGATGGGGGCATGGTTAAAGCCAGTGTGTGTTGGCAGGAGCACTGCTGGCTTACTGGTGGCCTTACAACCACCAGATAAGGCCCTGGGCTAAGATGCAGTGCAGTGGGTGGGTCTGTGTCTCCCTCCCCTGCACCCAATCCCCTGCCAACCCTGTGATATTGAATACCACTTTAAACCCCCACCATAAATCCTCATATATGGCCTTGCCTGGAGGAAGGGCCAAAGGCATAGATTTTGTTTGGCTGCCTTGCCCCACTAGGGGGCTCGCAGGCAGGGACTTTTATATTGCCTTGCCTGGAGAGAGGGCCGAAGGCATAGACTCTGTTTGGCTGCCTCGCCCTGCTAGAGGGGGCTTGCGGATGGGAACTTGAAAGCGGCTTCGCCCACCAGGGGATCTGGAGGTCACCCGCTGGGTGGTATGCTCGGCCGCCGACAACCTGCGACTTACATTAACAAATATATTTATTGCATGAACTTTTGTGGGAGAATTTAAGTGCCACAGGACTCCTTGTTTGTTTTACTGAACTAGGCTAACATGGCTGCCCCTTTGGATCTTCTATATAGATAGATAACCTCCCCCATTTTAAAAGCAAGAGATGGGGGGGGAAACAATTTGGGATTCAGGCATGAAGAAAAGAAGTCAGCCAGTTTGGCTCACTCCTGGTCACACCACATCATTTATGACTTAGTAATTTTGTTCCAACAATCAGTATTAAATTTACTAATTTGGAACAAAAAGCAAAACTTTACTAAAAAGGGAAATCCCTGTATAGGAAAGACTATCAGAGAACTCACTTTATTTATTTCTTTATCCTAAGAGGAGAAAGCCAAAGACCACTTAAAGTACTCAAGACATTTTGCCTTGTGGCCCTAATTTATCTCTGAAAGTTAAATACTAAGACATTTAGCACTAAGAAGACTATAGTCAGTGAAGTTCACCCATCTTAAAAGCATCTGACAAAGTGGGATTTTCTCCCATGAAAGCTCATGCAAAAATAAATCTCTTAGGGTATGTCCACATGAGTCTCTTATTTCAAAACAGATACCCAGCCTGGGCAAGGGCAAAGCAGGCTCCCTGCCGTGGGAGCATGGGTCACCTAGTCCCCTGCTACCCCCTTTCCTCACCCCAGCCTCAAGGCAGGAGCAGGAGGCTAGGCTGGGAGCTGCTTGCCTGGCAGAATGCAAGCAACTCAGCCTAGTCAATTTCACTGTGAAATTGATCAGGCTGGGAGCCCCTTGCAGTCTGCAGCAAGGAGCTCCTAGGCCCCGCTCCTGCCTTGAGGCTGGGGTGGGGAAAGGGGGTAGCAGGGGCCTAGATGACCCATGCCCCCGCTTAGGGCGGTGGGGAAGAGGGGTCTCCCCATCTGTCCCCCCCCAGTGTTTTTTTTTCCCCTGCCACTGGCTCTGGAGAGCCAGTGGTAGGGGATTGTTTGGCAACATGGCCTTGCTGGGGGCCACGTTGCCACACCACCCATCATACCACTCTCCTTAATCGAAATAGCAAGTCCTGTTTGGACATGCTATTTCGATTGGGGCTTTTCCCTTATTTTGAATTGATTTTTGGTTATTTCGAATTAACTTATTTTGAAACAAGTCGTTTCAAAATAAAGCCCTTATTTCGAAATGAGTTATTTCGAAACAGTGCCCTGCATGTGGATATAGCCTTAGTGTTTAGGTGCCACATGACTTCTTGGTTTTCTTTAGTTTTTTTTTTTTCCTGATGATCAGTCTGCCATTTCTTCTTTAGGATGTAAATACATATAATCAAGGATGAATTTTGAGTTTAAAATGTCATGGCTCTGTTTTCTTTTGTCTCGTCTGACAAAACCCAAACTTAAATTAATGACCAAATTATAGAAAAGACAACAATAAACTTTAAAATTCAACAGCATTTTTTTAACCAGATATCGTGGTCACCCTGCAAAAATTCAAAGTGCAACTAAATACCTGATGAACGTATTGACTAAATCTAAACCATTGTAAGAAAATAGGCAAACAATTGTCAGGAGGACATCAGCAAGAAGGGCATGAAATAAGTGTTCTTGAAGTTTATTTTTATTTGAAAATATTAGTTGTGCTGTTTAAGGGTACATATAGATGATCTGGCCCTTATTTAAGGAGACAATGGGTATGTCCACACACAGACTTTAAATAAAAATAATGCTGGTTATTTCAATTTAGAAAAGCTTTGGTCTACATGACACTGTCTTGTTTCAAAATGACAAGCTTCATCATTTTGAAACAAGGAAAGTTAGATTTGATAAAACCTCATTTAAACTTGAAACGACACTTAAATCAAACCCATTTTATCGAAATAACACAGTATGGATGTGTTATTTTGATTTAATGCTTGTTTCCATTTAACAGTTTTGCCCTCCTCCTTCCCAGGGTACCTTTCTCTATGAATATGTTGGGGGTGGGGGCATGGCACTTCTAGGGGGCCATCTTTCCATACCTCCCATTGTGCCCCCTCCTAAATCAAACTAGCAAGTCCTGTTCCTGGACATGCTAGTTTGATTTGACTTTCTAGTGTGGACCTGTTAAATTGATTTGATGATTTTGTAGTGATTTTATTAAATTGATTTAAGTTAAATCAATTTAACTGCTTGTCTGTGGACATAGCCTAAGTGTCAGTCTTGATGTGATACAGCATTTCTTTCCCTTTTAGTCTTGTATGTAAAACTTTCCAATGAGTGTCATTACTTAGCTTATGATTTGTGAATTATAGATAACTGAAATGATTTAAGGCTGAATTCTGCTGTTTGGTATGCGTATACCACTCCCTGGGTGGTCAATGTGAGTTTCATATACATATTCACTAGCAGAATCTGGCTTTCAGTGTTTGAACAGACAATCGTAAAGTTCCTTGTTGCCTCTGATGCACTGTAATGTACTATTCTAAATGGGTTATGGTGCTGATTTGTTGCGTCACTTGCCCTGTCGTAGCCCAGAGGATTTTCCAGGGGTCTTCATCTAAAGAGGAAGAGAAGCAGAATATGCAAAATATATACAGTAGAAAGACTTAAAAAATATACAGTAGGAAGATTTCAGTAATCAGCATGTCACCTGGTGCTCTGAATGTATTTGTAAATACTAGACCGTAGATTTCTCAGCATGGCACAAAGAATTGTATTGATAACTCTCTTAGATAATGATTGGAATTACATATTTAATGCTGTATATCTTATTGAGTAAAAGCTAGAAGCTGTAAGGAACTTCAGTACACCTAAAGCTGTCTAGTATACCAACTGTTGTCCTCTGTATTAATACAAAAATAATTTTGTTTAGCAACAGCAAAGTAGTATACATAAGCATCTCCATTAAAAAGCTCCTATCGTTTCCCTCACATCCTGGTTATGCTTGGCACCTCTGTCTTGCCTCATGAATTTGTCTAAATGTGCATAAATCTATGAAACTTTTCAATTAAAATTAGTAGTGAAGCTAGGTAAGGTGTTTAAGAATGACTTTTTCTTTTGTCATCAGTGGATGCCCACATAACAAAACATATCTTCGGTGTAATATGGACCATATTATATTACTGCCATGTCCATGTTAAAATGAGTATAGGTCTGTTGAATTATTGCTTTATTTTTTTAAATATTTTCACAATACTTGCTGGTACAATAATTTTTGGAATAAATAAATACACCAAAAATGTTTGAATTTCTCCTTTGAAGGAGTCTGAGGACTACTGTTTATGGAAATTCCTAGAATTTTAATTATAGTTCCACAAGTTCTTTTTTAGCAATCTTTAGTAATGAGTTAATGTGTCAGAATTCTTTCTGTGATCCAACAGCACATTGCAACAACATAGTCACCCGGTTAACAACTGTAATACTAACCTCCCAGTTAGGTGTTTTATAATTCTTATGCTTTGTTATATTTAAAGGTGCTGTACTAGAACAACAAATAGGTTTGTGGCATTGTTTTCATGTATGTACAATTTGAGGCAAACTGGTATTTTGGTCAAAACATATTGAGCCAGATTCTGATTTCAGTAATAGCAGTATAAAGTCAGAATGATGACTTTACCCAAGGTAACACAGATCAGAAGCTCACCACGTTTTCATCAACACACATTGCCATAGTATAAAAAAAGTGTGTCTCACTACTTCCTGTTTCAATATATTACATTACACTGCTCAGTCTGAACAGCTATAAATAGTATATTAAAATATTCTGGGCCCAATTCCACTTTCATCTATAGCTATATTTTTTCTTTTTGACATAGTCAGTCTTTCTGTCATAAGCACTAATACATATTGGCTACCTGTACTCCATAGTAGGCTTCACAGAGAATTCATGGCAGGGATACATGACTGGCACATTTGCCAGAAATACATTTGTAATGGAATGTCTTGGATTTAGTTTTATCAGGTTGGGAAACTGCAGCCTGCATTAAAAAAAAAAAAAAGGTTCTTATTGCAAGCCCTTTATTTTTACATGTACAAAAAACATTAATCTGTATTTCTAAGTGAAAGGAAAACAATAATTTGTAGTTACTGAATAACAATGTAATATTTGTGTTGTTCAGCAGTCATCTTTATGGGTATGTCTACAGTGGAGGCTGTGTTCAGTTGACCTAACAAGACTGACTTTGTCAACTTAAAGTCAATCTTGTTAAATCAATTTAGAGAGTCCACACTGAAAACTCCTGTCAACTGTCTGCTTCCACACTGACAGGTGCTAGGTCAACCCTTCCTGGTGGTCAAACTCTAGGAGGCAGCCTGGAGGTCAGTTAGGTCAACTTAAGGGCTTTCCCCAACTTAAGTGTTAAGTCAACCTTAAGAAGTTGTGTTATTAAATCGACTTAAGGAAGTTCTTAAGTTGATGTAATAAAAGCCCATTGTAGCTGCAGGAGTCGGTGGCAATGTTCCCTGTAAGCAGTATGGCCATGCAGGCCACTGCCTGGTGCAGGGAACACTGCAGGCCACGCATGGTGTGGGGGGAAAATCTAACTCTGGCCCTCAAGTTCAGAAAGAGGCACACCAGAGCCTCCCCAATGAAGCAGACCCGTTCCCAGCCAAGACTCCAATGAGCAGAGAACGAGGTGTGGTTTAGAGTTTATTATTCAGCTGAATAACAAAAGGAACTGCATCAGAGGGCAGCAAAGAAGTGCTAGCCCCTCTGAGCAGGCCCCCCCAACAACTCGAGTGCAAGAGAGAGCCCCGAGGGGCGGCAGCATCAACACTTTTATCCAGTACAGTATGATAATGCTATGATAATGCTTACATGATTGACAATGTTTTAGAGACCCTTATATGGTTACATTAACATTATTAAAAACATATTAATGATTAAAGAATGCATATAATTATCCCCGCCTCTGTTTACTGTTGACATCATTTGCATTATCCTGGGCAGCCGCAGTACCTGCAAACTCATTAATTTCTGCCTAGAGATGCTGACCTTACACTCTTGTGAGGCTATGGTGCCAAGAAGGGTGAGCAGGAGATAGGAGGTAATATTCCCTTTTCAGTTTGAACAAAGACAGGACAGTCTAGCTTACATTCCTTGTCCAGATGGTCAGGAGAAAAAGCATGAGAAAGGGGAGATAACACACTTTAACTATCAACTCTAGGCCGCTTGTTAAAGAAACTTAGATACATGACTGCTAGAGAAACGACCCCACTACCATAGCAACCCACGGCTCCAACGAGGCCTACACTTCAGCACCTTTCTCACTGTCCTACAGAAGAGATTACATACAATTTCCCTTACAATGGCCAGCAGCTGCATTAAGAGCTGCTCCAAGTGGGGAGCTTTTAAAACTCTTGCTTGGAGTAAGCTCTCCCTGAGCATGCACTGAGCCTCTGTACATGCTCAATGAGAGCTTCTTGGCTGGTAGAGTGGCTGGTGGCAAATCCATGCCGCTCCAGGGGTGGGGGGAGGCAACTGGGGACAGGGCAGGATCAGGCCAGCTGGGGGAGGTGACCAGGAGAACAGGGGGGCAGGATCAGGCCAGCAGGGGTGTGGAGCACTGTTTCCTCTAAAGCATGTGGCAGCATGGCCGTGCAGGATTTTCCTGCCTCCACGTATGGTGCAGTTCGGGGTGGCAGCACGGCTGAGGTTGGGGCCAGGTAGTGCTGGGCTGGGCTTGCCCCGTAGCTGGGGAACAGCGAGGAGCTGGAGGCAGCAGGCCCCAGATCCTGCAGCAAAGCTGAGAATCAGCCGGGGGAGCCTGGGCTGGGCTGGGCTGAGGATTGTGCCCAGACACAGTGCTCGAGTGCATCTCCCCTCGGCCGGAGGAATGGAGGGTCTGCGGGCTGAGGCCAGCCCCGCCACTCCTCCCTCCCTTCCTTGGAGCCTGTGGACGCTCTGCCCCTTCCAGCCATGGCCAGCCCCAGCCTCCAGCCCAGGCTCCTCCGTGCGGGCCAGCGCCCTGGCCTCCTGCCCCCCTGCTCAGCTCTTTGGCCAGTGAAGGGGGATGGGGTGGTTGGGGTGGTCAGGGAGCCGATGGGGAAAGCAGGGGGCAGGGAGGGGGTGTGTGTGTGGGGGGGGAGAAGGGGTCGGGATGGTGGGCTGGGGGGGCCGAAGAGCGTGGGGGGTGAGGAGGGCTGGAATGGGGGCAGGGAGCTTAGGGAGTCAGGATTGGATAGGGTTACCAAGCATCCGGCAAAAGGAGGACATGTCCTCCTTTTTACCCTGCCATCCTCTGGGCATTTGGGATAAAGTGCAATTTGTCCAGCTTTTTGCCAGACGCCTGGGGCACCTCTAGAGCCCGCAGCTCCAGGATGCGTTCTTCTGTCATTCAGCCCACCAGCTGCTGAGCCTGGTGGGGTTGGGAATTTGCGGAGGATCCCCTGCTGGGCTGCTGCCTGTCTACGGGCAGTGAAGAGGGCTGGCCAGGGGCGGGGTTGGCTGCAGCCAGGGAAATGGTTTGGGTCTACCTTGTTGCTTCTGCTGCTCACTGCTTCTTTCCAGTCGGCAGCTCAGGTCTGCTCCCCTCTTCCCCCCCCCCCCATTTTAGGGAAGGTTTGCTCTTATTTTTCAGAGATGCTGGGGCTTCTCTTCAGCTCATGGCATCTCTGAGAGAGAGAAAACCCTGGGGCCCCTGCTTCACTTTCAGCTTTGCTGCCCTGCCTGGCTTACAGTTTCTGGGGAGGTTTTTTCTCTAATGGCTCAGCTAAGTCAGATCTTTATTCATTCTAATGGCCATTGCCTTTTTTGCAACAAATCTTTTGTTTACAGGTCAAGGAAAGTTCACTTTGGGTTGTGAGGATGTTTGAGTGCCATGTGATTTTTTTTTTTCTTTTCCCCTTTTCTCACTGACTTTTCAGTTTGCTTCTCCTTTCCAAGACGAGATTAGTCTGCTATAGATGTATCCTTAAATTGTATTAAGATGCACCAAAGTGCAAGTATTATACGTTCTAAAGTAGCTGCTGGGCTGGGCCTTACTCCGTAGTTTAAATGAAGTCAGTGGAAAATTTTTCATTGAGCAAGGATTGCAATAGTTGTCCCTTTGTTAGTGGTTTATCAAATCACAGAAAACAGCTTGGTTTTGCCTTTTGCATATATATTCTATGCTTATTTTTATTTTAGGATGAATTTCTTTTGGTATAGTTAAGAAAAAAAAAAAAAAAAAGATCATTGCATCTGAGAATAGGTGCTGTTGTCTTGGGTGCAGTATTTGATAGTCAAAAACATCTAATTTTACTCCCCCCCCCCCACCATTTGTTGTGTATTTCACATAAAAGCACTTGGAAAATGTCAGTGCTCATAAAATAGATATATATCCATTTGTGGTTTATAGCAGACATAGTAGGATGTGATGTCTAGAAACTTGCATTTTAGGTAAAAGGCTATGTTTCAAGCAGGTCTGCACATAAAAACCAGCAGCTCTCACTTCTGATTGCTCTTCTCATGTGTGTGTAAAACTTAAACAGCTTGTCTGTGACCTTTTTTAAATACTGCACAGTGAGGTTCAAAACTGAGGCTAGACAGGGATTTCCCTACAACTCCCCCACCCCAGTTGTCAGCTAGTAACAGTTATACCAAATTAGTGAGCATCCCCTACACCCTCCTGCACTCCCCCTTTCAATTGCAAGTGTTGGGGAGAATCCTGCTGACAGAAATTACTTTTCCTTAACTCACAATGTAAAAATATCTATCTACATAGGAGTTCTGCAGCACAATTCTCTTTGCACCTTGATATAAATATTAAATACTTAATTTTGTAACTTCTTAAAGTGGCTGGCTTTGTGGTTACTTTAACTGGAAGATGAAAAATACTTAAGCCATTCATTTGATATTCCTGAGCTGCTGTTCTTACAATTCATCTCACACTGTAACTGGGGCTAGACAGATTTCTCTGGAGTTGGGTGATCAATGGGGCAAGCATTTGGGGGGGGGGGGGGGGGCTGGGCTGGGGCCAGGTTGTGTATGTGTCCACCAATGCCCTCCTTTTTGTACGTCCCTGTCCTCTTTTCCCTATTTAACGGATGGGGCTACTGGACAGCAGACCTATGTAGCTCAAAAGTTGGTCTCTCTCACCATCAGAAGTTGGTTCAATAAAAGATATTGCCTTCCCCATCTTGTCTCTTTAGGACTGTTGAATAGTTTATTCACTGCTGGGTTTGGGGAATGGAGTCCTGCACGCCCTCCTCCCTCCACTGCTGCTGGGCACATGGGGAATGGAGCCCTATGCACCCAGCAGCTGCAGGAGGAGCTGGGCATGTGGGACTCCATTCTCCATGTGCTTGGCCAGTGGCAGGGGGATCCAGGAGTGCTGGGCTCCATTCCCTGCGCACCCAGCAGTTGCCGAGGGAGCCAGGCATGCAGGATCCCATCTCCCCCCTGCCTGGCTGCACCAGAAGGCTACAACCAGTCTTGGGAGATGTCTTTTCCCCCACTGGGCTCCAGAGCCAGTGGGAGCCTGCTAGGGGGCCATGTTGCCACATCTCTCATGCTCCCTCTCTCCTAAATCGAACTAGCAAGTCCTGCCCCGGACATGCTAGTTCAATTTGGTTTCTTTTTTGTGGGGACCTGTTAAACTGATTTTAGGTAAATCAATTTAATGATTGTTAAATCAATATAACTTAAATTGCTTCCAGTTAAATCAATTTAATTCCCTGTGTGTGGACATAGTCTATATGTCAAATTATTTTTAAAAATAAAGAGAGGATGAATTCTAAAATGGGAATGCAGCATCTCCCTAATTTTCATTGGGAGGAAATGTCTTCCTTTTTCCAGTTTAAAAAAAAAAATAATTTATTTTAAAACACTGTACTAAACTCCATGAAGTGAATAAACTATTCAATAGTCCTAAAGAGACAAGATGGGGAAGGCAATATCTTTTATTGAACCAACTTCTGATGGTGAGAGAGACCAACTTTTGAGCTACATAGGTCTGCTGTCCAGTAGCCCTATCTGTTAAATAGGGAAAGGAAAATGATCTGGATAAAATAAGAACAGCTCATGGCTGGGGTCACTGAAAGAGAATTTTGGGGTGGGTTGTGTTGTGGGTGCCTTTTATTCCAGTGACCATTTTTTTTTTTTTTTTTGCTTCTGCAGTTCCAAGTCTACTTAGGATAGCTGTCACAGTAGGTTCACATTAGCAATAGGTCACTTTTTAAGCAGACACCTAAGGGGCATTTTTTGACTTTTTCTGAGATTGACTGTTCAGCCTTCCTTGCCTATTCCTCAAGTTCAGTGTGTTCGCATTTGCTTTTTCATGAGCAACTAAACTGCTCACTTCTTCCAATAGGAGATCATACTTTCCAAGATTTCACAGTTCCCTGGTCCTTTTTGAGATGCTACTTTAGGATCAGGGGTCTCAAACTCAAATCACCACAAGGGCTGCATGTGGACTAGGATATTGTCCCGAGGGCTTCATTACAAAAACCTCTTCATACAGCAGGGTCACCAGTTTATTTAATTAAAACTAATGGCATTCAAAGTGATTGTAAAAATTAATGAATTAGGTTTAATTGAATATGTATGGATTTTAATTGAAATTTAATGTTTAGAAAGCATTTACAAATTATTTTAAGTTTGTTTTTTTAACAGAGAAAGAAAAGACAGAGGGTTCATGCCACTTCTTACACGTGGCAGGAGCTATCTCCGAGTGCTGCTCAGAGATGACTCTTGCTGCTTGTAAGAAGCCAAAGAAACCCTCTTCTAGCCTCCTGCAAGAGGCTCAGAGCCAGAGACAGTCTGTGCCACTTTTTACAAGCAGCACAGACAGTTTCTGAGTGGCAGCCTCTCCGACATCGCTCTTGCCGCTTGCAGGGACCATCCCCTACTTCGAGCCTCTTGCAAGCGGCTGGAAAAGGGAGAGGAGAGGGTTCCTGCAGCCCTGACCCTGAACAGACAGCCCTGCAGGGCTTTGCCTTCCCCCAGCTCACAAAGCAGCAGGCTCCAGCTCCTGCCTGTCTGCCCAGCAGTGTGACTGCCTGTGCCGAGGCTGTGTAGGGCGAGGGGTACAGGCAGCCCAGAAGCACTGAGGCAGGACCCCAGGTGGGAGTCAGGCAGCTGCAGCTTGGCTGCTGGCTCCCAGCCATTGGGGATCTTGAAAAGCCAGCCAGGGGTACGGAACCCTTGAATTCCAGCTTTTGTTAGGGGCCACTGGGAGGGATTCCACGGTTCGCAGCCTTGTGTTTGAGACCCCTGCTTTAGAGAGAGGTTAAATATTAATATGATGGCCCTAAGATCTACTTGTAGAGTTACTGAGTCCTGCTCTATCATGAGAATTCACTCTCTAGTGAATCTTCATTGATAAAAGTCGTGCTAATCAATGCTACAAGTAAGGCAGGACTGACTGGTTACTTCTGAAAGTAAATGAAGCTCCATACTAGATAATTTAAGGAGTTTGCCTGTATAAACTTTGGGTGGGCTAGAATTTATTTAATAGCCCTTCTCCAGTGCCTGATGGAGAGAAACCCCAACCCCTATGGAGAAAACAGCTGGAGACCCAGGATCCAATCTGTAAAGAACTCAGCAAAGATTACTCTGAGTTACCTTCATACATTAAAATACTACTTGGAATAAACATAACAATCAATCAACTTGATTAACTACTAAAGTCTTATCCTAACAAAATGAATTTAAATAGAACAGTCCTCACAGAAATATTGTTGGATAGGAGTCATATCTCAGGTGCAGTCTCTGTTCAAGTCCTTGAGTTGCAAGAAGCAGCAAGCCACCTCCTGGTTTGCAGGGATCTTAAGCAGGAATCCACATAGTCTTTGCTTTCTCTTCTGGAGCCAGCACTCTGCAGTCAGCTTACTGGTTAACCATAGGCATGTGCACAAATTCCACTGTAAAAGACAGCGTAGAAGGGAGGAAACAACTTGCTGTTCACTCCTAGCTCAGCTTGTCTCAGTCACACACTGAGTACGTGGACTCTTCTCAGTTCAGTTTTGTGCTACAGCTGCTTCCACTGCTGCTCTCAGGCATCTGACCACATCAGCAATAGTAAAACTTTGCAGAGCATGCTGAAAGCAGTCAGCCATTAAATTCCAGAAACTTCTGGTTCTGAGCAGCAAAATCTGCCCAGCAACATAACCCAGCATCAAGAGATCCTTAAAAAAGATTGCTCTATTACTTAGGCATAGGGATTACCCCTCCTACCTGCAGAAGTAGACCTAAGACTGGTGTGTAGGGATGGATAATTTTGTTAGGTCTCCCTCAAGAGGGCAACACAGGGTATAAGAGGGAACATGAGTGTTTGGTGCGAGGAAGGTTGAGTGAAATGTCAAGGCAGTGGATCCTGGTGGAAGAATTACTAAAGATTCAGGTATTTAGATAAGTTAGATGCTTATCAGAAGTGAACATTTTGGAGGATCATGTGCAAATAGAATGAAGAAGTCTCTTTTCATAAGAGGGAAATAGGCATATAGTAGCTAGGTTACAAGATCAGAGAAGTCCCAGCAACTGCTGTGTAAACATAATTTATTTTTATAATACTGAATAATTACCATTGCCTCTTTTGAAAACCTTTCATACCCAACACATAGTTTTTACAATGGTTTATGAATATATTAATGAATACACTTTAGGTCCTTTAAATCTTCAAAAACCGAAGGCATCCACAGAGGTAATAGTCTGTCTTAGTGTGAAAGGACAAGAGGATTCAAGTATGTGATGTGTTTCAGTCTCATTCACCACACTATACTGAATAATCTGTCATTTTACAATCTTTCCTCTTTCTTTTTGCTGTTAGAGATATATATGTGTGAGCTCATGGACCTTATTGCTACCTAGCACCCACCCCACCCCACGCACACTTTCAGAAGTAGGGAAGTGCTCAGTGAAGCCTAACCCACTGTTCCATTTTAGAAGCTATATATAGACTGTCAAATGGTATAGTTTTACAGTACACAGTGTCTTCCAAGAGAGTGATTAACAGGGGATGAAATTTTAGACTTTTTCTCACACTGCTTTTAAAATAGAATAGGAGCTCAGTTTAGTTTCTCATTAGAACTGAGGTTAAACTCGTGGTTAGCTCATAAGCTATTAAGAGTGTGGCTGGGAGTTTTGAGGTCTGCAAAATGGGCCTCTAAGGATAGGGATCTTGGGGAAGAAAGAAAAGGGAAAGGTAAATTGTATGCTAATATATTCGAAATAGGAAGGAAAATATTACATATTTTTTCCATGTGATTTGTCCATTCTCCTACTATTCAGTAGGATTTAGGGCCAAACCCAAAGCACATAGAATTCAGTTCTAGGTCAGTTTTTCTAGACTTCAGTGGACTTTGGTTCAGGCCCTTGTTGTGTTTGAAATGCTCCAAATCTCTTAAACTTTTGCAATGCAATGTACATTGAGCATCTACAACCTGATAGCAAGAACCCATCATAAGATCACAAGTAGCCCATTCATGCTTTTCTTTTACAGTGCATCTGAGGTGTACATGGATCACCTAGTAATATGGATTCTTGATGCTTTTGCTTGATTACACAGTCTCTATATAGGCAACATTCTTATGCAAATCACTGGGAGTTTTGCCTGCATTTAAATAGCAGGACTGGGACCTTAATATATAATTATTTGTTTTGATGGTCAGCAATATTCAGTGTCCTAATCTATTGATTAATAAACCCAACAATAACACAAAGATAAAACATATTCAGTGCTGTATGGATGTTGATGTGAAATAAACATTTTTTGTGAGTTTATAAAACAAAGCTGTAATGTCAGAGGGGACGTATATGAGATGAGAATAGTCCCCTAAAAGGAGCCATCTACATTATGTGTATAACAAAAAGGAGGAGAAGGAATGATGAGTAACAGAGCCTTTTACTCTGCCTGGAATTCCTTATCTTCCGGTAGCAGAAACTTAAAATAAATATCAAAATATAATCCTTAAGGTTGTAAAAATTACTGGGAGAGTAAGTCAAAATAATTATTGTATGTAGAAAAAATGAAATAATTTATATTATCCACTCACTTTAGATATATTCTTTCTCTGCACAAACATGGCTATGTTTATCTAGGAATCAGTTCACAACATTCAGAAGAAAAGATATCTTCATTTGGCAAGTTTCATTATTTGAATTTGTAAGCTAGCTTAATAAGCATATTGTGTTAAAGAACAGCCTTCAGTAATTTCACTTGAGTTTGTGAGTTATTAATAACAGTATCATTCCTGGAGCAATCATAAATATTTAGATCCCTGTATAGGGTTTAATCAACTAAATATATAAATTATTCTGGGGTTCTCTGCTACATAGAAATATATATGTAACAACTATATAATATTATTTCTATTGTTATATATTTTCTCCTTCACTGCTATCAAGCTGTTCAAATTATACTTTTAATTATTTTAATTATGTCCTTTTATTATGGAGCATAGTATTAATGACATTTATAACTTAAGCTATTTCAATAATATGATGATGCTGATTAGATGAATTGCACTGCAAATCTGCTGTATAAATAACACAACCCTTACAACCACAAATTATATCTACTTTCTAATTACATTTTTCAAAGATTCTCTAAGAAAGATTAAAAGTATGCTAAAACATTTGTTTTATGCTAAAATACTAGGTCACTCAACATTCACTTGGATTAACTATTTCACAAGGAAATATTTACTGTATAAATTACCAATAGGCATTTAATAATAACAAAATCCTATTGCCTTCAGTGGGTTTTCAGATAATGGCTGTATAGATTATTTTCTAGAAATTCAGTCAGAATTCCCATTTTCTACACTTAGAGTAGATTTGGGTTATTTTTCTGAATTACTGCATTTTGAAAATCTCCTGTTAAAATTGACACATCATGAATAATCAAAGACAGTAGTTTTCAGTTTGTGGCCCACAGACCCTTGGGAGACTGCAGACAATGTCTTTTATTTCCAAAGGATTCTGCAACTCCATCTGAAATTTTAGAAGTCTGCAAATGGGGGGCGGGGGGGAGGAAGCTAGAGGCAAGCTACATATTCTATGAAAAATGTTAAGTCCTGATTCAGCCAGTTGTTTAAACATGTTACTCTGAGTACATGAAAGCATTCCTCTTTATTTCAACTGAATTACTTCTGTTCTTAACATTATACATGTGATTAAGTACCTTGTTGAGTCCAAGTACTCTTTTTTTTTTTTCCTTTTCTAAAGAAAACATAAGAAACCAAAAGTCACAGCTCATATCACCAATGCTTGTCTTTTCTAGATGACCAAATTCATTCAGACAAACAAAACCCCTAGGCATTAAATCAGAGCTCTCTAGTCTCGCTATGACAATAAACAATATGTGTGATTCACAATTCATGTGACATTTTCAATTGTTTCACATGTAGGTTTTGTTTTTTAGGGGGGAAAACTCTACATTGAAAGTACTTTTTTTTTTTTTTTTTTTTTTCCGTTCCTGGATTCATCTATGGGAAAAACACAGGTATCCTAACTTTTGAGAAACAGTCTGAAATCTTTAAAATATTTCAGTGTTATCTGTCAGCAAAAAAAAAATGCCAGTGCTTGAATAAGTCAGAGGACAAATGGGCCAAGGGGGTTCTGAAACACCTGCAAGTATAGGTTCCACCTTTTACCTGCTGACATACCTGGCTGACACTTCACTAACAATTTTGTCAGCTTGGTTAGATTAATAGTATGATTGCATTAGTTCATGCAGCTATGATATGGAGAGAAAAATAGAGTGAAGTATATAGAAGATTTTTGCAGAACTGAAGAATTTCTCCCAAATTAGATTCCCAAGATACATTTTTGCCAAATGAGCATTTTCTTACCAACTGGCTCTTAGAAAATTGTGTGAAAAATTAGTAAGAAATCAGCAGGAAACATGTAATACAATAATGACATAGAATACATATGTCTTGTGTAGGGTGCTGGCAATCGTGAAGGTAAGGTTAAGGTGCACAAGTAATGAGTGAGATAGTAGAGCCGAATGTATGCCAATGAGCTATATATTTAAAATAACACATTTATTACATCAGGCTTGTCCAACCAGCAGCCTGGGAGGGCTGGACGCCAGCCTGCCAAGGGCTCTCATCTGGCCTGTGTAGTGTTGCCACAAGAGCCTAGGAGCTGGGACTGGCCGAGGCCCTTGTCAATTTCCCGCCCTGCGCTCAGCACAGCTACAGTCCCTCCCCACACTCTGCCTGATCCCCTCTCACAGGCACCCTGCCCCCTTGTCCTCTGTACACAGTGCAAGCAAAAGTAATGCCAAGATCACACTAATCATTATTTTATTAAACTTTATTAATAAGATTGATTTGTGTCTTATCTATCAAATTTTCCCATCACACCCCCAACTGAAAAAAGAATTGCAGTGTGGCCCCTCACCCAAAAAGGTTGGACACCCCTGCATTGGATTATTTTGAAAAGCTTGTGAAGAGGAGAAAGTCATTTTCAGCTTGCACTGTCAGGATTTCTTCATCAGTGCTGGTGCACAATATTTATAATAGCTGTGCATGAGTTGTCTTTGTAAAATTTTCAAAAGTCATTGAAATTTTCAAGACTTCTGGGTAGTTCTGGGTCAGCATATGGCTATGCGGGTTTCAGCGAGCTCAGAAGAGGAATTTCAAAATGATAGATGAGGGAGGACAGATTTAAAAGTATTATGGAGGAAGAAATGGAAAAGTTGTACTGATCTTGTCTCTTACCTATCACATACAAGGAAGGTTTGTAGATTAACCTAATTGACAGCTATAATGGTAGTATTGTCAGTAGTGAGAGACTGCTGGGCAGTAGCATGTTGTGTTTTTTTTTTGTTTTTTTTCAGAATGACTCAAGTCTCAATTTTCCAATATGTTGTTAGAGAATCTAGTCATGAAAACAATATTTGTATGGCAAAGAGCAGCCATAGCAGATCTCACACCATCTTCCTCTTGAACACCAGTGCAGGAAGTATTTGGAGTTCCTCATATACAGGCATAAGTGATAAAGGCAGCCAGCATGGATTAGGTCAATTTTAAGGCTTTTCTGCTTTACTCCCAGAACTGGATCAATGCCTAGAAATTCTTAAGCTCAGAGAGGCACAATGTTGTTTCTGCCCTGTCTGGGTTCATATCCAGTAGGCATCAGCTAGTCCAGAGAAGATGACCACAAGTTTAATTAAGGACTAGTGAAAGAGATTTATGAATCATCTAGATACAGATTGTAGTTGAAATTGTGTGACGAGAACTCCCCTAAAAAGGGAGAGTCTGTAAAGAGAAAGAGGAAGGCTTAGACAATATGGACTGCATTTGTGTCACTTTCAGGGCTAGATACCACAGGGGTAGCTGAGTGAGTTTGTATACAGCAAAACTAATGAGTTCTGTGGCACGTTAAAGACTAACTAATTTACTCGGGCATAAGCTTCCATGGGATGCAACCCACTTCATCAGGTGCATCTGACAAAGAGGGTTGCAGCCCACAAAAGCTTATGCCTCAAGAAATTTGTTAGAATTTAAGGGTATGAGGATCAATTCAAATTAAAATAAGTGCATGGCCACACTTGCTTTTATGAATTCAAACTAAGGAAAGCTAACTTCAAAGTGGTAAAACCTCATTTACCTTCAAAGTGATGGTCAATTCAAACTCGTTAGTTCAAATTAACCCAGCATAACCATGTTAATTCAAACTAACTGTTAGTTTGAATTAACATGGGTTGACCTTCCTCCCTGGAAGGAAGACCAACCCTCCAGCACCTGTGGCAAGCAGCCTCAAAAGCACCCCCCACCCAGTCAGATCTGGCTGGGGGGCAATGGGGTTCCTCTCCCCTGGTTCAGGGGGGAAACCTGCCCAGCTCTGCAGAGCCTGCTGGGTGGGGAGAAGGGATTCCTGCAGCTGTCTTGGGCTGCACTGGTGGGGCAGTGGGGACAGAGACCCCCGAGGCTGGCTCTCGACTCGCTTGCTGGGCATTGGCAACGGAGACCCGCTGCTGGCTCTAGCCCACCTGTGGGGGTCCAGGGAGTAAAGCCTGGTGCACAGCTCAAGCCTCGCTAGCTGGTGCAGGAGTGGAATCCACGCACAGGGCTGGAGCCACGTTCCCCAGGTACCACACCAGCCCTGCTTGCTGGTGCAAGGAAGGGATCCCCACATGCAACTGAAGCTGTGCTCTGCAGGGTCTTGCTCCAGCCCCAATTGCTGGCATAGGAAAGAGATCCCCATGTGCAGCCGGAGCCACATGCAGGGGTCCCATCCCTGCACCTGGGGAGTAGGGCCCCAGCCTCATGAAGGGATCCCTTCCCCGTTCCAGCAAGCAGGGCTGGAGTGGTGCCTGGGGATCCCATATCTGCACCACCAGGCAGCACAGCTGGAGTGAGGCAGGAGGAATCTGTTCTCCTTCCACTGCGCCACTGCTGTCAAGGGGGTGTCCTGGCCCCACAGAGCCCAGGGAGGGGAGAACATCCCCTGCCAGGCTCTAGCATTGTGAACCCTGTGGGGAAAAGCATCCCCTGCCCAGCTCTAGCAGCACTACAGCTAGAGCTGGGTGGGGGATGCTTTTCCCTGTGTAGGGCTCAGAGGGCTGGAGCCTAGCAGGAGGTTGGGTGGTGGCATGGCCCTTCTTGGGGGCAATGTTGCACACCTCCCATGGGGCCCCTCTTCCAATTTGAATTAGCAAGTCCTGTCCATGGACATACCAGTTCGAATTGGTTTTCCTAGTGTGGCCATGATAGTTCAAATTGACTGAATTTGAGTTAAACATAAGTTTGACTTGATTAGTTTGAATTCAGTTAATTTGAACTAATATTCTAAGTGTAGGCATAGCCTAAGGTGACAAAGGACTCTTATTTTGTCAGAGCTAAAACATTTCGTAATGATTTGTGTTCCAATTTTCTGAACCATCTTTTAAGAGCTACTTTTCCATGAGAAGTCTTGTAGTCTGTATCAGTAGTGTTTGCTGTTCCAGTGCATCTTTGAAAGATGAAGCATCTTATGATCTTGAATTAGGAAAGATTCATTAATTTATTTGCATCAACTTCAAGTTCTTTGATCCATTCCTGCATAGTGATTGTGCAAAATCTGAAAGAACCCTGAGACACTGAGTGGACAAGAGTGCATTCTCCCACAGTTTACCTTTCTCATCATGAAGTTGTCCAGTGAGCTGTAACAGAGAGAGAAAAAAGATAGACGCTTGAGAGAGAAAATCAACTTCCATAGATTAGGCTCAAAGCCCACTGATATAACCCCATAATAAGAGCTTTTCAAAGGGCTCTGTAGCAAAACAATAGATTTTCCATTGTATTACTGGTATGAAGGGAAGAACTTAAAGAAATAGTCACACAAATTAAATTAGATATAATTTTCTCAATGGATAACAAAGACCAAAATTTAGCAATGTTTTCTAAACAATTGTCTATGGAAGCTACTTCTGTTTTCAACAAAAGAAGCAAGGAGTCCTCTGGCACTTAAAGACTAACATTTATTTACCACAAGCTTTTGAGGGGAAAAAATCCCACTTTGTCAGATGCTTTAAAGATGGGGGAACTTACAGAATGGGAGGAAAATGTTTCACTCTCTTGCACAGAAAATTTCATTAACTAACACACACACACGCACACAATTTTATATAGACTAGCTGTAACACGTCAAATGATGGGGGAAAATCAAAGGGGAATTTATGAAATATTTATTTTAATCGATTAACAGCTCTTTAATTACAGTTGTGTGTGTTTTTTTTTTTTTTTTTTTTTTTTTTTTTTTTTTGCAGAAGTTCTATGGTTAGCTAAAACTTTTCCTTGGTAGGTTGAATCCTTTGTGTAAACTTTCATGGTTTCTTCATCAAGTGAGCACCACATACAATTGACTGTGTCTAAAAACAGGCTGAGGAAGATTGTCCTTGAGACTTACTGATAGTCATCATGAATGCCAAAATCACCAGAAATTGACATTGTTGCATCTTAAACAGTTTGCTGTTTTCACTTCATTCCAAATTGATGTGTGGTAGTAAAAAAGGTGAATGACTTTTTATACCACTTATGATTTCACATCAATGAAGTTCTCATGCAGACCTTTGATCACTAATCTGGTGCCATTCAACAATCCTTTTTTTAGGATCTAGGTTTCTGAGCAAAATGACGAATGCACTGACTTTTAGTTTTAGTGAATGTGGTGGCATACCAGATGGCCATTGTTGATTGAGAAATTTGATGGGGAAGTCTATTGCATCATTCACATTATCAGAAATCATTGTATCAATGCTTTGGTATTCTTCCTCATCACCTTTAAGTTCAAAGATCTTGTAATTCAGTTCTGAGCAGTGGTGGTTTTTTTGGTGTCAACACAATTTTTGCGGCATCTTCAGCTGTTTGGTCATCAGTTTCAGTTAAAATTTCCATGCTGAAAATTGAGTTAATGATGCTTAAGTGCCCAACCATCATTTCCAGAAGCTCAGCTAAATCAGGATCAAGATCATCAATCCCATGTGTAAGGTCACCATTTCCTAACCACATTACTCATTTTGACCTGCAGTGTGCATATTTGTGATCAAAGTACGTTGGCGGCTTGCTCGTGTATTTCTTGTTCTCATCAGTATTGGTAAAACTGTCACATTCGTTAAGCGTTTAGAGTACAACACTCAGCACCTTGCTCTTATGTTTCTTTATCTCATCAGTTTTGGCAATAATGTCTCATTTGTTCTGCATGTTGACCTCAATATGCAGCAGCTTGTTCCACAGATTCTTGGTCTTCATGATGGTGATTTGCTCAATAATTTCTCATGTATGTGGCATGTGCTGAATGATGGACAGCAGCTTGATCTTCAGTTTCATCATTACACTGACACTTTGTAATTTCTTGTATATGTGGAACTTGTTGATGGCAATTAGTTTTCTACAAACATTATCTTAGGTATGATATGTATGCTATACTTATTACATGTATTATACTGATGAATTGATGAGATTATACATGTCAAAACCTCGCTCAAAGTTTGTTTTTGTTACTATGGCAACATACATCATGCACACATACTACAAATTAGGTTTGATTTGTGACTTTTCCAGAGATGAAGACATCACAGTTTAGGGTGCCTCCACCTGTATTTCCTCCAGTCCCCTATGGTTCAGCAGGGCACCCAGGTTTAGGCTTCTGACTCCAAACAATTGCTTCTCTTCAGCAAACACCTTCATCCTTCTCCATCCTGAATTGGGTTTTTCCAGACTTCATGTTTCCTTGTCTGTACTGTGTTATTACCAACCAGCGAGACTACCTAAACAGGCCAGCATCTGCGTTTTGCTTACTTTTCAAAGGCTATAAACAGCATAATTAAGTTATGAGTTAGCATACAGCTCATTGTAAATAAGCACATTTATTATTAAAGTGAAAGTATTAGGGAAAAAAAATATTTACAACAATAAGAGAACCAAAATGCTTGCTAATAAACTTATCAGAGATCACACAACCCCACTCCAGCAGACACTGTGGTAGGAGTTAATTCTTTGAACCCCTGTAAGGGTTTCTTAGGTGGTTACAAATTTTATAACTGTAGCTCAGAACAAATACTCCCTTGCATAGACTAGTTATTCCTGTATGTAACTTGGGCCTTTGATCTTCCCATTCAAAGAGAAGAAAATAAGGAAACAATAGTCCCCTCCTCAAAACCTAGGATTTTGCATAACTGGAGGTGGGAATTTGCATTAATTTTCTCCTAGAGAGATTTCCTTGGTAAACCCTTTGACACTGTCCAAAAGTCCATTCTTTTCTTGCCCATTGTTGAATGTAGTCTTAAATTCATGGCACTTCCAATGGCTAACTATCTTTGGCTCCAAAGATAGTTAACATGTTTTCTTAAGGATACTGGAGGAAGTTGCCAAATATGTCACGGACTCTAAGAAAACACAAAGGGTGTTCTTTTTGTGTTTTTTTTTTTTTGTTTGAGAAGGTGGGAACTTCTGCAACTGTAGTGAGTTAAATGTAAGTTTTATCACCACCCTCATATTTCATAGGAGAGGGATAGGAGCAGGGGAATATGCAATATAACAGCTTTCAGTTAAAATACTTGGGCCCCAACCTACTTTACTTCAATAGGTGTGGGTACTTAGGTGGATCTGGAACTAGGCTTGGAAATAATGAGGGGTTCAATTTTTGACTCTACCTTTAAACTGTTTGTGTGACCTTGTGGAAGTGTCTTAAATTACCCTAAGCCTTAGTTCCTCATCTGTAAAATGGGAATAACATTTCAACAATTCATGATGTTAGTCTTTCTATCTGTAGATGTTTCTTACCCCCCCCCCCACCAAATTAGATACTATTGTTTTGTGAACAATCTTACAAAATTCACGGTGGGTACTAATTGATCTACTTATCTATCTGACTTCTTACATTCATTTCAGTTGCTACCCTATCAGTCTAGCTGTATGTCACCTGTCTGGGAAAGACCAGAGAACTGAAGTTCTGTGAGCAAGCAAGCAAAAGGTTCATTGGTATCAAGAGCAAAAACACCCTGCAGAATATAGTGCATGCAACTCACATGACCTGAATCTTGCTTGATCCGTTCAGCTGTAATACAGACCTTAGACAGTAGGTATGGCTAGATAGTGAACACAGTTGACATGGGCCCAAATATGGAAACTGCCTGAAGCTACAGCTATACACATAGATCTATAAAACATGAACAGAACAGGATATGGTGCATGTTGTGCTGCCTTACTAGGGCTGAGCCAAAGTTCACTGAAGGCACTGGAAGGACTTCAAATGAACTTTACTGCAAATAGATCTATTGGCATAAAAGATTTCCAGTTTAATTATCATACAGTTCTATGAAAATACATGTTTGCCAAAGCACCTGGGCAGTTTGTTATAGCCTGTCAACATATTATTCTTAACACAGGTCTTCTCTCCCTCTGTATGTACATTTCCAGTTTTCTTATCTGTGTTCTAGACATAAGCAAGTGTCAAAACATCTTGTTGAAACGTGGCTTAATTCAATTAGTTTATACCTTTACATTTTTGCATGATAGATTCAGAAGTGCTAACCCTAATTCATAGGATCCCAGGGAATACATTAGATTAATGTGGTGATGTGAATGCTAGTCACTGACATTTTTAGAAATGAATTATCTTGTTTTATTTAGAATATTCCACCTCTTAAATAATTTTTAGTGTTGAGGCGCACAGTTTTATGAGCAGTCAACTATAAAGCATGTTTGCTTATATTACCAAAGAGAAATGGCTCAGATTTTATCATCTGATTTTACTGAAGACAGGGGAAGAACTAATTGCAAAACCTTACATTTTAATAATATAAGAGCAAAGGAAAGCTTCAGATCACCTTTAGAGATGTGACATTTAGCCATTCTGATATAATTTACTCCTGGAATTCACATGCCAGCATTTTTCAACCTCTCAAATTATCTCTCATCTTTGTTTAGGTATATGGCAATCAAAAAGAAAATGGAAATAGAATCAAAGTATGTTATCTGTGTTCTTTTTTCACTTTAATTATTTTTTCCTTTTTTCCCCAGCTTAGCTGTAAATATGTGTATCTGAGTAATTTTAAGTAAAAGAGAAACAACAGAAATAGGCCAATACACACATAATTTTGACTTGTGGCTCCTTTTATGCAATTCAAATCTCTTATGCTTTCAAATTAATGGTAATTTATCTGAAAGACATATTAAATATGCCATCAATGCCTTTACAGCTAATCAACATAAAGTAGCAGTTTTACAAATGATTTTCCTGATTGTGCAGCTTTGTTTCAAGGAACATGAAAATCGGTGTGGGTATCTTGATATTTACATAGGCTTGTGCCTGTACAATGTATATCTAATAGGTATTCCTTTAAATCAGAAAGGTGACTTATATGAAGTAATTGGCTATCATGTTCGTTTTTAATTCATTCACAGCTTTTTAAATTCATTTTTCTTTTAATTGAGCAAATCTTATGTTGCTCTCTGAAAATTATACAAAATGTTTGTACTTTAAACTGAAGCCTAGATGAAACTCATCTGCTGTGGAGTTCAGATACAAAAAACTAACCATTCAGAAACCAAACCTCTTTTTAAAGCAGTTGCATATCTGAAAGACTTCATAAGAGTATCAGAAAATTTGAATGAAAGCATCCTAGGATCTTCCTATTTCTTTTGCAACCCAGGTTTCCCGAGACAATACATGGAGAGAGTTAGGGCCCCAAGAAAGGGATTCATAGAAGCCAACATGTTGAGTGGGGATCTGCCTAGATTAGCCATTAGGAAGTACTGAGGAGAAGGCTATGATCTAAGCCCTGACCCCCCAAAGAGTTGAATTCTAACTCCGAACCAAAGGGAGATGTCTCCCACAACTCAAGTAGGAGTCCTTTAATTTGGCATGTAAATCAGATTAACCTTTTTGCAAGAAAAAAATTGAGCTAGTGGATCCCTCTGCCTCCTCTTATCCAAGTGGTTAGATTTGGGTTCAAATCTCAAATGTGCTTGAAAGGAGCAGTGATGTAATCTCTGGTCTGCTGCCTCCTGAGTGAGTGGCCTAACCACTGAACTATGGGGAACCTCTTCGCCTTTCCTGTTGGACCAGAAGGAGAGAGATTCTATAACCTGGCAACAAGTTCCTGCTTCCATCAGTCAAAAAGAGGCACAATGGATTTAAAGCCTATCTTGCAGCTGGGTGCCCTAACCACTAGGCTACTGGATATAGAGGAAACTACTAACATCATCAACTCTTCTTCATTTTGCATGGGAAATGATCCAGGATGCATAGTCTCAGGAAGCTTCTGTTCACATATACTGGATTGAGCCTTGCAGGGGGAGAGGGGAGAACACATAGTTTGTAAATCCCAGTGAGATTTAGGTGTGATTTAGTAACCTTGCTACTTGATAGTATTGGGGCTGAGGCCTTGTGAGCATGTCCACTGCCACAGATATTTACATCATAGGGAACTTACTATGGGATTAGGTGGTAGCTGAGAAGGAGTTTTGAGAATCTACATTTTTTACTTAAGTGCTTGAAATTGAAAATTGGGTAAATCAGCCCCCCTTGTGAATTCCATCTTGGAGGTTTAAGTTCTGATGAACCTGGACTCTAATGGCACCTGGACTGGAATCAGAGCATTATCACTACAACATACTCATAATTGCAAAAATGAGGTTCAAAATTTAGTCTTTAACAAGCACACTTACATCAAGATAACTGATTAATCTTTCTGATGATCTTTCCATTTTTATAAACACAGTACTTTTTCAACTAAACTCCAGTGTTAAATCTTGTAAATTCATTTTATTAAATAACACTACCAACTGAATAACTATCTTACTGAAACAGAAGTAGAAGTAAATTAATTTATCCAACACTTTGGCACTCTGAGCAAAACACTGCAACTTTACTAGCCAATATAAATACAATATTAGAACTTGAAAATGACTAATTCTTAGTAGTGGATTAAGTGTTTTCTCTAGGCATATGGAAAAAATAATTTTTCAGTGATAATCTGTGTTCTAATCTATTATAGTGACATTAAACAATATCATCATAGCTAAAGATGGGATACACCAGCCTCTCCGTAATGAAGTCCGTCTTTGGGACATATTTGGATCTCAAATGTAGTTTTGAGTGAAACATGCCATTCTACATTTTTTATATTACTGTACAAATGTTGATACCTTATTCAATTTGACTGTCATTGCTATGAAGCAATGACTAACATGATTTTTATTTATTACAAACAATGAAAAATGTACAATATGCATATTCCTTTGGTTTAGAGACATGAGCCTGTGATTTTTATTTTGAAGAATTTTACATCCTGTTCATATCATGGGGGGTGGGGGAGTGTAAAACAGAGGAAGATGGACAAAACCTATCATGTCTGAAACAATGTTTTACCAGTTATTGACAGAACTGGCTCCTTCCACCCTGGGGGGGGGGGAGGATAGCTGTCTAGAGATAGGAAAAACTTGTTTAACTGTACCACTGAACATACGTCCATTTAATTTTTTTCTTTGTGTTGACATTTCATTATACTAATGATGGTAGTTTCTTCCAGTTTTATGAAAGGAATTGCCTAGTAGATATGTCCTCCAGTAGTTCCAATAACCTTACCTCAACTCTGTTGCAAGAAACCTTGTTCCTTAGAGCTTCCTGAAGTCCCTCAGCCAAGTCAAAACATCAGTGTAAAGTTAATCTGTCTAACAAGTCTCTAGACCACTATCCATAGCTTTTGAAACTTGGCTTCCTAATTCAGGAGAGAAAACTAAATATAAAATCATTTGGAATCAAAAGGGAAAAGATAAGCTCCTTTACTAATGATGGACAAGGACAGAACATCTACAGTCATTCTTTCAGATCTGTCAGTAACCTTGGATAGTGTTGACCATGAGGATTTATTTATTCACCTGACTGGGAACACTGGAAAAGGACAGGATAGCACTGGAGAGATTCTATTCCAGCATGTTTTCCATATAGCACTGTCATCTCTGGAATTTACACTGGATGTTCAATTTTGTTGACCTCTAGAATCACATTATGTAGCACCTCTGTGACTTTGCCTGAAAAGGGAACCATAAGACTGTGCTGACATTTGATATTCAGAATTGAATCTCTTCATATTTATTTACCAACAAAATCTTACATATTTATATTCAGTAAATTATATTCATCTGCCCAGAGACACATGTTATTGATGTGATTGATTCACATGGACATTGCAAATAGAAACTGAAACATATGTGGCCAGAAATCATCCACACTTTTCCTGGTATGAAGCAAGTGTGTGTTTGGCATTATTTTTCATAGCTATTCAATGGGATATATCATTTTCTGTTCAGTGTTGTAAATGTGAGATTGTTATCCAAACTATAGAATTTTCCTTTTTCCTATTTTTAAAACAATAATTTCCCTGGACATCTGAAAATAATCAGTTCAGTATTGAAGATTTTTGTTTCTTTAGAGAGCCATGTACAGCAAAAACTTTCCTGTAGTAAATTATCTACTTATATTAACTAACTTGCTTTAAATGTGGAAGAATTGCTTGACTCAAAAGGCCTGTAAGAGATATCAGTGGTGACCACAAATGTTTCTAATATTTAAAATGCTAGAGAATCTACTTTTGTGCCAAAACTTTAAACATTTTAATTATAAAATCCACCTTAAATACTTTTGAAGCAAAGTGTGAGGAGCTAGTGGAAAAAGATTGGAACTAATGGGTTTCTTACTTATAATTATGCCTGACCCACTAATTTGCTGTATGATCTGAAGCCATGTCTGTACATGAATCTCCACAAACAGCTACTTTGCATTCAGGAAAATAGGGTCTAAAGAGAGAAGAGGAGAAACTCAAAGGGCAAACAGGCTGAGAGTTCTAAGAGACAAGATATTTTTATGTGCTTAAAAACAAAGTGGTTGCCTCTCAGCCTCTTTACATGATGGAGACAGGTAGCCAAGTTCTTCCTTGGTATAACTCTGAAGTCAATAAATTTATGCCAGAGATGGGTTTACCTTAGAGAGAATAAATCTTTGATAGGTGGGGGAAGAAACTCTCTTAAAAGCTTTCCTTGTGATGTGTGAGCATCACAGATTCTTAGCTTTCATTGTTCATTTAAATGAAATAAAGAATAAATATATAAATGGGTCCAATATTTGAAAATCAGGTACCTAAATCTGAGGCTTCTACATCTTTGCGCAAATCCATATCAGACTCTGAAACAGGTCTGACTTTATTTTCAGAGATGTTTAGCAGCTCTGGGTCCCATCCACAGCTAGTTAATTACAGATAAAGTTCCATGGGCAGGTTTGGTTAAATCTGTGGTTTTAGTATATTAGTATATTGAACTTCCATAGCAAGTGCTGCAAGGGCTATCAAAGCATGTTGACAAATATCGCTTCAAATCACTTATGCAAGATATTTGTTTCCCATTTACAGATAAGTAAACTGAGGCATAATGAAGTTATTTGTACAAGCCTTATAGAAAAATTAATGGCACTGCTGGTGAGATATCCCGAATCTCTTAATTCCCAGTTGTAGAGTTCAACCAGAGGATTTTCCATTGTAATATCGTATTTAGGTATTTGAATAAAAGTCATCATTTACTTATCATAGACTTAGATTTGAGTGAAAAATAAGAAACAAAAATCTCCAAATTCATGGTCACTGTTTTGCTGTAGTTTTCTTATGTTTACAGTAGACACTAAATGACTCTTTACATTTACTTTTCTGTAACAGCACAAAAACCATAATGATAATACTTTAAATGTCTGTGGTACCTTGCTTCTGGGAATCACAAAGCACTTTAAATATATAAATGAATTGTTGCTCAGATCTCTGTGTGGGAGCTATCTCCATCACAGAGATGAGTAAATAAGGCAAAAAGGAGAGGAGTAATTTGCTCTCAGGATCACAGATGAAGCATAAAGCAGAAGCAGGGACAGAACAGATCTCCTGACTTCCAGTGTCCATAATTTCTCTTCAATAGACTGCAGAAGATGAGAGAAAACACTCAGTGGTTTGAGACTCAGTAGATATGTTGAGTGTAATGAATGTGGAAATCCCTAGCTGGTAACACACACTCAATCAGTCTGCAGATATTACACAGACACAGCTGATGAGCCTGTTGTTGTGTACTGTCTGGAAGAAGCTATAGTGTAAAATGGCAGTTATTTGTATCCCCTGTGAGAACACAGCCACTTCTGTTGCTTTCAGCTGATAGATCATTTTTAATTAATTTTTTTCTTCTTGCCCTATTTTTTAAATTTTTTTTACTTTTAAATTCCCCATTATCTTTAACTTCACCAGCCTCACAAGTATATTGTAAATCAGCAAAAAAACATGCTGGTTTAGAAAGCAGGGTTTACTCTGAGTAGATAAGTAGTGTGGGCTCTCTATTTATTTAAAATTTGAATTTTAAATTAAAATTTTCAGGGGGAGGCATAAGAAGGGGGAGAGAGAGAAAACCAGTGAATGTTCAAGCACTGTAAGGAAGCCACAGTATGTGTAGGCTTATGTTTTAAACCATCTCAGAGCACTCAGGGGAGAAAGTTAGTCTATATTTGCTAGCAAAACAAATCAGCTCTGCAATGGCAAGATCCCAAGTTGTTAAAGAGGGAAAAGTTGGGCTAATAAGCTTCCCTTCTTCTGTGCTCCAGTGCCTAATTCTAAGAAACGTCTCTCCCTCTGGAGCTGTGCTGTCCATCAGAGTACCGATGGGTACTAGGAAGCACGAGCCACAGGCATGCATGTTTAAAACAAAAAAGGTGACAGGGTGTGCCTGTTCTTTCCCTTCTGAATGCCTAGGCGTAGGGAACAAGAGAATCAAGAAGAGGGAGCTACTCACTACTGAGGAGTGCAACAGATTCCTCCCTTCACTTGCTAAGATGTGATTTGACACATTGGGTTGGGGGAGGAGTGGGGGAGAGAGAGGCTGGCTCCTTTTAGCCCATACATCTAGGTTACACAGTCCCTTGTTTCTTATCCCAGGCTGATTTCTAAAATGGAGCAGTCCTTTAAAATGTTTTACTGTTCTGGCAGTCACAGCAAGGCTGTCTTCAACACCCTAGGCAAAAAAATAATTGTAAATATGGATAACCACGATATAAGGTTTTGGACTGGAAGCTCTTTGCAAGTGAGGCTGCAATATATTACGTGTGTTAAGTGCAAAGCACAGTCGCTTCCAACATGGTAGGTCTTAAGAGCTGCTGCAGTATAAATATTTAATAACAAGATGGTGAGAAAAAGAAGCTACTATCACAGGTATTACCACCATTATTCTTAAAAGCAGGTTCATTTTGGTTCTCAGCATTCAAAGTGGAATGCCTTGAGTTTTTTTAATAGTCAGAACTGGTCTATGGTCTCTGCAAGTCCTTCAAGTGTCTTTGAGGCTGAACTGCTAAAGACTGTGGATATGTCTGTCTGAAATTTCTTTTGAGCCTGCCCAATGGGAATGACACAGTACTCCCTAAAAGTTTTGCAAGAGTCTGCTCAATTTGGTTTATTTTCTGGTCTTCAAAAGTTCTGATCACCCTTTATATGGCGTTGATGTCGCTAGGAACTCCTGTTTTTTCAGCACTTTTGAAAATCATGTTTATAGGTTTGCCTAATCAGAGGTTTTAAAGTTGGGCTCCTAGGTACCCCCCCCCTTTTTTTTTTTTTTTAATCATGGCTATAAGTAAGCAGAAATACAAACAGCATTGATCTCTCAGAAGCTTCTGGATTTCCTGAGACTGAAAATCCACTTTATGGTAAAGTGTTAACTGATGAGGGCCAGCCCATAACATTTGGGCACCTAAGGCAGGGAGCTCAAATGACACCCCCATGATCCCTATCTTGGGGCAAAACTTTGAAAGGTCTCAATTCTGCCTTCTT
The DNA here is from genome assembly GCA_007922195.1 of Podocnemis expansa. Classification (NCBI taxonomy): domain Eukaryota; kingdom Metazoa; phylum Chordata; order Testudines; family Podocnemididae; genus Podocnemis; species Podocnemis expansa. Next base: position 43,826,415 of record ML681966.1, on the reverse strand, counting down.
CCCGTTCTTCTACTATCATGGTACTGGTCTGCTACCTACCCCAGTAAAGAAGAACTAACAACTTAAAATGCTTCGTTCAAAAATTTTAGGTAACTTTTTCAAATGCCTGAACAGCAAATGTAACTTTTCTTGTCTGCATAGTAAACACTGGCATTTTTATCTGTTGGAATAATCAAAGTTGTGCTTTCTGTGCCTTCTTGGTTGCAAAGATTTAAACTGCTTCCTAAAGGTCCACAGTCTGGGCCAGCTCATGCTCTACTGAGATGGTTGCAAGGCTGACTAGCCTCTCCTGTATCACTGCTGACTCCAGATCTGCCGTAATCTTCTGTTTGACTTTTCTTGCTGGTAACCTCTATGATCTCATTTTCAATTGTTTTTCCAAGGTGGTGGTGTGTAGATTTCTTGGGTGGTGGCTTTTTACTTTGTCAGTAAAGAAACTCTGACGCAATCTTCTACTGAAGCTGATCATCTGTGGTGGCCTTTAACCTTAGTCCCATCTCAAGCTCTTTCCACCTATGCAGTCCTCTCTGGTCACTTCCTGCCTTCTCATGGCATGCCAAACTTTTAGCCAGATTTTTCCAGTCCTTTGTTTCTGTAGAACCCAGTGTGGCTGGTACATTAGACTGGCAGAGATTGCAACAAAAACTGTGTGCAGCATTCTGGGTTTTTGAGTACATAAGCCATGGCCTCTCCACTTTGTCACCATTGGGGATTTCATGCCAGTAATGTGTTGGATGGAAACTTCTATTTTCATTGTCTTTGGGGAGCATGAAGTTTTGCACTTGCTGTGGCCCGTGCAGTACAAGGCAGTCCCTCAGGCTACTGCTTAAGTACATCCAAAGTCCTGGATCATCTAGACTTAGCAGCAGCTGTTTCTTGCGCTTTCACCACACTCTTGTCTGATCTACACTTTTCTTCAGGAATGTGCATGGTTATAATCCATTTGAGATGGAAATATGGATGCTGCAGTAGCTGCCAGGTCACCTGCACTCTGACTAACTGGAAGATCAGGCAACTCCTCACCACTCACATCCTCACTAGGGCTGGAAGGCTTACTGTAAACATTTGTGCCTATGTATCTCAGGGGAGCTCTTTCCTGCTTAGACAGGAAATCTTCCTTTGCTTTCTTTTTCTGAATGTTGTTCTGTGCCAGCTATAATGGTTCTCAACACTCAGTTGAAGGGGACGAATAAGCAGGCTGGTAGCAGAGCTCGAGTGAGAGAAGGTATCAGCGTCTTAAGAACCTAACTGGCTCCTGCTACTTCAGTTGCCCACCTGTTCTCCTCAGGTGGGCTCAGGGAAGCAGTAGGAAACAGGAAGCTCCCAGAGAAGCTGATGCTAATCAGTACAAGCTTCTAGGGGTGCCAGAGAGCTATAAAAGAGGCTCCTCCTCATAGGCGTCATTGTCACTGGGCCTGCAGGGCTTGTGTTCTACATTGCCCTGTCCCTGTCCCAGATCTGGCTCCTGCCACCTGCTGTGCCACCTATGGGTTAGGGCCACCTGGCACACCTGGCTGGCAGTGAAGCAGCAGGAGCCATATCAGGCGCTGGGCTACTTGCCACTTGCTGGCAGAGGCAGGAGCCAGGAGCTGGAGCCAGGTTGGGGCTGCAAGGATCCATGGTGGAGTCACCTACCGCTTGCTGGCAATGGCTGGGGCCAAATTTGACCTGCCCAGGTTGCCTGCCACTTGCCGGCAGCAACATGACCCAGAGCTGGCTCCAGGCTGCCTGCAGCTGATGCTGGCTTGGGCCCGGCTCGGCTCGGCTGCCTGCTGTTTGCTGGCAGTAGCAGGAGCTGGAGCTGGCACTGGGCTGCCTGCTGCTTGCAAGCAGTGGTTGGAGTCAGATCTGGCTCCAGGCTGCTTGTCATCAGCAGCTGGGGTTGGATTGGGCCCACTCAGGCCACTTGCTAGCAGTGGCTTGAGGTGGATTCGGCCCCAGAGCCAGATTGGGCCATGGGGTGGGGCAGGGGGCAGGGCCTGAGCACTGACCCTTTCTTGGGACAGCAATGGTCCTGCTCCTCCTCCTGTGTCTCCCTGCAACTCCTGCTGCTTTCTCTTATTCCCTGTCACCTTTTCTTCTGCCTGCCTATTATATCTCTTGTGTCCTCCTTCCTCTGGCACAGCACTCCACCATCTCTGTGCATCTAGACCAGAGAGAATACATGTGCACCAGCAGCAGACCCAATTTTCTACACTCTGGGTCCTAGTGGTGACCCTGCCCCCGCCGCCCCCCCCCCCACACAGTCTGACACCTGAGACGGCCACCTCCATTCAGTTTATGGTAAGGCCAGCACTGATCTAAATACAAAATGTTAATCTGGGTATCTGAAAGAGAACTTGAATAATAGGCATAGGGCAGGTCAATTATCATTTTTTACACGTAGTCTCCATGTATTTCCTCAAATGTCATTGTGCAGCCATGAATTGTAAGGAAAAGGATAATATGCCTACAATATTTAGGATTACAAAGAAAACATGTTTTGCTTTTTCTCCTAAAAGAGCACTGCTTTACAAAACATCAGGGAGCATATACTAACAATGTACATTACAGAAGCTACATTTTCCATTAATTTTTGTAACTGAGCTTCTTTCAACATTGAACATAAAAGTAAAGGGCTTCTTGTTTTTGTATTAATTGCTGTCTTTGTGATAAAGCACATTTTTGCTCCTGTGGCTTATAAAATAATCGAGATTAAGGGTACATATGAGAATATTCCCTTAGGGTTCACTTCAAAGACTCTAAACAAGGCAGATTTTCAAATGCGTGAAGAATTGGTTTTAAACACTATGACATGTTGTTTGATAAAACTTCTGAAGCTTACAAAAAGGTGCAACCTACAAACACAATAGTATGTTCTTTTCAGGTTAGAACTATTTTTTTTTTTAATCAGCATGTCATGGTGGCACATTCTTAGCATTTAGTAATTCCAGAGGTATTGCTGTTCTGTATGATTTGATGTGTTGTGGAACACAGAGAGGCTAGTGGTTATTTATGATCATTAGGCCTCATACTGCACTTGACCTACTGCACAGAACTTCCACTTTGGTCAATGAAAGCTTTTATGGTGGATTGAGATCAGAAGAGAGCCAAAGCTGAAATTCTTAGGCAGCAAAAACTCCTATTGCTCTGCACATCATAATGTAAGCTTCAGAAATGTTTATCAGACAACACATTATAAGGGGAAATAAATAAAAACCAATTCTTAGGAAATGCTAGGGACTATTATACAGGGCCAAATACTCCCTTTGTACCTTATTGAAGCTACCAGTGATAGCAGCAGCAACAGAATGGATCCAACAATGAACCCTTTGAGATGCCATTGAAAACACACCCACTTTACAATGTTTCCCCAGTTATATTTACATTTGGAGACCTACCACTTAGTCAGTGTTTAGTCCACATAATCTGTGCCATGCTAGTTTTATATGATTCTAGTTTTTTAATAAAAAAAAAATGTGTGGTACAAGTCAAATGCCTTTTGAGTCTATCTATAATGCATCAACACTTACCATTGTCGACTAAACTTGTTTCTCTTTTTTTTTTTTTAAGAGATTACTATTTTCCATAAACCTATGTTGATTGGCATTAATTACACTACCCTCCTTGGTTTTTTATTAACTGAATCTCTTACTGTCCAGTCCATTGTCTTGCCTGAGATCAATATCAGGCTGAGATGTCTGTAATTATTTGGATCATCCCATTTGGCATTTCTGAAAACTGGCACAACATTAGCGTTCCTTTAGCCTCCTGGAAGTTTGCCAGTACTTCAAGACATGCTTAAAATCAACATTAACGGTCCATCAAGTTTGTTTGCCAGCTCTTTTAATGCTCTTAGATACAATTTATCTGGAACTGATAATTTAAAATAGTGCTTCTCTTTAACATTCTCCAGAAACATTAGTGAAATAGTGCTATCATAATCAAATAATTAGACTTCATCATTTGTGTTCCCCACCCAGATATAAAACAAATTTTATTGAATACCTAAATGCCTTTTCTGCATTACTACTGATAATTCTATATTTTTTCTATTAATAGCTCAATACCATTGTCAGACTTCTTTTCCCCCAATGTATTTTTACACTCATTATACTTATGTCTGTTTATTATATTTTGCCATATGTCCTTTGGCTTCCCTTAGCAATTTTCTACAGTTCCTAACTTCTGATTTATATTCAGTGCAATCAACACCCTGATTCTTCCATTTGTTTGTTGGTTTACTTTTACACACATGCGCGTGTGCGCACAGTGTTTTTTATTGATTTCTTTACTTCTGTTCTAAGCCAGATTTGTTTTAACCAGCCCAGTCATCTTCCTCATTCGTGGGGTAGTGCCATATTTGACATCTAGTAAGACTGTGATTTCCCAATTATTCCCCCTTTTTTGTTTGTGTTTTTTTTTTAATATTAAATCCTTCCTCCCAGCTGATTTGGGTCAAACTCATTTTCAGCTCTGTGAAACTAGTCCTATTAAAACAGCAAGTGCAGATGTTACTCATCTGTCTTTTATTCTGCTAGTACATTATAAATGTGAGCATATCATAATCGCTTATGCCTAAAATACCATTAAATTTTAGTTTTATGATCAGTTCCTCCTTGTCTGTTAAGATGAAGTCTAACACAGATTTCCCCCAGCTTGGCTGTGGTACTGTTTGGAAATTGTCATCTATAGTTTTTAGAAATCTGAGTGTGAGACCACCAGCATTGTCACTCATACTGAACTCCTCCATAATCATACAGACTTTGTTTTCCTACACAGTATAGATAGGTATATAAGGTGGTGATCATCCTGTTTCCCCAATGTGATTTGGTGGCCACTAGCACACAAAAATTAGCACCCCCATTTTGTCTGTTATCTGTTCATATATTGATCCTATATAAGCATTCAAGATCTTTATGAAATGTCCATTTGGAAAACCAGTTGCCACTTCTGATAGTAATTACCTACCATTGCCTATGGCACTATCAATTACCAATTCAAATATCAGTCACCAATTATTTTGATGTATTAGAATTTAAAAATATTAATTCATAATATTGAACATAAAATTTTATCTAAATAAAAATATATAAAAGTCAACATCAAAACTAAATGTTTCAACTGACCTAACAAAGAAAATTCATTTTACAGGAATTTTTTAAAAGCAATCTTCTTATTCAGAGCAATTATTTTTGTTCAGAACAACTCCTTCTTATATAGAAGAATTTCCTTCTTAGTCAGAAAAATAAATTTTAAATTGTGAACTTTTCTATAAAATGGAAATTTCATGTTTTGACCAGCTCTAGCATGAAGTTAGATCTGTAAATGAAGTACAAAGAATGAACTCATTTTGGGGCAGAAGAATTTGAAAATGAGAAGTAAGGATAACTTTAGTAAGAGGGCTCACCAAGTCTGAGTAAGGGTTCACAATATTAATAAAAATTTACCTTGCATTCTGAGATTTTTTTTATTAGCAAAATGAAATCAACAAGGAGCCAATGTTTCTTTGATTTCATTTACACTGAAGCCGTAAGGAGGATGGAGCTAGTCTGTTCTCAAAGGTGCCGGATGACAGAACAAGAATGATCTCAGATTGCATTAGGGGAAATCTAGGGAAATGTTAGGGAAATCTTCTTCAGTAGGGAGGTGGTTAAATCACTGGAATTGTTTACTTATGAAGGTGGCTGAATCTCCATCCTTAGAGGTTTAAGGGATGGTTTGAGAGCCTTATTTGGAATGATTTAGTGGGGGTTTGTCCTGCTTTTAGCAGGGGATTGTACTCAGGGCCATCCCTAGGGGGGGAGTGGAGCCCAGGGCAAATCAGTTTGTGTGGGTCCCCCCTGCATTTTAAACTTTGCACAATGTTGCCTCTAAGCTGATGATGCAGCAGAGCAAGTTCCCTGCTGGTTCTCCAGGCCCCAATGGGCTTCTTCCCTGCTGTCCACTGGCTCCCCAAGTGTACCCATAATTTGTTCAGCTGCATCATCAGCTTAGAGGGAACACTGGCAGTGTCCTAATTTTTCTTTAATAAAATCATAAATTTCTAGTCCTCAGGCTAAGATGTTGCAGAAGGAGGCAGAAAAGCATGACCTGACTTTATCCTAAAGGCTCAAAACCCAGAGAAAATAGCTCCCTCCTATTTATTATTTCTTTAAACATCTCTATTTTAAGTGAGTTTTTTAATGATATATTTAAGCCAGACTTGTGACTATTTTTTGATGGTTGGGGTAGGCAATACTGAATGTGTCCTGTTGATGTTTCATCAACCTCACAGCCAAATGGACAGGAGCATCTGGAGGTACCCTTCTTTGTGGTTCTGATTTTCTGTTCAAGATGGGCACACAATTTTACAAGTTTAATAATTTTTCTTAGATCAAGTTTTTTTTACATTGAAAATTCAGAGAGAGAGACTATTTTTGGATGGTATCAAGAAATAAATCCAGGTCCTCTCTCGCCTTAAAGCACTAGATTGCAATTGTCTAATGTATGTTGTTTCCGTTATGCCTCCTGACTCTCTCCTTTTCCATCTTATTTTAATATATGTATTCGTATATTCTTCATCACTTTGCAGGTGATCTAAGTAATGAAATTCAGGTACTGTTTGAGGATGAGGAGAAGAGGAAACAGGGGACCTTTGGCCTCCTCTCAAATGCCCTGATGTAACAAACAAGGAGTCTTGTGGCACTTTTAAAGACTAACAAATTTATTTATTTGTTAGCTTTGAAAAGTGCCATAGGGTTCCTTGTTAGTTTCGCTAAACTAAAACCACACGGCCACCCCTTTGGAACTTGTCAACATGCTGTGGATCTGTAATAGCTGCTTTCTTCTTTGCCATGCTTTGGAATTGGTGGTCTGACCACAATCAGTGACAATGGGGCATATTTACAATGCAGAAGGAAGGACAAAAAACTTCTTTAATGTGTTGATTGATGGCCATTAACCCTCAAAACCCAGTATTTCCATATGAGCGGTAGCCTGGGGTCTTCTCTCTCAGGTATAATAGATCATTCTCTGCACAGAGAAGTTTGCTCAAAAAGATATCCCTGAAGACTGAAAACTCTTGTTAAATGTAGAAGGGAAAAAGTTCTTTAATATCTCAAACACTTTCTGGAGATGCTGATGTAAATTCAAAGAAAAGGTCCTGTTTTATAAAGGTTGGGGATGTGACATTCTCCTGACTTTGTCCCCATTTGCTTGACTGAGGCTGGCTCCATAAGTTTTATCTCAGCACTTGCCCTTTCTCTTCCCCTCAGGGGAGCAGTTGTGGGAAGGTGGCTACTTAAGTCGAGAGTTACTGTAAACAAAACGCTGCCTGTCTGAATCCCCTTCCCTGACCAGCCGGAGCTGCTCCCTAGTCCCACAGCTTGAAGAAGCTTCCTTACTCCAGCTGGCTGCGTGAGATCCCCCAAAAGTGCGAGGCCCCCCAAAGCATGGGGCCTAGGGTGGTTCCCTCTTCTGCCCCCCCCTCCCCCCAAGGACGGCCCTGATTGCACTAGATGACCTCCTGAGATTCATTCCAACCCTTATGCTCTGATACATTCTACATAGTTTTTTGATCAGGAGGGGAAAGACTCCAGCAGCTACATACTTTAGTGTGGATGCAGCCTGTTTTCTCTGCAGCATATAGGTACGCATACCCAACATGCTACCACCAGTGGTGTCCAATGTAGAAGTACTTTACAGCAGTGGAATTGTGTATGTGTCAATCCTCCAAAGCAAAATTAGAGCAGTATAAGACATTTGGACTCAGAGTTGAAATCACTTTAAATTTTTGTGTACAGCCTATAGCTATTGCAGTACACAAAGATAAAAAAGAAAAGCTGCTTATCTCATGCTCTTTAATGAATAATTAAGGCTAAGAATCTGTAATTTATCATAGAAGAAACTAATTGTTTTCTGAGGAAGCTATACATGAAAAACAAATAAAAATCAGATGTGTACTTTTGATGTACTAATGGCTTTTATCTCAAATGCTATATATCACCTGTACATAGATGGTTATTCTGCATGGTAAAACTAGTACATGAAGCTTCATTTATTCAGCTAGTGGAATCTAAGCTGCTGATGGCAGAGCATGTCAGAAGGGGCAGTGTAGTATAGTTCAGTCTGCCTGCAACCTCTGTTTCTACATAGCCTAGAAATTATGTGCTAGGACTAACCAAGTCTGAGAGAGCCAGTGCATTCTGGAGTTGTGCAGCATTATTCTGGCAGCTCAGGCTAAAAAATAAAAGTCCCATTGAACCTTCTTGGTTGGAATGTGACACAATTTGTTACAAAATAGGAAAAATGGGAATTTTTGTGATATTCATCTCCCTCTGACCCCCAAAACTGAAATTTGGAGCTACAAATATCATAGGAAACATGATAAATTTTGAACTGCACTAGGTTTATGTCTAAGACAAAAAGAAACAGAAAACTGGAAATGTTTTATAGGTTTTGGCAAATGGGGTTACAGTCAATGTACAAGATCCCAGCTAATGTAAATTGTCATAAATCATTGAAGAAATGGATCCACAGTATTTGAAGTTGTACCAGCAGAGGTTCTTATGCCCTATTTCTACTGAAGCTCAAGAAGAGGCATCAGTGGTGGCTTAAAACTGTACCAGTTGCTACTAGAGCAGGACTGTGAAGCTGCATAAAGACCAAGCAGAATTTTAGCCCTTGCACTCCAAAGCAGTGGTTCCCAACCTGTGGTCTACAGACCCCCAGGGGAGGGGTGTCGCTGGCCAGGGGAAGGACCCGGGCCCCAGCCTGCAGGCCTCACCCCTTGCCTGGGACAGGGCCCGGCACCACTGTGCCACCATGAGCCGCTAGGCCCCACATCCACGGCCGGGGCCGCCGCTGGTGTGCATGGCCGGGCCCTGGACTGCCTGCCGTGGCTGTGGGCGGCCAGGCCCCAGATCCCTAGCCGGGGCTGGGGCTGGAAGAGGCCGGGCTGTGCATCCCCAGCTGGAGATGGGGGCCGCTGCGGCCACGGGTGACTGGGCCCCACATACCCGGCCAGGGATGGAGCCACTGTGGCCACGGGGCAGAGATCCGGGGCACTGGCGCTGGTGTTTGGGGCACGTGCCCTGGAGTGCCCAGCGCCAGCGATGCCCCTGCCCCAGGGATCCATGGATGTATTCCAGGGGGTCTGTGGCACTGCTTCCTGCAAGGGCCAGATCCCAGCTGTGGCCCCTATGCTCCCCAGTGGGGCTGGATCCCAGCTGGGGTGGGGGTGCCACCAGTCACCAATGCTGGCAGCTGCTCGACTCGGCTTTGCTCCCCTGCTGGGGCTGACTGGGGGCCATGGCCGCAGTGGCCCCACTCTCTGGGGATATGGCCACAGTGGCTCCATGCCCCAGCAAGTCCTGGCAAGCGCTGTCAGAGCATTGCGGGCCCGACTCTTCCTGTGGTGGTGCCGCTGCAACTCAAAAATTTTGCAACTCAAAAAGAGGTCCCCAGCCTTTAAAAGGCTGGGAAACACTGCTCTGAAGAAAGCTGGGTACTATAACAGGGTCAGGGAGGGACTGGGTCACGGTATGCACTCAGGTATTAGCCAGCAGACCTGTCCAGCTAGTTTCTTGTTGAAAGGAAGAGGGGAATGGGCAAGCCACATCAACTCCTCGCTCCACTCCCCCAATAATATCAGCTCAAATGCAGTTTTCATTTTCTTTCATCAAGTGCTAGTCCTTGTTCATGAGAAACTCCCAGCCATTATCTGTAAAACCACTACCTTATTCAGTTTCCTTTTCAGAACTCATCTCTTTTGTAATTCATGTAGTAAACTGCAAATTGATTATAGATAGGCAGGTGACAAGCTCTGAATCCTGCTTCTGCCTGGCTACAAGTAGTACACATCCTATTATTATATATATATATTTTTTTTTTTATCCTAGCTCCCTGCCATCACCCTCTCCTTCTTGTTTGCCTCATTTACAAGTTAGGCCTTGTCCTTTTAGATTGTAAGCTCTGCCATTTTCTATGTTTGCGCAGCACCCAGAATGCTGTGGCCAAACCTGGTTAAGGCTTCTAGATTCATCACTATATAAATGCTAAATAAGAAGGCAGGCATACTTCCAGTGAGCATTGGTAGGCAGATTCTTTCTCAGTGTCCCCCCCCCCCCCCCCCCAAAGGGACAGTGCAGTTCTGCCTTTTCCCAATGCAGGGCTTTGCCTAAATAACACACATACATTCTTTGTGTTCATTCTGCTCTTTAGGCATGCTAGTTAATTTTACTTTCTGGTAATCATTTTTGTAATAAATTGCATGGAAGTGTTGCAGCAGATTTCTGTACAGCACTTTTATCTGCTCTGAGGCTGAGTGAAGCTAAATTTCTGGAGACTTGGGTTCAGTTTTGTGTGGTTTTTTTTCCTTATTGTAAACCTCCCCGTCCTCTGATGTTGATAATAAAAAATAGCATTCCCCATAAACCAGTTTGCCCTGCTTACAAAATGTTCAGTTAGTAACTCAGTGGACTTCATATGCCTACATAGTCTTCTGCAATATGAAAGTCTGTTTTGATATCAAGGATTACATTATTAATAAAAATAGCTTTTTTTCAAATAAATATGTCCTATAATGTTTGTCCTACATTATTTCAAAATATTGCATCCACTAGTTGATGTTACTGCTCATTTTCTGAAAACTTATAGTTTGGACAACATGAAGTTATTCACAAAATAGCACAACACATTGTGTAATCATTCATTTAAAAGAGCAATTCTTATTAATCATTTATTATGATTAATAAGCTATTTATATGCTCTACTTTAATTCAAAGTAGTATTCATTCTTCTCTATAGTGCTGGTCTTCTGTACTATTCCAGATAAGAAAAGTCATTATGGGAACTGACAGCAGTTTTTCGTACTGAAATTGTGTCACCTTCAGTTTTTAACAAGAAACTAATATATAAATGCCCCACATCATTTTAGCTCCTGCATACACTATACAATGTAGCACGATATCATGGTGCATGGAAATCTGCAAGGCATGTCCATTCATCACTCCTTGTTTTTCTCTTTAATTGTGGTTTTATTTGTGTTTGCATGTTTTAAACATTTAATTATTAACTTTATTTATATAAATCATTAAGGCTTTGAAATATTCTGTTTAAGAACCATATGTGATAATTTGGTTACATTCAAATGAAGAGATGTATATGTTTTGATATGCTTATGTTCTGAGCCTCACAAATACTGAAGAATTGTAAGAATAAAAGCCCCCAAATAAGTATACATGGAGCTGAGGTACAATTCAGGATGGCAATGAGATGCCATTTATGCGTTTACTCCACAACATAAATGTATCCTCCTTGATACTGCTTCAATGGCATTGAGGTTCATCTCTCCACCACTTCTGATAATTGATTATGTAGTACTTAATAAGTTAGAGTGAGAGGAGTTTATTGCTTATTTTTAAATAGCCACTTATTCTAGGCTTTTTGGATCCTTTAAGGTTATAAGGAACAGTTACCCTCTAAGGTCAAAGGTCAGGAACTGTCTGCCTGATGAGGTCTACCTGCTGCACCTGAGAAAGCTGAAACTTAATTAGCTGAGAGGCTAATGGCAATGCTCCCTTGGATGGTTATTGGAGGTAGTACAGAAAAGGAACTATTCTAGGAAAACCAAATGGACAGGACAGGAACCTCACGTACAAAATTGCTAAAATTCAGAAGTGAAAGTCAGAAAATATTGTTAGTGGATTTACTGGTGTCAGACACAGATTTAGGAAGTGGATTACTTTGATTGCATATATTTTGAGTGAAAAGTCTGACAGCATTTGATTGTTTTGTTAAGACTGAAATAAATCCATCCTCTTCTGTGATTCTTTGGGGGGGGGGAAAACAGGTGGTGTTAACCCCAGGGAGTGAACTGACCCAGAAGAACAAAACTGTGTCTGATGGGAGAAGGATGCTAATCTAATTCATCTATAATCCTGAATTTATGGCCACTTAAAAATATCTTTTTGAGATCTTTGTGTGACGTAACAGTCTACTGATGTCATTTTGTAGTCTGATGTCATGTTTCATTCAAAGTAGTCCAAGAAGTATAGCTAAGTCCAACTTCTATAGGTGCGAGGAATAAAATGTTTGAGGCAGTAGAGCAAAAGAACACAAGCATGTTTACATATCTGTCCTTTTAGCAGGGGTTAAGGTAAGGTGCAATGCCCCAGAACGCTGTCCCGGGGCCCACTAATTTTAGGGGCTCAGTGTTCTGGGACCCCTAAAAATAGAACATGGAGCTGGAATGGTGGGTTCCAGGACCCATCATTTAAAAATAGCAGGCCCTGGAATGCAGCATTCTGGCTTCATGTTCTATTTTTAGGGGCCTGAACAGTGGGCCCCTAAAAACAGCAGGCCCTAGAATGGTGTTCCACTGTGTTCCAGCAGACAGGGGCCGGGGCATTGCTGGGGGGCTCAAGCCCCTCCCCAAACCCCTCCCCTTCACCCTACCCCAATCTGGGGTTTGCAGCCTTGTCCCCAGCTGCGCTGCTGCCCTAACCTGGGGCCTACCGCCCCCACCTCTGCAGCTGTTCCACTGCCAGTAAGTGGGAGGGCAGCCCAGCTCACACTGGGGGAGTGGAATTGGAGGTGGGGGGCACTGGCATGTGGGGGGCACAGGAGCTGAAGTCTGGGGCACCCACCCATGCAGGATGGGGTCCCCCCCATGCAGGAGCGTTCCAGGATCCCACAAATTAAACTTTTACCCCTACCTTTTAGGTTATACTACATAGATGGTTATTAACTACAGAAAACCATCTACAGAGTAAGTCTGCAATGCGTGCACATATAAATTCCAGTTACAATGTGTTGGTAGAAGAAGTAAAATTTGAATGGGGTTTGAATGAAAAGAGTGTAGTTAATGGCACAAGATGAAGTGAACACCATATGCACTACTAGATACTGAAGTGCTCTCAAGTCACAAACCAGGAATAGCGTATGTTTAACTGGGTTTCCCACATAATGCGCCAGTATCTGTGACATTCCCATGCTACAAACTGGATTGATGAGCTCAATGCAGCAGTCTGGGTTGCCTTTCACATTCCTTCCCTGTGAAAGCAACTAAGCTTGTTCTGCTCACACACAGCTTCCAGCACATAAATCACTCCCAGATATAGTGTATGAGTACTATAGCCAGACACTTATGGAATAACACAGCGGGCAACAGCTGTGAACATCCTATGCCAGACTTTCCCCAGAATGTGCATCTTGTATGTCCCAGCACTCATAAGTGCATATAAAATCCATCATTTCATTAATAGAAAATTCTGTGAAAAAAAAACTCATTATCTCAAAAGGAAGCACCATCCACTTCAATCCAACCCTGGTTTAACTCATACAATAAAATAAGTTTAAAGATAGATGTTAAGTGATTACAAGTAACGAGGCATACAAATCAGAACCGAGCACACACACACACACACACAAAAAGTAAAACACAGGTACTATAACACCTCTCTTAACAAGCTTAGTGATTTTAAAGCACAAAGTCTTTCTCACTACGTACAGTAGTAATTTTACTGGCTGAATTGCTTTTAGACAGAATCTCTCCCCCTTGTTTAGTGCTAATTTCCTCATCCTTCAGGGGGTGGTGGTGATGTCGTCAGTAGAGATGAAAGGAGAGAGAATTTTTCGGGGCCTCTGGTCTCCTTTCTTATAGTTGCGTTTCAAAGAAAATAATAAAACTTATCTCTGGCTGAGGATCAGGAGACCACCAATCTGTGGAAATGTGACCTCCACCTTTTCTTTGCAAAGATGTAAATTTCTCATGTGTACCTTCCCCCCCCCCCATCAAAGAATGTCTGCTTAAATCAGGTAATTATCCATGTGATTTCATTGACACCTGGCTGTGGTGTCACTTTGCTTTTTGTCTCTAAGGAAATGGAGTACATCTCAACAATATCCCACAGTAGAGTTTTATAACTTGACATAAAGTGAGCCACATATATTTTGCCAGCACAATATTGATGAGCAAATTATGAGTTTTCACATGATACCTCAGACAGTGTACTTTATACATATGGTAATTTCTTCTAACAAGTGTGAACCTAAGGGTTGCAAAGTGTCCCAGCCTCCTCAAATTCTGCAAGTCTTGAGCCTCTGGTGCTGTCTATTACAATGTGGACACTGTCTTCTATGAACTAGCATGCGACTACCACTTTATTTAATATTTTGTAGCTTACCAAGCATGTGCTTAATGATTGCTGCTGAAGGCATAACACTGAATTATATGAATGTAGACTGTTCACAAATGCTTGGTTCTCAAGGGCATCCTGGCATACAATTATCTTCAAATATTTCATAGTGGTTACTTGCTAATGTACTGTATCTGGATTTTTTTACCCACCAAAGAAAGCTTTAGAGAGAACTTTTTAGCAGCAAAGAAAGAAATTATCTGGGAAATATTAATAAGCATGGCTAATGTCTGAAGCTTGAAAGTATAGCTTTAAGTGTTTGATCCTTAGCTGAATTGCAGTTGGTTTGAATCACTCAAGGAGACAGAGTGCATGAAAGAGAGAGAGAAAAATGGTGGGGGGAAGGTGGCCAGGCTGGAGGATTATCGAGGGTCATTACTTGAAATAAATGGCCCTACTCACTGTTTTGTTCTACTTCTGGGAATGATTTGAAGATCTAACCTGTTTATATTTGGAGACATGTCATTGTCTGAGGGTGAAATTCAACCCTGATGCATTGGCACAGGGCTGTCCCTTCCACTTAGATGCCACAGTGAGGAGGTCATTGGCCAAGTGACTGTATGGGATTGGAACAACTTCTTGCTTTCACTCCACACAGTCTGGGTGAGGTGGTGGGGCAGACTGAGGGAGGGGGCCACTGCTTCCACAATTACACAGATCCTGTATTGCTAACCACTTTTGCAAAGTAGTAAGGGAGACTGTTGCTTTGGTATGGGTTTATAGGATAGATTAGCAGACTTGGAAGGGCCGTGTTGTGGATTTGGAGGCTTAGTTCCATTCCAGCAATGACCATTCAGTGCCTTATACTTAGCCTTCAACTTAGTGTAGAAATGAATGAATTTCACCTTGAAAGCATAAAGGTTATGATCTCATGCTTGTGATTACATTTGCAATTCATTACCCCATTCTCTCATTAGTTCATTTTCTGATTTTAAACTTTTATTCAGTGAAGTTAGTATTTGTGAAAGATGCGGAATTGTTATTCCTGGAAACTGTAATCTCCGATTTATTTACATAACAGATACAGACTAGGCAGTGTCAGTGCAGTCCTCTCTTTTTCAGTCACTTCATTCTTCTACTAATCATCATCACAAAGCTGTGCACCAATTAAAATGGTAAAATTAAGTCCCTTTCTCCTTCATGAAATAGAATAGGTGAATGATCCCCTACTGTGGAACTGAAAGTCAGGGTCACAAGCCACACAACATTAATTACACTTCTGCTAGTCCAGGCTATAGGCTCATACCAAACCTGTGCACAAATCAGATTTGCACTAAATGGGCAAAACTGTATTGATTTCAATGGCATCACCTTGAACTTGTGCTGCTTAGAAGTAATTGAGTGTTATGCAAGATGTTCACATTAGACACTGACATGACTAAAAGAAATGTGCTATACAAAATCAGTGTAAAATCAATGTAGCTAAATTAAAATTGGTTAAAACTGGTTAAAAGATAGTTCTCAAAAAGTAACTGCAACTGGGGATCATTGTCCAATAGGACTGATTTTAGTGGGGCTCAACAGGGATTGGTGTCTGGCCTAATAGCGTTCAATACCTTTTTCAACAATCTGGAAGAAAATATAAAATAATAATGAAATTTGTAAATGTGACCAAAATAGGTAAGTGGCAGGGTAAATAATGACAAGTCAGTGCAAATAACCAGAATTGCTTTGTAAGGGCAGGGAGGGGGGCTCATTTGAACAACGTGAGTTTTAATATAGCCAAATGGAAGAATGTATAAGCAATGAATGTAGAGTACACTTACAGTATGGAAGGCAGTATCATAGAATGTGATATAATACAAAGGACCAGTGGTTAAAGTATAATTTGACAGTCCCTGGAACCATCCTTATCTCTGGGCCCTCTTCCTGTGTTGTCTGGGCTCCCTTCATGCATGTGTGGGCATCAGCCTGGGTAGGCATTTGCAACCACTTCTCAGTACCATATGCATCAGTTATTGTGCCATAAAAATATTTACAATTTTATATGGTGTTTATGCCTATATCAATTATTCTCACAAACTAGCAAACACAGCATAGCACAATAAGCACTGTGATTAAACAAACAACATTATAAATAAAATGTGATATGTAATTGACTGAACACAGTGCAAGGGATAAGCAGAAACAATTGAGACAAACAAAAACAAAAAATATTATTGCTTGCAGTAAAACCCAGATACACAAACTCTCATTAATATCACCATACATACATTTTTGGTTGAAGCTAACTTCAACCGAAACAGTTTATAAAATCAATTAATATTTTTCTATTGTCTACCTCATTGATTTCATTGCTGCACCTTCATCTTGAAGGCCATTCTTGAGAGAGCCTGAGTGCTAATTGCTGGTCTCTGGTTTAAAAGTAAATATGATCTGATATTAAAACAGGGGGCCTCAAATTTGCAGCCTGCAGGCCGCATGAGGCCCCTAAAGTTGTTCCCTGCAGCCCTCAAGGGCACTTGGACTTTCTCAAATAATTGATAAAGCAAAATTTTAAAGTGTGTTTTCTTACTTATTTTTGCATTTCACAGTACAGTTTCTTAAAGTTAATAAACTGATTTTTAGTGGCATTTATGTTACTCTTTTTTTTTTTTTTCATTTTGACAATTCTTTGTATTGTTGAATGAAGAGATTTCATTGGTGCAGCCTTTGGACTAATGTATTAGTTCTCAAGTGGCCTTGCTGATTTGAGTTTGGCTATGTCTACATCTGCCCAAGTAAGTTTGGGCTTGTTAGTCCGAGCTAAGAAGTTGAAGGGTAGTTCAAACTAACCTGAGGTTAGTTCGAACTAACCACAAGCCTGTTAGTTTGAACTAACCATGCATTCTAGTTTGGACTAACTGGCTTAGTCTTGCTTTACATTGTGCCTAGTTTGAACTAAAGTTCAAAATAAGCACCCAACTCTGGACTAAGTGCTGAAACTTATTGGTTGGAACTAAGCTTTCCATAGTTCAAACTAAGACATTTCTTAGTTCAAACTTGTGAAAGCCTAGTGTGGCCAACAGATAAATTAGTTCGGACTAATTTGTCAGTGTAGACATAGCCTTTGAGACTCCTGCTTTAAAGGTTCCCACAATGCAAATACAGCCCTGTCAGATTTGTGGGGCCCAGGAATGGTGTTCCTAGGCTTTCCCACGTATTTTAACTCCTGCAGAGGACTAAGGAGCTATGATAAATAACCAGTTGAATGTGAGCTCAAAGCTAACAGGATGAACACAATTACTGGATGTATTCAGGGAGAGATGGTATGATCTCTGTATACGCTATTATGGAGACCAATACCAGGTCCAATTCAGGGGCTCTCAATTAAAAAAGTAATTTGAAAAGTATTCTGAAAAGAGATACAAGAATTAATGAAGGTGTGGGGGGGGAGAGACTAATAAGACACTGATACTAATAAGAAACTCAATCTATGTAGTTTATTTAAAAGAAAGTTGAGGTGACTTGCTCAATCTCCGGGAGTGCCACTATGCTGAGGCCAGAAGGACATGGGCCCTGGATCTCTGGCCAGCAGTGCAACTGGAAGGGGCCCAATCCAACTCTGGGCCACTTCCAGCAAGCAGAAGCTTGGAGATGGCCCCAGCCACTTGTGAGAAGCCGCAGAAACCGTCTCCCTCTTTAAGCCTCCTGCATGAGGTTCAAAGCTGGGGACAGTCTGTGCCACTTTCCACAAACGGTAAGAGCAGTTGCCAAGTGGCCGTCACTCAGACATGGCTCCAGCTGCTTGTGGAAAGCAGAATGAACCATCTCTGGCTTTAAGCCTCTTGCAGGAGGCTTGAAGCTGGATCAGGCCATTGTTGCTGCCGGCAAGCGGCAGTGGCAGGATTGGGGTTTGGGGGGCAGGTCCCAACCCTCCACCCAATAATGCCCCTGAATCACTAATACCTACATGCAGAGGAGATTTCTGGTGGCAGACTGCTCTTTAATCTAGCAGAAAGATATAAGATCCAGAAGTTAGAAATTGAAACTGATCAAATTCTGACTGGAAATAAGCGCAGATTTTTAATAGTAAAGCTAGAGAAGTTTACAAGGGAGTTTAGACTATGTCCACACATACATCATTGTTTCAAAATAAGTTATTTCAAAATGAGTTATTTCGAAACAAAGTCCTTATTTCGAAATAAGTTAATTCGAATTAAGGGAAAGCCTGCTTTCGAAACAGCTGTTATTTCAAAATGGTTATTTTGAAATAAGGCCGTTTGGACATGTTGTTTCGAAACAATGGTGTTGTTTTGAAACAACATGTCCAAACAGCGTTGTTTCTAAATAACCATTTCGAAATAACAACTGTTTTGAAATGAATGGGGTTTAAGCTGTTTTGAAATGACGGTTCTTATTTCAAAATGACAGAGCCTCTCATTTCAAAATAAGAAAACGTTCTGTGGACATTGTTTTTTATTTCGAAACAACCAGTGTTGTTTCGAAATAAAAGACTCATGTGGACATACCCTTAGTGAATTCTCCATCACTGGATGTCTTTAAATAAAGACTGGATATCTCTCAGAGTTACGTTGTATCTCAGATAGAAGTTGTAGGCTTGATGGAGAAATTACATTGAGATTTTTTAGCCTGTTGCGCATGAATTTGTGCTAAATGTTATGTTTCTTTGGCATTACAATTCATAAACTATGAGCCGATTCCAAACTAACCCATGGGTAAACTTCTATTGAGGTTTTAAATTTGTTACTATTGGCCATGATCCTCATTCAAGTCATAAGCAAAAGATGCAAGAAGCTTTGTATGATGTTGCATGATTAAATGTGATTATTTATATAATTTATATTGCCATTGTTCTATAATCGCAACACATCTTGTACAAAGTACATCATGTGAACTCTCAATAGAAAAGTTGTGGTTTGCTCAGTATGAGTATCATGTTTATGTGAATGTTTCTCTTTTGTATTTTAAGTTATGAATGTTGGTATGTACTGCCATTGTATGTAAGTTTTGTATTCCTGGGTAATGCCCATGAGGTAAAATTTACATTAGAGCTAAAGAGCTATGTGTTAATGACCCACTGAGGATACGTCTCTGTATACAGTGTACTATAGAAGAATCTTATCTGGCCCAGTAAGCCTTCATGTAAATGCCTCAATTAAAATATGGGATGGCTATGGCTGGCTCTGTGAGTCATCAAAGCCTATAAGGAAATGTCATATGCTCATGTGTCCCTGGACTCTGTATTGGGCCAGTAACCATCAGAGCCGTAACTACGGCAGGACAAAAGGTGCTTTGCCCCAGGTGCCAATTTAAAAGGGGACTGCGGGGAAGTGATCACCCCTGCAGCCTCTGGCCGTGGCAGGGACGTGATGGCCCCGCAGCCTCTGGCCACAGCAAACAAGTGATCCCCCCCGCTGGCTCTGTCTGCAGCAGGGGGAAGTTATTGCCCCTGTTGCCTCTGGCCACAACTGGGAAGCGATCACCCCCGCCGGCTCTAGCTGTCGCAGGGGGAAGCAATCCCTCTCTGCGGCTGGAGCCAGCAGGGGGGGATCAATTCCTTGCTGTGGCCAGAGGAGGTAGGGGGATCCCTTCCCCCTGCCATGTCCAGAGCTGGCGGGGGGGTGGGGTCCTTTCTCCCCATCACAGCAGGGTAGGAACCCCTGTTGCTGACTCTGGCTGTGGTGGAGAAGGGTCACCCCCCTCCGCTGCTGTATAGATGTCGGGCCCTGGATCAGCACGGGGGGGGTGCCTTTGGGGCTGCTTGCCCTGAGAGCTGGAACCCCTAGTTATGGCCATGGTAACATGGGTGGATTTTGGCGCTTTTTTGGGGGAAGGCAACTCCATGGCTGACCCAGACTCCACCCCCAACTCTCCCCATTCACCATCCCCACCACTCCCCTAACCATGCCTCTTCACCTGCAGCACCTCCTTCATCCCCTCACCCAGCACTTAGAACCCATCATAGTTTTAAGTGGTTGGACTTCTTTCTTTGAACCATCTCCCCCCCGCCCCTGCCTGGGACCTCAGCCCCTCTTTTCGAGGGAATGGATGAGGGGAGCTCATTTTACATCTTCTTTGTTTGTCCTTCTCAACTCCTTATGGGAAGGGAGACAGCTCTTTTCATCTGTCTACATGTGAACTATGTGAAATACATGGGGACAAGGATGGGAGGAGGAACATGTACCCACACAGTCACAGACAGGTTACTACTCAATTTCTACTACTCAATTTCACAATTATTTCTGGACAAAAATAAACGCTGTAAACCAAATTCATTCCCGAAAACTTTTGAAGCATTTTTTGTACTGTATAATAATCAACAGTCGTGTACTAGCAGTACTAAAAAGGGCCTAACATCCCTCAACAAGATGGCATGTTAAACTGTGCTGGGCAATTAAAATGTAAGCCTACTCTTAAACATCTCACCAGGGTTAAACTATAACCTTTTCTGTATTATAGCACAGGTATCTACAGGCGTACACTAACCAGTTTACACCAATTCAAAATAATTGTTTGGATTGTACCTTATCCTATACAAATATTTAAGTGCATATACACAGTGATATAGCTGTCTATTTGATGAGGCGAGGAGGTATTATATCAAAGGACCAGTAACTCTTCAAAGGGGAAAAAGCAGGTCCTAGAAATGTGCAACCCTGGATTTGGTTTAAAAAAAACCCCCAAAACAAAACAACAAAACAAAACAAAACAAAAAAACCAGTATTTTTAGCAGCCTATTTCCAAACAGCCTATGTCAGTGATTTTCAAACTTTTTTTCTCAAGACCCAGATGAAAAAAATAATTTATGCCCACAACCTGATAATTACATCTTTGAGCAATGTACTCCAGTCTTTTGATGGCAGCAGCACAGGGTGCCATGAACCAGTCCTTGAGGGTCTATGACCCAGTACTGGGTCCCAACCCTAAGTTTGAAAACCACTGGTCTATGTAAACCTAACTGGTAACCTGAAACTTCCCAAACTGGGCTGCGCTGTCTGTGAGGATAATTACCACATAATTTAGACCTATGGGCTGCTATTGTTCTGTGTCTAGTGGTGTCCAAGATAGCTTGCTGCTGCCATTTTAAATATGTCAGTGCCAAGGTGAGGGGTAGATGATGATGGTGAAATCTGCAATATTTTCAATTTAAGCACAGATTCTAATGAGTTTGGTTTGTGGCATCCATGAATTGAATGTATGCTTTTTTCAAGATATAAATTGCTGTGTGGCTTACACCTTTGCTATTGCCTCTATAGCAAGATGCAGGCAGAGAGAGAGAGTAAGGAAAGATGCTTCTTATTCGAGTGCTGCTCACATCATTCAGTTACAGGTGCCTACGTGCTGCAGTGCATGGTTGGCCAGAAAGCTTTTTGCCCTAGCCTGTCAGAGCAGGGTCAGTGGCCAACGCCCCCTCTGTGCTGAATATGCAGCTATATATATGACGTTGACCCGGACCCTCCTCAGTTCCTTCTTTCCACCCTCAGCAACAGTACTGGAACAGCCCGCTCTTGCATTTCTGCGAGCACCTGTCTCAGTCATTTATGAACCGACCATTTACTTCAGAAAATCTATTTGTGGACATAGTTCTCCCACAATCTAGTGTCTCCACCAAGTACACTCAACAGCTGGAGTCTGAACATCGCTCCGACCTGCTGCCAACCATGCTGGGCCTTCAAACCCTGTGCCAGATGTGGCAAGGCCTTCCTAGTGAGTGACCCTCACAAGAAGTGCCTAAAATGCCTCAAGCGAAGGACCCAAAAGGACAGGGAGCAAAGGCTGCGCACTATGGCCTTAGATGAAGCACTGCAGACAGTGCCAGTACTTTTGAGGCACCTAAAGACTTGCCGGTACCGTGTGCCAAGTTGGCACCGGAGCCTCCTCTGAGCTGCTTTCCATTGGAGCCCAAGAAATCACGCTCAGGATCAGACTCAGCACTGATGCGTTGGTGCTGGTTGAGCTCTCTGCTGCCACCCCCCTCCTGAGGGAAGAGTTTAGAGCCCATACCAGCACTGTCCATGCCAGAGACCTTTGAAGCAGCGAAGGCTCTCTTCCAGCTGCCAACTCTCACACCTCCCAAGCCCTCAAAACCTAGAGGCAAGCCATCCTTCCTGTCAAAGTTGTGGGCAGCCTCAGAGCATGGTCCTTCACCAGCATGGAGGTTAAGAGCCCATCCACTCCACTACAGACTACGTGGGCACCAGGTTCTTTTCCAATGCTTTCTGAGCCAGAGCACGAAGAGCAAGGGGCGTATCCAACTTTCTCCCCAGAAACCTCCAGGGAGCACTCTATCCCATGCTTACAAGGCTCTAGATGAACGAGGACCAAGTCTGACTCCTCTGATGCCTCCAGCACTGAATCTGGGCAGCAACAACTGACACCAGCATCCTCAAAGCCGGTGGCAGAGTGTTGCCGTAAGCAGTCTCTGACACAGTCATGACAGGGGGGCTCCCACACAGGCTCTTCAGTGCAGGCTATCTCAGCATTGGCATCGAGCTGATCTACCTCCCTAGCACTGACCAAGGGCAAGAGCTAATCACGCAGTCATCAGCATAATACAGATTGGCACTGCTGTGATAGAGGCCATTCCCTAATGCATGGAGAATTGGCACCATGTTAGTTTAGGGAATGGTCCAGCCAATGTATGGATTCGCTCTGACAGGATGAGCCTGTAACACCAGGCTCCTCCAGACCACCTTCCTCCAGGGCCTCTCGCTCCCTGGGGGCCTTTGAAGAGCAATTCGACCCTGGTGCAGCAGATCACGGGTCCTTTTGTCCTCTGCCCAAATGAAGCCACGTACCCAAGGCCCTTAACATATAGGAACGATCCTCATGCCCACCAAGATCTCCTACGCTGTATGGCTGCAAACTGAAACCTAGAGGTAGAGGTCGTAAGGGAGGACTTCGACCCCCTCTTTGATGTGGGTGATGTGGCCCCTCCTGCCAGAATCACTGTCCCCTTACACAAAGAGGTATACAGAATTGCCAAAGCCCTCTGGCAAACACCATCATCTATACCACCAGTGTCCAAAACAGCTGAATGCAAATACCATGTCCCACCAGATAAGATTGCGTTCCTGTTTAATCACCCAACACTTGGGTCCCTGTGGTTGATGCTGTTAACCAAAAGGAGAGACAGGGACTACCACCTTCCACTCTCAAAAATAAAGAGGCTAGGAAACTGGACCTCTTTGGGAGAAAGGTTTACTCCGCCATGGCCCTCCAGCTCCATATCTCCAACCACCAGGTGCTTATTGGGCAATACATTTTCAACCTGTGGAAATCTATGGAGCAGTTCCAAGACTTAGTCCCCTATGAGCACCTCAGGAACTATGAGTCTCTAGTGGAGGAGGGTATGCTGGCATCATGGAATGCCCTCTTGATGTCTTGGGATGTGTCAGACATGGCTAGCCGTGGTGTAACCTCAGCAGTCACAATGCAGTGGGCTGCCTGGCTCCAGGGGTCTGGCCTGTCACCCCAAATGCAACAAGGAGTTGTGTGGCACTTTAAGACCCCAAATGCAGTAGGCAATTCAAGCCCACCCCTTTGAAGGACCCATGCTGTTTGCAGAATCTATGGATTCCAGGCTGCATGGGATGAAGGACTCCAGGGCCTAACAGACAAAGAACCAGCAAAGGGGGGGGGGGGTGTCTGCTTCCCTGTCCTTTGCAGGGAGGATCTCAACTTGAGGCACAACTTTACCTCAGTAGTGACCCACCTGGTGAGGGCAAGCAATGACAAAGTCGACTCACTGAGCAGGGACTTCCTCTCACACCATGAATGGTCCCTGCATGCAAAGGCAGTGAGCTACGTTTTCAAACTGTGGGGCATATGTCAAATAGACCTATTCATGACAAACTAGAACCAGAAGTGTCCTCAGTTCTGTTCACTAAGGGGACAGGAGAAGGGCTCACTATTGGATGCCTTCCTGATCCCATGGGGGAGCCCGCTAATGCATGCTTTTCTCTCATCCCTCTAATTCACAGGGTCCTCCTAAAGGTAAGGAGGGACAAAGCAAACATAATACTGGTAGCTCTGGCCTGTCCCAGGCAGCCCTGGTAGTCAACAACATGGGATGTATTGATAGCTGCCCCCCTTCCCCTGCAATACAGGGTGGACCTGTTGGCAGAGGATTAAGGCCACCTATGCCACCTGAACCTGCATGTGCTTGACCTGACCGCTTGGGGGTTGTGTGGCTAAACAAGAATGAAAGACATTGCTCAGAAAGGGTCAGAAAGGTGCTAATCAGTAGCAGAAGA
This sequence comes from Podocnemis expansa, assembly GCA_007922195.1. Lineage (NCBI taxonomy): Eukaryota > Metazoa > Chordata > Testudines > Podocnemididae > Podocnemis > Podocnemis expansa. The sequence goes on along the minus strand of ML681966.1, from coordinate 43,802,057 downwards.
CCCTCCACAAGGTCCACCTACACAGCTAAATGGAAGCGGTTTTCCCTTTGGTACTGAGATAGAGGGATAACCCCAGAATCAGCCCTGATCTGATCTATACTCAACTACCTCTTATACCTTAAAGATAAAGGTCTCTTGACCTCCTCTCTTAAAGTACATTTAGCAGCAATCTCAGCCCTTCACAAGAAGAAGTTGGAAGGGGTTCAAGTTTTCTCACACCCCATCTCCACTAGATTCCTAAAAGGAATTAAGAGGATCTGCCCACAACCAATGTTCCCTCTAAGGTTTGGCGGCTTGTGTGCAAAATTTTCAACCCGTGTGCAAAACTTTTTCTGAATAAAATTTGTGTGCAAACTCGTGCAACAAAAATTATTGAAAAATCTAGACCAATGAAAAATTAATATAAACTATTTAAAGTTGTTTTTTATTACTAAAATCACCGAATTTATTTAAAATTTACCCAAATTGCTATACAATCAAAAGAAACTAATCCATGGCTTTCAAACAACCCAAGACCAAAGTTATATTCAATCAGGATCCTAGGAGTCACAATTCTGCCTAATACCCTCATCTCCTGTGTTCTACATGCAGAGTTACAGTTTACACGGAAGACAGCTAATTATCACTGACAGCATTTAAGATACACAAGGAGTCGTGTGGCACTTAAAGACTAAGATTTATTTTTCGCATGAGCTTTCGTGGGAGACTCCTTGTTTTGTTTTGTTTTCCTGGAATGGACTAACATGGCTACCGCTTTGGAAATTGGCAGCATTTAAGATGTCTTGATGCTCCCAGAGGGGTAAATTCTATTGAAATTTTAAAAATCAAAAAAAAGATTCCAGGCATCCTTTTCAGGAAAATGCTGCTACAACAAGGATGCTAAACACAGCTGAAATCAAAACAGTGGGCTTCTAGCTGCTTTAAGATAAGGCTACAGTATTTCTTAAAAGCCTATTTTCAGTCCCTTGTATCTTTACCTGCCCCATCATTTTGGGGCTACATTTCAACTTAAGAGAAAATCTCTGCCAAAATACCACATCACTTTAATGCATTATGGTTTCTTCTGATGGACAGATTAGGGTGCATAGTGAAGAGAATAATCTCATGGCTCCTTTGATTCCCAGTCTTTTGGCTGTTACTATATTTAAAACAAGTACTTATCTGATATCTCCGTTACATCTCTAAGATTTCTGTGAATTGTTCTTCAAAGCATCTGATGAAATGGGGTTTTCTCCCATGAAAGCTCATGCAATCAATATATTTGTTAGTCTTTAAGTACCACAAGACTCCTTGTTTGTTTTGTAATGAATTGTTGTGAGTTACAGGATTTTGGAGAAAACATCTTCCAGGTTCTTTGAAAGCAGGGGGTTAACATGCTCAAACACTCTCACTGTTCAGTCACTCCACTTAAGTAACATCCACACTAGCTTTCAGGAAATATACAACTGATTTTTAGAGATTTTTCACCTCCACAGCTTTATCTAGTTACAGAAGGGACATTTTGGCACCATGCACTCCCTGTTTCCCACTTGAGGAGTTTCAAACTTCAGGATATGAATGGCACTTACTCTTTGCCATGCCTCTTGTTTAAAAAGCTGAAGAATTGCCCCAATTCCAACTCCCTAAGCTCCCTGCCCCCATTCCAGCCCTCCTAAACCCCACCCCCAGCTCCACATCTTCATGCCACCTCTTTCAGCCCCCCCAAGCCCTCCCCAGCCCACCATCCTGACCCCTTCTCCCCCCTCCCCACACCATCTTCACTGGCCAAAGAGCTGGGCAGGGGGCAGGAGGCCACGGTGCTGGCCGGCAACCACGAGCCTGGGCTGGAGGCTGGGGCTGGCCATGCGAACGGCCAGACCCCGGCTGGAAGAGGCGGAGCCTCCACAATCTCCGAGGAAGGGAGGGGAGGGAGGAGTGGCAGGGCTGACCCAAGCCCACAGACCCTCTCTTCCTCTGGCCGAGGGGCTGGGCTGAGGCTCGTGCTCGGACACAGCACTCCGGCTCGTCTCCCCTCGGCCACGCTGCCCCTGAACTGCCCCATGCGCGGGGGCAGGAAAATCCTGCGCGGCAGGATTTTTTTAAGCGCACGGCCGCGCTGCCGCGCGCCTTAGAGGGAACAGTGCCCACAACCCAGAGAGCCAACTACACAGTGAGACTTGAATATGGTGCTTCATAAACTAACTGAACCACCATATGAGCCCTTAGGCTCTTGCACTCTTTTGTTCCTATCCTGGAAGGTGGTCTTCCTAGTAGCAATAACCTCAGCTAGATGGGTATCTGAGCTAAGGGCCCTTTCCTCAGAACCCCCATATATAAAGTTCTTTACGGACAAGGTGTTACCACGCCCACAACCAGCCTTTCTCCCTAAGGTGGCTTCTCTTTTACACCTGAACCAGCACATCTGTCTCCTGGTGTTCTTTCCAGACCCTCAGGTCATAGAGAACTAGAGGAATCTGACACTTTAGATGTCAGAAAGGCACTCCTGGTCTACATTGAGTGTACACACCTGTTTTGCAAGACATTCCAACTATTTGTTGCTGTTGCAGAACGTAAAAGAGGCCGGCCGGTGACAACTCAGTGCATTTTGGCTTGGATAGTGAGCTGTATTAAAGACTGCTACAGAAGGTCAAAAATGCCCCTACCTGGAAGGCTCAGGGTGCACTCAACAAGAGCATCCTCAATGGCCTTCCTTGCTTAGGTCTCAATTCAAGAGATCTTCAGAGCAGCAACGTGGTTGTCAGTACACACCTTCATGATGCACTATGCAATTGTCCATCAGGCATGAGACAATGCTGCATTGGGCAGAGCCGTGCTCAGAGTCGGTAAACCATAACTCCGCTCACCATCCTTGATATGGGTAGCGGTCACCTGTAACTGAATGATGTGAGCAACACTTGAAAAAGAACGGTGGGTTACCTGTAGTAATTGTCCTTCTTTGAAGTGGGCTGCTCACATACGTTCAGATCCCTCCCCTTTGTCCCCACTACTTGGAGTTGGTGAAAAGAAGCTACTGAGGAGGGTCAGGGTCATATATATAGCCACATACGTGGCACAGAGGGGGCATTGGCCACTGACCCTGCTCTGACAGGCTAGGGCAAAAAGCTTTCTGGCCAATCATGTGCTGCAGCACATAGGCACCTGGAACTGAATGTATCTGAGCAGCCCATCTCAAAGAAGGATGGTTACTACAGGTAACCCACCATTTCACAGGTTATGCGTCATGCTTTCCGAGGAGGAAGAGAGACATAAAGATTTTGGTGGGACTATGGGAAAGATGGGGGGCGGGGCTATGTGTCCCTGTGCCTACAATAAAATCCACCCATGCCATTTAACTTTTCAACAGCCGGAAGCTGTCAGCAGTGTTTGAGACAGTAAATGTCCCTGCACATTGCAGAGGATATACAAGATACCTGAAACATCTCCATCTTGTATTTTTGCTGGTCTTACTCCCTGCACTATCAGTTTAAAATTCAAAGAAGCATTTTGAACTATGGACTTAGGTCTTCCAATCTTTTAGAATTTACGAGAAAGACTTTACAGTTCTATCAGTGCTACAAACCTGAGATAAGGACTTCAGTATTTGCATGTGTATGATCTGTGAACCATTATTTTTCTTATTTTCTTATTAGTATTATTGTATCATTTCAGTTAATAAAGGATTGGCAGCAGTATGATTATTGGTAAGACCTTACTTTTATATTGACTTTGTGGTGTGGCTAACGTCTTGGTTTTAGAAGAATCTGCTGTTTGATGAAATGGGTTTTCAGTACTACTCTTCATGGAGTCTTGTGTCTGGATAGTGATACAAGGGCTGAAATACCTCAGTAGACTGCCTTTCTGACTACCTGTTAGTGTGTTGAGACAGAAGTTTACTTTCGTTATCAATGTGGTATAATCTAATGATAGAATAATCACCAGTTGAGGTGAGTCTGACCTATTTCTCAATAGTTTATCCTGAATTTGGCATTTTCTGCTGTGACCCAGTAAGGCAAGTCACATCTTCTAGTCCATTTACCATCTCCTTGAGTTACCCATACAGTAAGTATCCTGAATGCTTTAGAAACTCCTGTATATAAGTAGGCAATTTCTAGGCACAGTCTAAAATAAGACACTTGAACATAGCGTTTTACTGTAGTTTGAGGATTAACTCATAATATCCTTGCTCTAATGGAGAGTGTTTTTTAATTCAGGTTATATTACCAGTTAGGCACCATTTTCCACTTTGTAAAACTTCTTTCATATTTACAGTGTATCTCTCTTTCTATATACGTACCTCTCAGAAGTGAGGTAGTCCTGTCTTTCCTTTGTCTCTGTGTGGAAATCAGTTGATGAATGTATAGCATGAAGGAGACTGACCATTTGAGGCAGGTGAATAGAAGCAGAAAAGACACTGGTTAAATGAATTTACGTGAATGATTATTGTGGATAACAAGTGAAACTAGGCAGTATCCATTTCCTTTGTTCACATTTTTAAACTCAAGAAGAGATGTGTTGTGTTTTTTAATAATAGCTTTCATTTCTGTATGTTTTGTATCACCTTCTCAAGTTCTTCTGTTGAGCTAGCAAGACACATTTTTTAGCAAAATGTTAGCTATAATAAGATCTACATGTTCATTCTTGATTTACACACAAACTGGAGATTGTATTTCCCAGGCTACTACATGTCACTAGAAGCATCTAATTGAATAAGTCTATGTAGAGTGTCAAGATTTGTTACTATCTTAATGTTTTTAAATTATCAGCTGTTTTTGTGTAATCTTCATTTTTCTTACACCAGTGGTTCTTTAATACCTACTGCAGTGTACTACCCATATCTTGTAAGTATTTTTCTTACTCCTTACCTGAGGACTTTTGTCTGTTGTTGACATTGGTCCTCAACCTACCCTTGTGAATACTGAATAATGAGCTAATTTACTTTATTGGCATTAATTTCTTTACTGGAGCAATCAATTTTTGCCAACTTTCCAAGCATTAACTGCTCCTTCATTAAAGCCTGGTTTACACTGCAGGATTTTGTTGGCACAAGTTAGGACATTGTACAGCCACCACAGTAATTAAACCACTGTTGCAAGTCCTACTGTGCTTATTGTGTTGGTGGAGTGAATTTACACTACTAACACTTGCATCATCACAGCGAGCAGTGCACAGTGGGTAGTTCTCCTACCGTGCTACAAGAAGCAGGGTGCTTTGGGTAGGGTTTGCAAAGCCTCATGGAGTAGGCACAGTGTGGCATTCCCCTCCCAAAATCTGGTCTGGCGCACCATCCCTTTCCAAGTCCCCAATAACCCACTCTTGGATTCTAACTTACCCCGTTTTGCTAGGTGGCCACCCACTCCTGTGTCAGTCCACACCAGCCTCCTGCATGTAATCAGTCCCAGGCAGTGGATGTGTGCTCTTCAGCCACTCAAGGGATGCCCCACCCCCCACCCCAGCAAGCCCCTCCAGTCCCAGATATCACACTGAAAACATCCATGCTACAGGGATCAGGACACTTCTCAAATACCTGTGTGGTCATGTGGTCCAGCTCATCAGTTTTACAAAGAAACTGGGATGCCTCAGCTTTGCTCATACACCCTTTCTAAAGTCCACACAGCTTTAGATAAAACAAATACTACTTTATGGATTAGAACATGACTTGAATGAGTATACAGCAAATCAGTGTACAATCATTTAATAAATTAGTCGCCAGTTACCACACACACAAAAATACAAGACACCTTCTAACCTACAATTACTACTACAAATATCATCAGCTCACCACTCAACTTTGGCTATAATTGTGTTTTTTTTTGGTTTTTTTTTTCCCCAAAGGGATAGCTGTGTTAGTCTAGTCCAGCAAAAAAACAAAGGGTCATATGGCACTTTAAGACAAACATTTATTTTTCGCATGAGCTTTCGTGGGATTACAGCCAGTCTCTGCTTCTACATAAGCAGGGCCCAATAGTTCTTGCAGATGGAGATCTTCCAAGATGGTGTTTCTCTGGCAAAAAGCCCTTTCTCAGTTCAAAGCATGTCCTTTTCAAACCCCCTTTGCCCCCCCCTTCTTTTCCCAACCTGAACCAGGGAACTCAATTTATATTGTCTTTGTCATGTACCTCTTCAGCCTACATGCTAAGAGACAGCTTTGATTGTTTGCCTGACCCTTCTGAGCCATGTGAAATACATGGGAACATGTTTCACATAAGTATATGTATGATGCTGCCGGCAAAATGATACGTAGCAAAACTGCAGAGTAAGTAATGTTCATTCATAAAGAAATTCCTTGAATGGCACATTTGACATAAAACCATACAATTACATCATAGAAGTGAACAGAAAAGTGACACAGATCCTACCTTAAGGGACCTCCACTGACACACAGCATCACACGAGGAAGGTTTCAAATTCCATCATTCCATGGACTTCCTACTAGACTGACAGCTGCTTTTCAACTGTCTAATCAGTCAAACGGACATTGCCAAACACAAATACAAGAACCCACAGAACTCTGTGTGTGTGTGTGTGTGTGTGTGTGTGTGTGTGTGTGTGTGTGTGTGTGTGTGTGTGTGTGTGTGAGAGAGAGAGAGAGAGAGAGAGAGAGAGAGAGAGACAGTGTGTGTTAGGGGACAATGTGAGTCCTCATGCCGCCTCTCTAGGGGCAAACAGGAGCCAGAAGCAACCAATCCTGAGGCAGAAGCTGGATGCATAGTAAGCTAATGTCCATCTGTTTCCCAGCCCAGCTCAGCAGAGACCTGTACACCAGAGGGGGGAGATGGAGACTTCCTGACATCAGTCCCTGCCTCCTTCCATGGGCCCTGCACAGAACATCAGGCTCTGCTCTACTCCCTCCTCCCCACCCAGCAGGCTGTACTGGCTGCATGTCTACTGCAGCAAAGAAGGATTGATTCCCTTAGACTTCTCCCACAAACCCAGGAGAATGATCCATCTACTCCCCCGCAGTCCGGGCAGGAGTCTATTTGCTGCTATGAGCTAGCATGCTCAGCTGGGCAGTAGCTGTGTGAGCTCCCCACCCTGAGCATTTTCAACACTTCCTGGGGTTCTGAAAGAGGAAGGGAAAGAAAGGGTGCAAGGTGGCACATGCCTGTGTAGCTGGAATGCAGAGCAGATTTCAAAACAGCAAGCAACAGTGGTCAGGGTGGACATTGTGGGATAGCTTCTGGAGCCAAGTTATGGCATACAGCATATCCACTTACACTCTGTCCCTTTAAATTCACTGCAAAAAGCTCTACATCACTTGTCAAGGTGGTTTTATTCTGTTGCCAAAGTGGATGGGAGGGGTTGTCAGTTGGGGGGGGGAGCATTGTAGTGCGTATACCACTATTGTTTTGTTGACAAAATGGAAGGTTACTTACCTGTAAACATACTTCCTCAAGATGGGCTGTTTATATACATTCAGATGTAGGTGTCTATGTGCTGTAGTGCACAGATGCCCAGAAAGCTTTTTTGCCCTAGCCTGTACCTGTAGGGCCAATGACCAATGCCCCCTTGGGCCTGCACACCTGCATGGTATGTAGGTGGCCCTGCCCTTGCCACCCTTCAGCCACATCTTTCAGCAAACTCTGAAAAGCAAGAATGAAGGGAGGATACGGAATGGATGTGAGCAGCCCATCTCGAAGGACATTTAGAGATAAGTAACCTTCCATTTTTCTTCAAGTGGTGTTCACATTCATTCATCTGTAGGTGACTCACAAGCCGTAATTAGGATGGTGGGTGGAGTTCATGTTTTCCCACATGGAGCACAGCTTTGCCCAATGTACTGTCATCTCTTGCATGTTGGACAGTGATGTAGTGCGAGGTGAAGGTATGCACTGAAGAGCAGGTCACCGCCTTGCAGATTTCCAGGATCGGGTGCCTGGGCGAGGAAGGCCGTGGAAGATGCTGGTGCTCTATTAGAATGTGCTTTGACTTTCCCCGGGACCTGAGTATTTGCTCGTTGATTGCAGTCCTTTATGCAGTTTGCTATCTAAGATGATATGCCTTGTGTTGCCACCGTTTGGCCCTTCGTGCATTCAGCAACTGCCATGAATAGCTGAGATGTTTTGCAGAAGGGAGTGGTTTACTCGATACACATTTACATTGAGAGTATGCCACTTCCTCTGATTTTCCATGACCTGGAGATCTGGGAAAACCACTTGGAGACAGATGTCTTGGTTCACATGGAATGGGGACAACTCCTTTGGCAAGAAGCCTGGGTGGGGTCTTAGCTGCACCTTGTCCAAGTGGAACATTGTGTATGGGGTTTTCTGGGGAATGGGCTCTTATCTCTGAAACCCTTCTGGCCAATGTGATAGTCACTAGGAAGGCCACATTCCATGACAGGACCAAGAGGGTACAAGATGCCAGAGGCTCTTATGGGGGTTTTGTAAGCCCCTTGAGCACTAAATTTAGGTCCCAATGAGGGGTTGGGTCCTGAGCTTGGGGGTACAGTCACTCCAGGCCCCTGAGGAACCTTGAGGTTATAAGGTGAGTGCAGGGGGTTACTCCACTAAATGTATTGTGTAGGGCTGAGATGGCTGCCAGATGTACCCTGAGGGAGGTGAGGGAGAGGCCTCCCTCCTTCCAGCTTAATAGGTAGTCCACTATGTCCTCAGTTGGTGCCACCTCTGGAGGTATTCCCATTTCCTCAGACCAATGAGAGAAGCATCTCCACTTGGCACCATATGTGGCCCTTTTGGAGGGTTTCCTGCTCTCAGTTTGGACTCTTGTTGAGCATGAATGCTCATTGGGTCTTAACCATGAGGTCCCCATGCTGTCAGGTGTAGAATGCTCAGGTCTGGGTGATGCAGGCAGCAGGAGTCCTGTAATGAGGAGGCCCGTCCTGAAGGGAAATGTTATGGGTGGACTCACTGAGAGGTCTAGGAGGGTGGAGTACCAATGGTGGCGTGGCCAAGCCAGGGCTAACAGGATTATATCTGCTTGATCCCTCTGGATCTTCAGAAAGGTCCTGTAGATCAGGGGAAGGAGGGGAAGCATACAGGAGTGCCCCCCCCCCAGATTATTAGGAGGGAGTCTGAGACAGATCCTCTGTCCCTGCCCCTGATTTAGCAGAACTGATTGCATTTGCAGTTCTCCCATGATGTGAACAGGTCCAAGTCTTGAAAGGTGTTTTAGTATCTCTGGCTGTATGGCCCATCCATGCTGGGAAAGGAACTTCATGCTTAGGTTGTCCGCCTGGGAGTTCTTGATCTCCGGTAGTTATGAGGCTATGAGGTCAAAACCGTATTGCAGGGCTAGGTTCCATAGCAGGGATGCTTCCCTGCATAGAGCAGGTGAGTGGCCACCCCCTGGGAGTTGATATAGAACTTGGCCCCCGTGTTGTCTGTCATGATCTATATTGACCTCCCTTCTATTTTGTCGAGGAAGGTTACACACACTCGGTGGATCGCCTTCAATTCCTTCATATTTATGTGGAGGGAACTGTCCTCCCGTGACCAAGTGCCTTGTGTGGACAGATCCCCCTCCCCTTGAGATGTGGGCTCACCACCCTAGGTCTGATGCATCCATGATCAGGATGATTGAGAGGTACAAGGCTTTGAAGGGGACTCCTTCACACATTAACTGGGTGTTCTACCAAACCCTTAATGAGTCCAGGACTCCTTTTGGTATAGTGAGTTACCCTGGTCAGGGAATGGTGATGAGGGGTGGAACACTGAGGCCAGCCATGCCTGTAGCGGCCTTATTCAGAGGCGAGCAGTCCTTATCATGTATGTGGAAGCTGCCATGTGGCCTAGCAGCTGGAGGCAGCACTTCACAGTCGTGATCAGGGCCTGTAGCAGCTCTGAAATTATGGTAGACATGGACTGGAACCTGGATGGGGGAAGCGAGGCCCTTGCCTCGCAGGAGTCCAGGTGGGTCCCTCTGAAGTCTACACTCCTTGATGGTGAGAGCTTCTATTTTTCCCTGTTTATTAGGAGGCCCGGTCTGCTGCACAGGCTCTGTACTGTGCAGATGCCATGCTTGTCTTGGTACTCTGATTTTCCTCTTATCAACCAATCGTTCAGATAGGGGTATATATGTGTACCCTGCCTTCTCAAGTGTACCGCTATGGCTGCAATGCACTTTGTGAGGACCCTTGGGGCCAGTGAGAATCTGAAGGGCAGTGACGTGAATTGGAAGTGTTCCCCGCTTACCATGAAGTGGGGAAACCTGTGCTTTCGCCATATGGAAATGAGGAAGTAAGTGTCCTTAAAAGAGAGGGCTGTGAACCAATCGCCTGGGTTCACAGATGGAATGATTTGCTATAGGGAAACCATTCAGAAGTTCATTTTCCTTAAATATTTGTTCAAAGTTCTTGGCTATGTCCACACATACATCCTTATTTTGAAATAAAGTCCTTATTTCAAAATAAGTTAATTCGAATTAAGGAAAATCTTGCCATTGACACGGCTGTTATTTTGAAATGGTCATTTCAAAATAAGGCCGTTTGGGCATGTTGTTTCGAAACAGTTGTTTCGAAAAAATGGAGTTGTTTTGAAACATGTCCAAATGGCCTTATTTTGTAATAACCATTTCGAAATAACAGCTGTTTCAAAATGAATGGGGTTTAAGCGGTTTCGAAATGAGTGTCTGTCATTTCAAAATAAGAAAACGTCATGTGGACCTAATATTTTTTTATTTCAAAATAACCATTGTTATTTTGAAATAAGAGAGATGTGTAGACATACCCCTTATGTCTAAAATGGGCCGGAGGCCTCCATTGCTTTCGGAATCAGAAGGTATAGGGCATAGCACCACTTCCCCCCTTTCCCTTGGGGAAACTTTTTCTGTGGCTCCCCAGGCCAGGAGTTTTTGGGACTCCTGTTTCAGTATCTGTTCATAAAAGCGGTCCCTATGCCTGAAATGAGGTTTTCTATCTGGAAGTTTGGCTCTGAAATGTATCATATAGCCCTGAGAAGACCGTGTCTAAGATCCATCAGTCCGACGTTATTCTGTCCCACTGGTGATAGAATGGGGGCAGTTGGATCCTGAATGGGAGGGTCCAGGTTAGGGATAGGGTTAGGTGAGGGTTAGGATGGGTGATCATTGTTATTATTCCCTTGTCTTGAGGGTTAGTTGCTGCTTTGGGCTCGGTGGCCCTTACCCTCTCTCACTGTCATTGTCCCCACTCCTGTAAAGGCAGTGGGACAACTGGAATGGGCAGCTCCTCTGCCCCTGCTGTTGCTGGAGCTATTGCTGGGGCTAGGGCTGGGGCTGGTGCTGGTGCTGTGGCTGTTGGGAGTAATAGGATCACCTGGCAGATTGGTGAGTGTACATCCCTAGCTATCTAAGGATGGCCCTAGAGTCTTTCATGCCACACAACTTGGCGTCTGTTGACTCTGCAAATAGTAGGAAACCCTTGAAGGGGAGATCCTGGATGGACTGTTGCATTTGCGGAGCCAGTCCAAAACCTTTGAGCTAGGAGGCCCTCTGCATGGCTACCGAAGAGGCCACCCCTCTGTTCGCCATGTCTATAGCATCCCAGCAGGTCATTGAAATGTCCCACGAAGTGAGGAGGCCTTCTTCCACCAACATGGAGTAATCCAGGGCGTGTTCAGCAGAGACAAAGTCTTTAAACCATTCCATGGAGTGCCACAGGCTAAAAATGTATCACCCCATGTGGGCCCGATTGTTGGTGATATGCAACTGCAGGGCCATGGTCAAATAGATTTTCCTCCCAAAGAGGTCCAGTTTCTTAGCCTCCTTGTTTTTAGGTGTGGCTGCTGGTTGGCTCTGCCTCTCATGCTGGTTCACCGCAACAATGACCAGGGAGGTCAGCGTAGGTTGGTTAAAAAGGAAGCCAGATCTGTCCTCCGTGATGTGGTACTTCCGTTCTGTCACCTTGGAAACCATGGAGATTGAAGAAGGGGTCTGCCACCTAGTGTGTGCTTATCTTCAAGACTCCATAATGCATGGGAATTGTCACCCTCACTCAGGGGGCTACATCACCAACGTTGAATAGTGAATCAAAGTCCTCCCAGATGACTTCGATCTGCACGTTGAGTTCGATGGCCATGCATTTTAGCAGGACCGTTGCTGCGCCAGAGAAAGACCCAGGGTGCGGGCACAGGCCCCAGCCACACCCCCTGCGGTGCCGATTTTTCAGCTGGGCTGGTCTAGCCTCAGGCTACTGCCACCGCCAGCCTGGGTGCGGGCACAGGCCCCGGCCACGCCCCCTGCGGTGCTGATTTTCCAGCCGGGCTGGTCTAGCCTCAGGCTACTGCCACCACCAGCCTGGCCCTGGATCCTCGGGGCCAGGAGAGGCAGGCACCGCTGCATGGGGCCTGGCCTGAATTCCTGGCTGGGGACGGGATGGAAGTGGCAGGTAGGGCCACAGGCAGTCCAGCCTGGGATGGGGCTGGGAGAGGCAGGCGCCTCTGCTGGCTGCCGGGCCTGGATCTGCAGCTGGGGACGGGGACACAAACATTCGGGGTGCTGTCCCAAACATTCAAGGCACTGATGCTGGGGCTCAGGACCCGTGCCACATGTCCCATGTGCCAGTGATGCCCCTGCATTTTAGTAAGTCCTGCTCTGCATGAAGGTCATCCCTAAGTGACAAGGACCTCTGTTAGGCCAATTTGTTAGGCAACGAAGAAGGCATCACCCTCAAGGTGTCTTAGTAGGATCTTGAGGTGCCTGCACCTAAGTCCTACTCTTCCTTGGATGCCATGTCCCTGGTCCCCTTGGGAGAGTCCTGCTCTGACCAGGCTTTAAAAGTCCTTTGTGCAGAGTCACGTGCCAGGGTTGATTGGCCCTGTACAAAGTGGAGGTCTCTCAGCCCCACGCCAAGAGGATGGAGAGCAGCCTATTTTCTGATTCGGCACCAGAGATGGGCCATGCTGGGAGCATTTCTACCAAGGATCTGGTGCTGTCATTTCATTCTTGGGGCTTCAATGCTGAGGAGATGAGGGGCAGCGCTTCCTCCTGTGCTTACCTACTGGACAGGATGTGGCTGGTGTCAGTGCTGAGAGAGATGAAGAGTGATGATGGTGGTGCTAAGCATCAGAGGCCTTAGATGAGCGGGACAAGGACCTAGTATGGAGCGACCTCTGAGAGCATGGCTGGGACCTGTCCTGGGAGGATGTCTCTGGGGAGAACCGGAGGTATGCTCCATCATCGCCTGAGACCGAACCAAAGGATGCAGGGGCAGAGGCTCTGCAGGACTGCAGGTGTTGTGCTCATAAGCAGCTTCCTCAAGCCCCCAGTTGCTGCTGCACTGAGGGGTCTGGTGTAGCCAAGCGAGGATGTGGTGAACTGGGGTGCCACCTGCACTCTGATGCCACGGATCATAGGGCTGACAGCTCAGTGCCATGTTCAGAGCTCAACCAGGCCTTTGACATCAGTGCTGATTTCCCCCAGAGGCTCCCCACCTTGGTGGAATCGGGGTTGGCAATTGCAGGAGCACCTTGGCCACACTGAAGGCCTCCGGCGTTGAAGGGAGTGGTAAGCGCTCAGACCTCTGTGCCGAGGTCGAGGGTTGGGTCAGGAAGCCCGACCTATGCCGACGGCAGGGCTTGCTTTTATAGTGGGTGCCAGAGGCTGGGTCTGGCCTTGTGTGGGGCTTCTTCCACTTCCCAGAGGGAGACCGGTGCTGAGAAATGGCTGCTGCTGACTGGGCCCATGGTTCCAATGGTCCCAGGGTCGATGGTGCCTTGCCCAGCACTGAGGTAGGTCCTAAAGATTCTTCTATTGCCATGGAGTGGAGGCAGTGCTCCCTTTCCTTCTGGGTCCTTGGCTTGAAGGACCAGTAATTTCAGCACTCATTGGGCCTGTGGGTCTCCCCAAGGCATTTCAGGTACCTTTCATGAGGGTCGCTTGTTGGGACGTGGCACAGGGCTTGAAGCCTGGCATGGTCTTCTTGATGCCAGCGCATGTGTTACCATCTGGAGTTGCGGGAGACTTGCTCTTCCTTGCTCGGCTGGATTGCGGAGGTGTAAGCAACACAAACCATGATTCCAGCTTCGAAACTGAGGGGAATGGAGAAGAAACATTGTGGACAGGCACTTGTGAGAAAGCAAGGGGGGGGCAGTTCCAGGATTGTCGCTAATGGGAGGAAAGAAGGAACTGAAGGGAAGCAGGGTCAGGGCCACATATATACTGTGCATTTGTTCTGGCCCGAGGGGTGTTGGTCACTGACCCTATAAACTACCACAAAAAGGCTTTCTGGGCACCAGTGTACTGCAGCACACAGACACCTACATCTGAATGGATGTGAGCAGCACTTGAAAAAGAACTCTGTATTGTAGAGCAGCCCTAAACTTTTGTTTATATGCTTGGGAGGAAGTCTCAATTATCTCAACCTGAAGAGCAATTTATTTTCACTCTGTGAGTTTGATTTTATTTTCATTTAATTCCATCCTGTTATCTTCCCTGTTCTTGTTTCTAGTTCCATCTGTCTCATATTGTCACGTGTATAGTACCTTCTTATCCTTGATTATTTTATGCAAGTCTTTTTAATCTATGATGGGATTCTATTGCCCCCGCCCCCAATCTGTATTGCTGGATGATATGCAGAATCAAAGTGTATACTACATTCATAAGCTCTTTACACACTTACCTGCATGGGTGTCTGGTGAATATTCACCAGGAAAGGCTAGCACCCTGATCTGCCTCTTGTGCCCCAAGTCCTGTCCCCATACTGCCAAGGCCACCCCACCCCACCACTCACTGCAGCCTCTGCATGAGCTCTTCTAGCAGGTCTTGCCTAGGGTAGGGGTGCAGGGAGTGAGGAGGACAGGGAAAGGCAGTGCCACCATGGCCCTGTGTTGGTCTGACCCAGATGGATATTCTTATTTCCTAAATTGAAAAGTAGAAGCATGGGGTCATGGTAGCCCTGCCCTTCCTGCCTCCTCATTTCCCTGCTGGGAAATATGGGGCCACCACAGCCTCACTTCTATTTTTCCAGTTAGGAAATAAGAACTTCCAGAGGGGGTCAGACCAAAGGTCAATCTAGCTTAGTATCTTGTCTTCTGGTTATGGCAAATGCTGGTCTCCAAGGGGAATGAGTAGAACAGGTAATCATCAAGCCATTTCTGTCATCCATTCTCAGGTTTTAGCACACAGCAGTCTGCCTATTGTGGCTAATAGCCATTGATGATCTTATCCTCAAGTCAATTAACTTATCTAGCCTTTTCTTGAACCTCATAATAGTCTTGGTCTTCATGATATGGTCTGGCAAGAAGTTCCACAGGTTGACTGTGAATTGTGTGAAGAAATACTTCCCTTTTTTTTTTGTTTTTTTTGTTTGTTTGTTTGTTTTAAACCTGCTGCCTATTAACTTCATTTGGTATCCTCTTTGGTATTTGTGATATGAGATATAACACTCCTTTATTTACTTTCTCCAGCAGGGCTGGAACTAGGAGTTTTGGCACTTGGGGCAAGCAGCCTCAGATACACCCTCCCCTGACCTGGTCCCAGTCCGGCCTGATACCCAATCCATCCCCAGGCACCACCAGCAGCCGGCGGGGATCTGGACCCAACCCCAGTCACTGCTGGCAGGCCATGGGGATCCAGATCTGTCCTGAGCTGCCACCGGCAGGGGGGAGAGGAAGCCCTTAAGGCTATGAAGCAAGGGAGGTGGCTTCTACACACAGGACTGGGGACAGGGCACACTCACTTGTGGCTCCCCGCTGGCTGGCCAGGCTTGAGGAGCAGTACATCCTGGGTGAGTGGGTTGCCCACAGGCAGGGCATCATTCCAGGCTGGGGCAGATCCACTGGTTGGCAGAAGAACTTTTGCGTGGGGGGAGCCAATGTGGGCTTCCCAATCCCCACTTCTCCCTGTGCCTTACCTGTAGCCAGTGGGTCTAAGCAGTCTGGTCATGGAGTGCCCCAGAATCCCAGGTTTCCTCTGCCCGCTAGGTGTCACTTGGCTCTGGAGTGGCCCCTCTCTGTCCTGGCAGCTGCAGCTGGGACCCAGATGGCAGGGAAGGTGCCTCTGGGTGGGAGGGAGTCCAGACTGCTGCAATGTGGGGATTGATGGGACTGAGCTGAAGCAGTGAGCTGCAGAGCCGGAGGGGAGCAGCCCCTCTTCCTGCGATGGGTGCCTGAGCTCAGTGCCCCATGCTGGGCAGACACAGGCAGCTGGGGATGGACCTGGTAGCTCCCTCCATCCTGCTGGCAGCAGCTGGGACACCCTTACCTATCCACATGTGGTGCTGTGCTGGAGCTGCACTGGCCACATGGGACAGGCTTCTCCCTGCACCCCCCCCCCCGACCATGCATCTGAGCATGGGCAGGGCAGGGCAGGAGATTTTAAACTTCTACAGCCCCAACCCCAGCCTGGCACCCAGAGAGGAATGCACCTCCAGGGCCAGGTAGGGGCTGTGGCTGCTGGCCATGCAGTGCATTTTAAAATTAGGTGACTGGGGCTTTGCCTTGCTCGCCCAGCCCTAATTATGGCCCTATTCTCCACACCTGTTATCAGCCTATATCATCTTCTAAATCCACAAATTGCTTGATTTATAACTTCCCTTCACTGTATCAGTTTGCATCAGCATAGTAAAAAATAATTAATGATATTACAGTTAACTTTTCCATTTAAAAACCCATCTCACTGAATGACCAAGCTATATAGTACACTTCTGTTATCAGTTGGATCATATTTCCTCTGTTAGGTAGGCATTTGGGAGAGACTTTGCCTTTTCAATAGGATCAGCAAAATTCTCTTCTCATGTACACTGTTTATATCAGTGCAACTCCACTGATGTTAATATAGTCACTTTAGATTTATACTGATTTGACTGAGAGAATCATCTAAAGGAGGTGTTCCATCACCTCTTTGGATGACCAATTAAGCTATTTCTTGCCTCCACTTTGTCCGCACCGTTTAGTGTTAGCCGAGTCAATAACTGCATTCAGGAAAGCACCAGTACTGGGACTAATGAGCCTCTTCATTTAAGCGGTAAATTAATTTTATTGAAAATGTAAATAGATGCAAGTAATTCAATGGGAGAGGGACAATGCTAAACTTTCAGCCATAAAGATCATTGGTTATTCACTGTCCCTTCAAATCCTTGGGGCTGGGGAAAAAAATAGTTTTGTTTCCTCATTTTTTGGAAGACTCCAAGTCATTTCACAGAGGTAGGAAGCAGTGTTATACAGACCATTTCTAATGGTATTTGGCTCACTGAAGGATTACTATAAGCTCATTGTTTGGCGTTGAACTAGCACATCTGGGAATAAACTCCTATTGAATTCAGTGATGCGAGGTCAGGTCTCTGTTGAGCCGCTAACATGATTCATGTTGTTGGCCGCATGTGTGTGCTTCCCCATGTGCGTGCTAACCAAGCACTATGCTGGCAACTGAGATACTACTCCATGATCAAATGACTTGACACAACCACAGATATGTTTAACAATGTTTGTTGTGGTCAGCCACAGTCCTAGTATTCTACAGATTCTACAGGACCACTAACACATGTATGCTTGTTGCAATTTGTCAGCTCATTCAGTGGCAGGACTTTCTGTTTCCCCCTTGCACAATCAAAGATATTTTTTTTCTGAGACTCTCTTTTATACTTTAATACAAAAACAGTTTAATGTTACCATCTGGCATGCGTAGTTGCCACCACAGTTATATTAACAAGATATTTCTACCCATTATTTAAAAAAAAAAAAAAAAAGAGCAAGGAGTCTTGTGGCACATAAAGACTAACAGATTTATTTATCGCATGAGCTTTCATGGGAGAAAATCCTGCTTCATCAGACACTTTGAAGAGTTCTTCAAAGCTTCTGATGAGGTGGGATTTTCTCCCACAAAAGCTCATGCGATAAATAAATCTGTTAGTCTTTAAGTGCCACAAGA
>ML681966.1:43613497-43784176 GCA_007922195.1 Podocnemis expansa | reverse complement strand
AAAGCTCATGCGATAAATAAATCTGTTAGTCTTTAAGTGCCACAAGACTCCTTGCTTTTTTTGCTTTACTAGACTAACACAGCTGCCCCTTTGGAACTACCCATTATAGTGTCATCTGAGGAGATCAGTGTCTTCATTATCTCTGGGGTATTCGGATGTTTTGGTACCTTTCTGAAATGTGCGTGTGCCTAGTACTTGTTTGGAGTGTGTGATTAGGTAAGCGGTGGGATGTACCTGCTATTGTGGGGAACTTCTTTGGTTTATGCACCACCCCAGTGAAGGTGGGTAGCAACAGGTTCTGAGTCCTTGCTCCCATTTCCTTTACTCAGGGATCTGCCTGACCTCAAAGGCTCCCCTCCCACTCTTCTGCATGGTGAGGTCCCTGTAACCCCAACAAGACTGGCCCCAGAGTTCCTGGGGGCTTGACCCCCTATCTTGTTGTAATCATTCAGGGCAGAGGGTAGGGTGTCCCCACTCTGGGTTGCTGACTGTACTGGGTGCTTCCCTGGCCCACCACTCACTGCACGCAATTTACAGTAGTACAATTTATTAAACAAACAGCAATCAAGAATCAAATTAAAATAAAGAAAAGGGGAGAAGGTTAAAGGTAAAAAACCCAACAAGTCCCCTGGCACAGGGACATCACACACAGTCTCTGAGGTGTAGAGGATGTTCTCAGTCTGTTTTACATGTTGCAAGCCCTCTGTCCAGAACTGGCAACAACTGTTTTCTGCTAGCCATATCATAGGGCTGGAAGGGACCTCATGAGATCATCGAGTCCAACCCCCTGGGAATTGAACCCAGGACCTTCTGCAGGTTAAGCAGAGGTGCTAGCCACTATTGATCCAGGGAGTCAGAGTCACAGGCTCTGGCAGCAGTCACATGTCTCCAGGCTTTAGCACCCCAGCATTAGACACCCCCCCCCCTTCACTGTTACCCAGCTGCTCACTGCACCCAGCTCCAGATGGCTCCAGCCCGGGCTCCCAGTCCCGCTCTGCTTTAGTGTGGCTCTCTAGGACACTCCTCAGGCCCCTCTGGTTCTGCTGCTGTGCGTCTGTGCAGATCAACTCAGCCCCGTGGCTCCTTTTCTGGCCTCATGCACCCAGCTCCAGCTCCAGCTCCGCGCGGCTCTCAGTTGGTCCAGCTGCTGTGGGTCTGCTCTGCACAAATCAGCTCAGCCCAGCTCCCTTGCCTGAGTTCTCTGGCTCCCAGCTGCTGGCTGCTTAATGCTTCCTCCATAGCTCGGCCCCACACACTCTCCAGCTTTCCCAGACACGTCCAGCCTGCAGTTTCAGCTCAGGGGTGGGGGAGCACTCTTCTGGCTCCCTCATTGTCCTGTCCAGCCAGTCAATCAGACTGTCTTGGGACACTGGCCTCTCCCACTGGCCCTAGGGCTGTTTCTGAGTCCTGCTTCCGGGCTGGAGTAGCCAATTAAAAAGGCCCATTCAGTTTCAGTAAGGGGCTATCAGTCCCCTTACCTTTATTATATTAAGTCTGTGCTGAGCCTATCAGCTTTCATAGGATGGCTTCTGCAGAGTTTGCTTTATAACAGACTTGACCATTATTGTAGCTCAGGCCTCATATCTGACCTGTCATGCTAGGCCTCAAGCCTCATACCTGGCCTGTAACTTTAGGCCACATTTCTTAGGCTCTTACTTTCTACTACACATGTAGATGCCTGACAATTTCATGTGGGAAAAGATGCAGTGAAGACACTGGCCATTTTACATAAGTGCCTTATAAGTCTTGTAAAAAGTGGGTATTGACACCTACTTACCACACAGAGGATACATGGAAATTAAAATACAGTGAAACAAACCCAGAGCATTTTGCAAACATTAACTACTTAAGTGGTATATTTTTGTCCTAAAACTCAGCCAATCCACATGCAACCCTCTAGCAGCCGGAAGCCCTGAAGATTTTGGTCTGCAGGTGCAAAGCTAGTAGGGACACTGAGTGGAAAGAAAGCTGTGAAGGAGATTGAGAAATCCTTAGGCCGAGGCTGAAAGAGTTTTTTGGCCTCACTACGAAGAGCAGAGAAGTAAGCTTTGTACTGGTTGGCTATGAGAGAGAATGCACCCTCAGGTGTGCAGAGATTTTATTAAGTTTCAGATTCAATTGTTCATAGCAGAACCAAATCTCTAAATTTTGGGGGGTTCATCCAACATAGCTATACAATAATCAGGAAATTTTGTGTACAGGGATTGTTTTAGTCCAAAAATTTCATTATGACACTAAGAGGAATACATAAATTTTTTACTTAGACCTCTACAGTGTGTTTTTACCTTTGGTGATCCCTGGGACTTCTCTCAGAACTTGAAAGGAAGTATGCTTTTCTCTAGAGATAGCTTGCTGCAACTATGTTGTTGTTATGCCAGAGAAGAGAAAATATGAAAAATTCACCAAAAGTCGGCATGTAGTTAGTGGATTGTCGGTAAGAGTAATTGGACCTAATGCTGTGAGCCAATCAACAAACTTTAAGGTTTAAAACTTATTACCATCAGCTGAGTCAGCATCAGAAAAGATCATCCTAATGAACAAACCATATTTGATTGCAAGCGCTGATATTTATATTTATAAACTTGGGGGCAGAGGTGGGGAGAGAAAGTAGTTAAATTTTGTTAATTTATTAATTCTAAATAATAAATCATTCACTTTTCCTCTTGAGTACATTACATTTTACCATTTACAAATTATCAGCATTTCTCTAGCTCTTTTTGAAAATCTTAGTACAGAAAAAATAAATTTCTAATAAACTGTACTATTATGATATAAGAATACACCAGTTCTGGATAAACTTTGTAATGGTAGAATTATTTAGAAGTTTGTAAAGAAGTACTTACAGAATGAGCATGTAGAATTACATTTGAATTTACATTTAGAGAGAATTCTGCAATAGTTGAATTTAATAGTGGGATTTAGGCATTAATATAAGTTGAGTGTCAGTTCAGTGTATATACTTCATGGTAAAATATTGTGAGATGTGTCCATTCGTTGCACCTCTGCCAAACTGAACACCGAAGTTTGTTGCTCCTCTGTTCAGATTTTGGGTAGGGTAAAAGACAATGTAGTCACAAATGCAGTGGTGACATTCAGTTAAAGTTATTTTTCAATTCAGTAGTTTCCACGACTCAATTAAAGCAACAGAAAGATATCAACAATGAAATTCATTTTTAATTCTCTTTTTAAGCCGCTAATTCCCTTATATAATATTGGGCATGATTATTAAGCTCACTGTGCACACACCTGATGTTTTTAACCATTTCTTTGCCTAGTCATTCATTCTCTTCACCCCAGAGTTCTGAAGTATGCATAGAGATCATTCTTGCTGCAGAATTCATTAATATGGTGCAGTGCACTTCTCTGCATTTGAGCAGCTCAATTCACAGATCAGAGGAGCATTCAGACATGGTCCCACCTCTGTGTCTTCTTTCAGGATGTATTATAGATCCAGATATTGTAGGAGAGGGGAAATTCTTGTGCTTGAGGGAACTTTGTGCAGTTACAAGTGCCTGGCTTCTGCATAGTGAGAGCCAGGGTATGCTTCTTGCACTTTCACTGCAGCCTTTTGCATATATTGAGTAGATAGGCAATATCGGCCCATACTCTGTTATCTAGCATTCAGCTTTACAGATATCAAGAACTTGTTTGCATTCCCCCTGAACAGAGAATTTCTGCATAAAAATACTTGAATTTGTATAGTCAGATTAAAAATTTTAACTGCTATCAATCTTGCTGCTCCCAAGGTTCTTTTGCAGCCTCCTAGCATAGGACAAAAAATACTAAACTGTATTTGGTTGAAATCTGCTGTTTCCCTGTAAGGTTATGAAGAGACTTGGAAGTTGCTTGAGACAATGTGATGGTAAGTTGGCAGATGTGATGCTTTTTGAAACTTTCTATTTAACAGTGAGGTTCACTTACCATTATAATAATTTAATTTTTATGCTTTCCTTCTCCAACTTTGAACTCAACTAACTCTCCTTTTCTAGCTAAAAGTTAATAAATTATTTTTATTCCTACTGTAATGGCTGTATAACTAAACAGATGACTTTATCCACTCTTCCCTAATCTAACTGCAAGTCTCTCCCTTTTACTCTCCTTGATTTTCAAAGGCAGAAATTCCTCCTCAAGCTTCCACAGAAGTTTCTCCTGTCTTCTGGTCAGATCTCACATAGCTCTCTACAAGGACTTAAGCTTCTAGGGGAAAAAGTTGTCTGGTTCCATTTTATTTGTAAAACTGGTCAAACAGTAATGAAATGAAAAGAAAAGCATATTGCAAATATTAATATGAATAAAAACATCACATTTGTATTGCTCTGACAGTGTCACCTTATTCATGTGTATTTGGAAAACTGTGTATTTGTAAAACTCTTTGTGAATTCCAAAGGTGGTCACACACATTTTGTCATGAATTGATATTGCCAATATTGCTTTCATTTGAAAAGACAATGAGTTCTCTGCATGTTCTTCCATTTTTAAAAAGATTACAATTATCCAATCAAAGGGCAAAAAGAAATCTTATATGACTTCTGGGATTGACTACAAGACACAGATAACAAATAGTGAATGGTAAGCAAATAGTTCATCAACAATTTATAAAATAAAATGGATTTTTCTGCAAATGCTTACAATTATTGAATCTATCTGGAAAATTACAGAATTCATTAGTGAATGATTTGGTAGACAAATATGGGGCTAATGAGCCAGTTCTGAAAAGGGATCATTCTATATGCATACTTAAACCTGACTTCAGTAGATATTTGGGAGTATATAACCTCTTCTATGGCTTAAGTTGATAATGAATATTATGTGTAAAGAATAGACTAACCAGCTCTATTTATTTGTAGAGGTAGATACTGCATCTTTCTTCAGAGATATAATGGCCATTTTATAGCTGTGACCAGTAACAACTGCATTATTTTCATTGGAATAGGACCTCAGAATACATTAGTATATGATGGGGATTATAGAGAGAACTTCAAAAAACATTTTCTTCACAGAGGTCATTGGCCTAGCGAATAGTCTTGGTCTCCTCATGTCTTCTACAGAGTTCCTTTTGTCACAATAATTAGGGATAGACAGCAGTTAGTGATGATTGCTGCTGATCCAGTCTGGAGCTATTGAGGAATTTAGAGGCATTGTGGGCTTAAGATAAACACACAGACTCTCTTTCTTCTTTGTACCCCAGCATTAATCCTTCTTTGAGTGTATCTTTGACATACATCTAATTCTGATCACATTTTTTGGTGTTCGTACAACACTGGAATGGTAGAAAGCACACAAGACAGAACATAATTTCCAAGTTAATCGGAAGAGGTTCCAGTAGAGGCAGCTCCAGGTTATGCACCATTTAGGCACAACTGATGAGAACTAATTACACTTTATCCTCTTCATACTGTCTTAGTATTACAATTTGATGAGATGTGTTACAGTTGCCACAGACAAAGGTGTAAGATTGGCCTTTGGAAACCTGACAAGGGGATGGGAGAAAGTCTATCATAAGAAGTGAGTCTCAATATGTAAAAGAGATAGAGAATCATAGTTTCATCCAAGAATTGGCCAAGTAAAACCTTGTTTATGTGATGTAAGATCATGTAAGAGTTTGAACTGCCATGACTGCAGAAATCTTTAAATGGTGAGCAGCCTCTACATACATGGAGTAAAATCTTACCCCCCTGAAATTAATGGTTGTTTTGCCACTGATTGAATGAGGTAGTGTCCCACCATGTATGTTTTTTATTAATATGTCTGTTGGACTCACTGAACAGTAGACAGCTACATCTGTTAGCACTCTGCTACTTTTTTCATCTCCTTCTTAGTATGTCAGGAAACTTCTGTGAAAAACTGGGGACAGGACTCTAGTTACATAATTCCTTTGCAGTTTCAATTAAACTGTTAATTAATAGATGTTGGTGGCCTTTAATGTCTGACATTTAGTAAAAAGTAAATAAAATGGAGGGAACAAAATAGTATACAACACTAATGAAGTAGAGCAGCAGGATGGTTGTTTCTGCCCCCCCCCCATCTAAGTATTAAGTAGGAGCAGGGAAGGAGGATGAAGGTAAAGAGAAGATGGTGGAACAAAATGTTTAACAAGAAATTCAATTATTCTGGGGTTTTAGTATTTCATTAATTTTAAAATATGAATTCACAGGGTAGATAAAATATTTATTCTCATGCATATAAGAACGGATGCTTGTGTTTGTGAGGATACTGTCATGTTGCATCTTGTAATTACTTTTGGAAGGATTATTTCCTCTAGATCTGCAAGTGGATCAGGACTGTGTGTGCCCAAATCCTCTTTCCTAATGTCAGGGCTGTCCCCAGGGGGAGGCAGAACCTGGGGCCAACTGGCCCGTGTGGGGCCCCACACCTCCCAGCCCATGCTGGGGGGGCTGTGAGTCAGCCCCGCATTCCCGCCCCTCCCCTGAACTGGGGGCAGAGCAGGCCAGTCTGGGGACTGGGCTTTCCTCTACCATGCCACCTCTGGGCCAGCCCTCCCCACCTCCAGCGCAGAACAGCTGGCCCAGGGGAGGGGTGAGAGAGTGAAGGCAGCAGGGAAGGTGAAGGGGACAGTGTTGCCATGGGGGGCAGTGGTGTGGGCACCACTCTGCTCTGCTCATGGCAGGACAGTGCGGGGCCCAGGGAACCACAGGGCCAGGGTGATCACCCCTTTCGCCCCCTACCCCCTACCGCTAAGGATAGCCCTGCCTACAGGATTCTTGTACTACAGAGTGGTAGAGAAATCCAGGAGACTTGCTTTTTACCAGGCAGAGTCCCTTTTCCCCTTTTTTCCTTAGTTATTTTGTACCCCTGGATACTCAATCTCTTTGTTTATATTTTCTGCATATCTTTATGTGAACTGGACTGACAACTTAATAGGCAAAATAAGGAAAAGCATCACTGTAGTCACTCATTGTCTATTATTGTGAATTTGGGACTTAGGTACACTTGTCAGTGTTGTTTAGAGAGATAAGAAAATAGAAAATTGGGGGGAGGATTATTCTTGGTGAAACTGTAGTTTTAGAAGGAAGTTAACATTTTATTGTAGCCTTAAGATGCTAGCTGCAAATAACAGCTTTCCCTTGAACTGCATTATATTTTCAGTGACTTGAAAAGGGATTATCATACTGTTTGACTTCTAGCTCAGAATGGCATTTCATTGGGAAGACTTTGGGGATTTTTTCTTATAGAATATAATCCAAATCCTTTTACTTTTTTTTTTAAATTTATTTCCACTTACAGTTGTTTCTTCCAATGATTTTCATTCCACTTTTATTTGGCATTGCCAAGTTTTGTCTTTTTATAATTATTCCCATTCTCTTTCCTATTGGATTATAAGTGGCAAAAAAGTGAATATCATCTCCAAAATTTGAAAGTGTAATTTGAAATTCGTTGTTTCAAACAGAGATATATATAAAAATATAAAAATCCAGCGCTTATTACCCCACTCAGTATTCTAAGAGCATCTTGTCATCCTGAAAAAAATTCTTTGGACATTCAAGAGTCATTAACCATATAAAACTCCTCATGCACTATATTTACCAATTACCATATTAATATAATTCTTTTCCTCCTGGATGGGTGAATTGGAAAGTAAAGGACAGCCATGTTGCATCAATACCAAGAACTGAGTAACTTAATATTGATGTACGGGAGTGGAGTCACTGAGCATGCATTTCATTACAGTAATCTCCAAAGGCTCTGTCACAGTACAGTGAGCTAAATTTTCTGGTTCAAACACAGAGAATTTTGAGAGTAGTAGTGAATCGGTTCATATGTATATGCCACAGCTGTGTGGTTTACAGATGTCAACGAATTGAAAAATCAGTTAGTTGCACAAGTTAAAAAAAAAACACACACAACTTTTTTGGGCAATCAGAAATATTTTGGTAAAATAACATATTGATAAATGGTATTATGGTTGGCTCAAAATGAAAGATTTTGTTCTGATTTTGATGGGGGTTAAACTGTCTAATTTAAAAACAAAACAGTGAAATTTTTAAACTGAATGTCTTTCTGAAATGAAAAGTTTGTGTTTCACTCTGATATCCTCTCTCCCCCTCTCCTCCAACAAATCTTGTCATTCTACTGACACTGACCAGTATCTGTGAATTTTCAATCAACAAAAATCTATTAAGTTTGTTTGTTTGGCATGGAAAAATATTTGCTTGAAGAATTTTGCTCAGTTCTCATGTGGCTTTCATTCTGCAAGTCTCCTTATGCAAACCTGGTCATTTTTTCAGATTTGTATATCCAACCCTCTCAAAAACTTTATGTTGTGGTGGAGTGGGGTGTAAGGGGCATGAACCCCACACTGCAAGAGGGTGTCCCAATCGAGAGGCAAGAGACCAGACCACTATTTTTTGTTTAACCACTTTTTATGTATCTTTTATTGAGGTAAATAGAATTGCAGAAAAGAAAGAAAAAAGGTTAAATGAGAGGTTAATATTATTTAATTACTAATATTCCTATTACTAAAATTAAAATTAAAATTACAATTAAAAAGCTTGCAATTCCTATTGAATCACACGTATTAAAACTCATAAAAACTAATCCCAATCTCTGTGCCTAACTCTGAAGTAAAACCCCAGTGCCAATCCTGGTTGGTGCAATTTAGCAGAGTGAGGTTCATGGGAGACAGAGAGAGAGCACAATCCATGGGCAAAAGAGCTTTGCTATTTACCACACACACTAAAACAGCATGCGCAGCCCAGGACAGCATGAACACCTTACTTCACCCCCTTGCTCTCCAGACACCATGGGTCACGGCCCGGTGAGGCTAGCCATGGACTGTTTGCGGCTAGTAGTTACAAGGGTCAGCTGGGGTGCCTGGTGGGGAATACAAGTGGATTTATTCTTCCACCATACTCTTTCACAGTGATATTGCCCAGATTGGATTGTGGGGCACTAGCTTGATTTTGATCTGTGAGGTTAGTAAGTTTAGAGGAGTGATAATACACACACACAAGCCCAAAAAGCATTTTCCAATTTAAATCCCAAATTTGACTAGGTTATATTTACCACATCTGGATGTTATTTCCAGAGTGACAGACAGCAGAGCTCTTTCTTTAGGAGAAGGAAGGAAGCGTGATAGAACAGCCCGGTGTTAAAGAATCATTTGCAGACCAACAGTGCAGCTTGTAATGGTTGCCTGTGGCCCTTAATCGTCAGCACATTGGTCTAGTGTCCACCAACTGCGTGCTTTCTCAAAGGACCTGCACTTGACCAGCCCAGTGTTAAGATCAGCTTGGCCAACTTACAGCTCACTAGAGCTGTCTGGGCCATAAAAATCTGAGCCCGCCGCGTCCAGTTGCACCGTTTAAACACCCCCAACCAGCCCTTTGGATATTTGGGTTGAGTAGGTGAAAAAGAAAAAAAACAAAACAAAACAAACAACAAAATCCAAAAATAATAAAAAGAAAAGGATATGCAAAAGGAGGAAAAGATCTGCAAAAAAAACCAAAAACTGCAGGCTCCCTTGGTGATCAGTAAAGGGGTTTAACACTCTTCCTTGTGAAGAGTGGGGAGGTGCCACACTCTTCCTTGTGAAGAGTGGCCAGATCCCTGGGTGACATGACAGGCTGCTAACCTATCATGTCTCCATCGTGCCTAGACCAGAACCCCGGCTTTACAGCTGAGACCCCAAAAAATTAGCATATCACCTATTGGCATGGAAACTCACTGACCTTGGTCAGTAGATCTTTTTTATGAGCTGTGCAGCTGTTCTTATTGCTTTCCAGAGTCCAGTCTGAACTGGTTTGCAGTTACTTGCAGTAGTTTTCTTAAAAAACTGTTACTGTCTGTGGTCTTCCGAACTTGGAAGATAACACCACATAATTAGTTTTTGATCAGGGGCCTAACAAGCTACATTCCAATAACCCAGGCTGGAGTTTAGCGATAGCAAAATACTAGTGGAAGAAATCCACCTTTCACATTTTTTACTAAATCAGATGCTACTCTATTACCTACTTCCATGTTATGTAATGGTACTTTTGCAAACCACTATGAAAACAAAATATTCTTTCCTTTGCTTTATCCAAAGATGTTCTTTAAAAAAAATAAAAGAACGATGAGGGAGGAGGGAATCTATTGCAGAGTATCTTATGTACAAATGAATGAGAGTTTTTTTAACCCTGACAGGACTAAAAGGCTATGTCTACATCTAACTGCTTCGTTCGGACTTGCTTTGTCCAAACTAAGCGGTTGGGATTTAGTTCGAACTAATCGGAACTTTTTAGTTCAAACTAACCGCTTTTTTTTTTTTTTTTTTTGGTTTGAACCAAAAAAGTTAGTCCAAACTAACTGTTTAGTTTGAACTTATTTGGTTCTAACTAGCATAGCTACATCGTGCTATTTCAAACTAAAATTCAAATGAAGTTTGAATTAAGCAGTTAGTTTGAACTAAGCAAAGCCTAGTGTATACAGGGAGCAAATTAGTTTGGATTAAGCCTCTTTAATTCAGATTTATTTGTCACTGTAGACATAGCCCTAAAGTCGAAAGACTAAATCCCTAATGCATATGTAGGAGGTTCCAGAAGGCTCCTGTATTTCTACTTCTTTATCCAGTTCACTGGCAAGCAAAGCCTTTTTGGGATGACAACCAGGAACAACGCTTTTTCTTAGCTTATTCTCTTTTGTGATTTAAAAAACTTCTTTATTATGTGATGTCTTAAGAAAAGGCTTTCCAAGTTTCTAGGATGGATCTAAAAAAATGGGGTTTTTTTAGGATGGATCTAAAACAATGGCTATGTCCACATGCTAACTGTTATTTCAAAATAACTCATATAGAAATAAAATACTTATTTCAAAATAAGTTAATTTGAATGAACACTTTCTTAATTCAAATTAAAGGAAGCCCTCAGAGCAAAATAACATGCCCTATGTGTGGACATGTTATTTCGATTTCAGGAGAGGGACAGCATGGGAGGTGTGGCAATATGGCCAGCTCACTGGCCCATGTTGGTGGCCATGTTGCCAGCCAGGTTGCCAGCCAATCACCTAAAAGCACAAACTGGCCGCCCCTCCCTGTCCATTGCGACTCCTGAGAGGTTGCAAGTGAGATAGCTAGGGATCCTCCTTGGCGCCCATACCATCCTCGAGCACGTGGTAGACCCGCTGCTAGCCTGCGGGGTGCTTCCCTGCTGTGGGACACACTTTCCCTGAGCCCAGAGCTGCACCCCAAACCATCGTCTCCATGGCTCTCACAGGACTGATAGCTCCCCATCCCCTTCTGTGCCACAGCCCATCTGGGCACTGGGCACCAGCACAGACTTGTGGGAGTGGGTTCTCCAGTGAACCTGGAGCAACAAGTGCTGGAGGAAGAGCCTCTAGGTTAGCAGGGAGACCTTCACTCATCGCCGAGCTCACCCCAGTCCTGCACCGAAGGGACACCGTGATGAGGGCAGGCATCCCTGTGGACAAGAACGTGGCCATCGCCCTCTGGAAAATGGCCACGCCCGAGTCCCACAGGTCTGTTGCCCAGCTCTTCAGCGTTGGGAGGTCCACCATCGGGGAAGTGCCGCTGCAGGTCACCCACACCATCAGCACAGTCCTGCTGCCACGCGTCATCACCCTGGGAGCGCTGCAGGACATCATCGCTGGTCTCACTGCTCTGGGCTTTCCAAAGTGTGGGGGGATGCTCAATGGCACGCACATCACCATGCAAACCCCACCACGCTGCCTGCTTCCTCATTCTGCACCAGGAAGCTCCCACCCCACCCACCCACACCCTGAATCCAACCCAATAAAACACACAACAAATTCTGAACATGGGTGAACTGTTTTTATTTAAACAAACAGGGGGTCAGGGAAGGTGGAGCTGGGGAGACAGGAAGGGTCGAGTGGGGGCACAACTGGGGGCACAAAACTGAGACGGCATGTGGGGTGGGGGCACAAAACTGGGACAGGGCATGTGGGGTGGGGGTTTGGGGACAAAAGGGGGTGGCATATCAGGGGGAGCCATCCCTGGGGCATGGCCCGCAGCCCCACGGCCCTCTTTGAGGCCACCCCAAGTTTGGGGACGCTGGCGGTGAGGGGCAGCTGGGTCTCTGGGAGCAGCAGGCTGAGGATGATGTAGTGGGGCAAGCTGTCCCTCGGTGCGGTGCACCGTGGCCTGGATGCCCTCCAGGGCGGTTGCCTGATGGGAAAGGGTGGTTGCCTGGTCTTCGAGCGCCGTTGCCTGGTGCTCTATTGCGGTCGATGGCATCAGTGGCACGCTGGAGCTGCCAGACAGCGGCATCCTGGCGCCTGCCCTGCTCAATGCACCAGGCCTGGGACGACAACTCAGCCTGCTGGCCAAGCTCAAGCATGCCAGCCAGGATGTTGTCTTGGGTGGGATGGGCTCTTCTCCTCTGCCTGGTGGTCAGCAGCGGGCTCCTGGGAGAAGGCCAGTGGGTGGGGAGATTAGCTGCAGGGCAGAAGGGAGAACAGTTAAGTCTCAACCTACTAGCCTTGGTGTGTGCAGCCTGTGAGCTGCAAACACCCCTGCCCTGACAGCCAGTAGGATTCCCAATCTGTGCGTGCTGTGTACACTGCACTCAGGAGGCCCGTGGCCTCGTGGCCCACAGTAGTGAGCTGTCCTCGGCAGCATGTGGCCTGGGAAGTCTCCCGAGGCCATGTGACAGCAGTGCTGGCTGCAGGCTCTCTGCCCTGCCTGCTGCCAGGTCTACCTATTGCCACTCCCATGTTGAGGGACCCCCATCCTGCTTAGGCATGGGACCCTGTCTCCACATGCCTCCCTGCCACCTGCATGCATGAGAGAGCCTGTGCACCCCTCCTCCTGGGCCCGAGCCCCACCGTCCCAGGGCCGTGCCTCCCTCAGGACCCATGCCCTGCACTCCTGGGCCTCCCTACCTGGGGGGAGGGGGGACACTCACCGACTGGGACGCCTGATATCCGGCGCGATGCCCCTCCTAAGCGGCTGCCTCCTGCTCCTCCAGCTGCTCCTCGGGGCTAGTGGTCCGGGGTTCCTCTTCCAGGATCAGCTCCAGGCTTGCAGGTGGAGCTGTGCTGGGCTGGCTGGTGTCTTCCACATCCAGGGGTTCCTCAGGCTCTGAGGGGGCCCCCTCTGGTTCTGGGGATGTGACACTGGTGTGATGCTATCCAGAGTCCCTAACATGGTGGGGCAGGCCAGCAGGCTCCTGGACCAGGAGTGCATCCATCTCCTCAAGAAATGGGCAGCTGGTGGCAGTTGCTGCCCCATGGAGGAGCCTGGCATCCCTAGCCTGGGCATAGTTCTGGCGTAGGACCTTGACTTTCGAGCGCACCTGCTCGATGGTAAACTCGAAGCCCTCCTGTGCCAGGGCCTGGGCGATGTCACGATAGACATCAACATTCCGACGGCATGCCTAGAACCGTGCCCTTATATCCTCCCCTGACCGTATTCTGAGGAGGGCAAGGGTCCCTGTGTGCAAGCACCTCGGCCGTCTGCCATTGCTGTGCTCAGCCTGGCAGCATGAGGGACCAGGCTGCAGGGCACTTCCTGTCCCCTGAGCACCCTGGGAGGAAGATGTTGAAACTATTGAAATAGCCATTGTTTCAAAACACGTTGTTTCGAAACAACGGGTTTGGCCCTGTTGTTTCAAAACGGCTGTTTTGAAACAATGTGTCTGAATGCCATTGTTTTGCAACAACTGTTTCAAAACAACATTTATTTTGATAGCAGCTGAGGTTTCCTGGTTTTGAAACAACGGTCGTTATTTTGAAACAACGGAGTCCCATCGTTTCAAAATAATGAAATGTTGTGTAGACCTGGCAAGTTTTGTTTTGAAACAACGGCTGTTGTTTCAAAATAAAACTCTTGTGTGGACACAACCAATCTGTTGGTGAAAGAAGCCTTCTACACATGCCTCACCTGCTGCAATTCAGGTTAAAAGAAGTCATAAGCCATTCAAACAGTTCATAGCATTCTCATCTGGTAATTACTACAATAGAACTCTCTTCTTCTCCTATGGAACTACACAACAACTGAGTTCATGAATTAACTGATAGATAAGGCTGATATCAGTCCCAGCACATATGTGTCTCCTTAATACTAATTATTCTGGAACTTGCACTATATTCAGCCATAATGTTCTTTTTGTGTATAAACAAATAATTGACTTCAATATCCTAGGATCCTATCAAAAGTAAAAGAAGAAAGAAAGTCAGTGTTTAATGAATTATTGAATATTTTCTCTTTCTTAACTAAGAAAAAAAGATGTCTTGGCACAAATCTTACTTAGTATATGTCTCTCCTAAAATAATGTAGATGCATTAATAGTATCTGAATCTATATACAAAGGAAACAAATTAGAACAACTAAGAACCACTTCAACTTGCTGCTTCTCTCCCCTGCACATGGGTTGCAGCAGATATCGGCAGTGGTACGTGAGGTGTTAATGTATCACAGGGCCCTTGGCTGTGTTCACACAGCATTTTTGTTTCAAAACAAAAAAAAAGCATGTTCACACGACGCACAGTTGTTTCGATACAACGGGAACCCGTTGTTTCGAAACAACTGTGTTGTTTCGAAACAAGTTAAACCACGTTTGGGGGCGAAACAACCTTGTTTTGAAATTGTTGTTTTCAAACAATGTGTGTGAACATGTTGTTTTGGAACAAGGTGTTCCGAAACAACATTTGAAGGGCTGCCCCCTCAGCACCCTGGCCAGGGTGCTGAGGGGTGTCCCCTGGCCGGCAGAGCGGGGCTGCAGGCACCGGCGGGGTTCAGTGCAGCCCAGCGCTGAACCCCGCCAATGCCTGCAGAGGGGGGCTGTAGGCACCCACCGGGTTCAGCACAGCCCAGCACTGATCCCTACCGGCTTAAAGCCTGGGCTGCCCCCAAACCCGCCGCAGGTCGCAGCAGGTTTGGGGGCAGCCCGGGCTTTAAGCCAGTGGGGATCAGTGCTGGGCTGCGCTGAACCCCGTGGGTGCCTGCAGCCCCGCTCTGCAGGCACCCATGGGGATCAGCGCTTGGCTGTGCTGAACCCCGTGGGTGCCTGCAGCCCCCCTCTGCAGGCACCCGCAGGGATCAGTGCTGGGCTGCACTGAACACCACGGGTGCCTGCAACCCCCTCCCCAAGCGAAATAGCATGTTCACACTGTGAACTTGCTATTTCATTTCCCTCCTTTTTTCCTTATTTCAAAGTAACTTTTTGCTAATTTGGCTTAAGTTATTTCGACATAAGGTGTTATTTCAACATACGTTGTTTCAAAACAACGTATATCGAAATAACCCGCTATGTGTGAACACAGCCCTTGAGTAGTTATGAGTAGTGTTCCCATATCTGTGTGTGTTATGTGAGATTGGCTACAGATAGTCTATGTGAATTGTGGATAGAGATTTAACTACAGACTGGTATCTAATATTAATAACGAAAAAAACTTGACTCTCTGTTCTAAATATTTGGCAGTAAGTGGTGAGTCTGTGAACCACTCAGTCTTGGATACATATTTTTTTTATTTTAATTCTACATCCCTTAGTTATATTATTTTTCTCTATTAACTCAATGATGCTGCTAACTGATGTGGACATGGACAACAAACAACTATGATTTTAATGTATGGGTACAGAGGTTTTTCCAGAAACTTTCCCTGTGAATCTTTTAACACATTGGAATATTCAAGTTCAGCTGTAAGATTTCATAGATAGTGTGCCCTTGAGAAAAGGATATGTGCACCCATGTTTGAGAATATTTTATAGCTTTCTTCTGTGAAAGTAACCCCAGACATCCCTTACAGAAAAACAACTAAAGGCCTTAGAATGGATTCTGTTGCATGATGTGCTTATTAGGAATCACTGTAGATGTTGACAGAATACACTGAGTGGAATCTGAAAAATATAAATAAATCGATTTCTCTGATAGAAAGCTCCAAAAGAATAATTTTAGAGCAAAGATGAAGATTATAAACATTCCTATGAAGTTTTGTGGCTGAGACTAAACAGTGAGCGTCTTTCTCTACTAAATTAGCATTTGATAATGGTGGAAGGATTTGCTGTTTTCTGAGTTATCCTGCGAAGATTGTTTCCAATGATCAAGATTGTTATTCTTAAATTAGACCTGGAATAGCAGGTAACATAATAAGTAAATAGATAAAAACTTTGACACACACAACTAAAATGAAAATGATTATGCTCCTGTTTAAAGGGTCCAGAAGGTAAAGTTGAGTTTCTTCCAGGTTTATTTTGTGTCAGTTGAAATTCTAAGCTTCATGTTTTCTTCAGATCATTGTGTGGTGCCATATGAGTTTTTTAAAGAACTGTATTCTGATGGTTAAAGGAAATGGTATACTCCGTCAGCATTAATTGTGCATCTAGATACGGCATAAATGGAACAGATTCCATTCCAATTCCAATTTTATTTGCAATATAGCTTGTGATTCTCAGAACTCTCAAAACAAAAAGTTGATACTTAGAATGCAAGAAACATAAATCTTTTTCCTCAGGTTCTTTACTGTCTGTATAGACCTTTCCACGAGCCCGTTTGGTTGGAGGTAGTTTGTACTGGAGGTTTCATGACAGAAATCCCAATCTGAGGGAAACTGGCTAAATTCTGCACTTGAGAATTGTGGTCTATTGTCACTGAAGACCTCATCAGAAATTCTGTGTGTGAAGAAAGTGCCTTTCATATCAGTTATCACTGAAATACTATTAGTGCTGTGCGATGTGCAAATTTCTGGATACAGAAAGTAATAATCAGTGACTATTAAATAATCTGTTGAATGTCAGGTAAATAAATCCAAACTTCCCTTCTCCTAAGGCCTCTGTGGAATGGGATGGAGTTTCAGTGTCTCTGCCTGTTGGTATGGCTTGTATTTCAAGCACAAAAAACAGTTTCTTACCACATTGGTGATGCCGTCATTGATCCACAGCCAATACATGAACTTTTGTGCTCACTCTTTGCACTTCTCACTTCCTAAATGATCTTCATGGATCTTCTGTAGCATTTCTTTTTGGAGGCTCCATGGAATTATGACTTTGCCACCCTTGAAAATCACACCATTTACCACTGTCAGTTCATGTCTGCAGTTCCAATAGTCTCATACTTAAGACAGCAACTGCTTATATATTTCAGGCCACCCTTTGATTTTCACTTCTTTAAGGATTCCCAATAATTCATCTTTCTCTGTCTTTTCTCTTAGTTATTGCAGTCTCATGTTAATTATGGGATTGGATCTCACAATCATAGCTATGTAAGCTTGCACCTCTGTCTCCAGTATCTTCTCAGGTGCTGTGGGTGCTACTGGTCCAGATAATGCATCTACTATGGATGTAAAATTTTCCAGGTGTGTAAGCCACCAATTTTATCATTATTCTTTGAATCTTTAAGGTACAGTTATTTAGCGGTTTGCTAAATAATACAATCAAGGTCTTGCAATCTTTTTCAACTTCCACTGTCTCTCCACAAATATACTAATTGAATCTCTCACAGGCGAATATGATTTCCAAACGCTCATTCTCTATCTGTGCATATCTAGTCTCTGCTTCAGCCAGTGATTTGGATGCATATGTCACAGGTTGCCAGAAATCTTCATGTTTTTGTAAAATCACTGCACCCAACCCAGACTGTGATGCATCCACTGAAATCTTAACAAGCCTCTGTGGAGCATAAAATTTCAATAAGGGTTCTTATATCAAGTGCTGTTTTAAATGTTCTTATGATTCCTCCTGTCCAGAAACCCAGCACCACTCCTTTTTGTCCTCTAGAAGTTGCCTCAATGACACAGCTTTGGCAGAAATAGTGGATATGAATTTTCCAAGATGGTTAGCCATTCCCAGGAACCACTGGACATCTTTCTTTGACTGGGGACATGGCATCATTTCAATAGCTTAAATCTCCCTTTTAACAGGTTTTATACCTTCACAGGAAATAATGTCCCCTATAAAACTCAATTCCTTAACTCCTAACACACATTTGTTCTTATTTAGTTTGAAGTTTGCAGCTCTAGTGGTATCAAACACTTGCTGAAGCCAACAATTGTGCTACTTTCTTATAGAGTCCCACATGATGGTGTCATCCATGGAGGTGTCCACACTGATGATATATGTTCACAGACCACGTGCATGGTTTTGTGATACACCTCTGAGGCTGAAGCTATACTGAAGGAAAGCATAAAGATCTGTATCTTCCAAATGGAATATGAAGTGTGCATAATTTTCAGCTTTCCTCTGATAATTTTAGCTGCCAAAATCCTGAGGATGTGTCCAATTTACTAAAATATAGAAAATGTGCAAACTGATCCATAATCTCTTCTCCAGTTGGTAGTTTGAAATGTTTTCTTTGTATAGCTATGTTTAGTCTTCTGGGATCTAAGCATATGCATAGCTGGCCAGTGCTTTTTTCCACTATGACTAGGGAGCTCACTATTCTACTGGCTCCTCTATTTTGTAT
Organism: Podocnemis expansa; assembly: GCA_007922195.1. Taxonomy (NCBI): domain Eukaryota; kingdom Metazoa; phylum Chordata; order Testudines; family Podocnemididae; genus Podocnemis; species Podocnemis expansa. The sequence goes on along the minus strand of ML681966.1, from coordinate 43,765,802 downwards.
TACTTGCATTGCTTCCATCCTTTCAAGCTCAGCCTTGAGTTTATCACAGAGTGCAGATGGCACCTTTCTACATGGATGAATAAAGTGGAGGGGCCTGCTTGTTTATATGGATTGTATATTCGCCTTGCAAGCAGCCCAATCCTGAAAAAGGTCCTGATATTCTTGAAAGAATGCCTTATAGCCAGGTGCAGTACAATCTTGTAGTGAGAACACCCTTTTTTACCAGACTGAGCTTCTCACAGGTAGCCAGGCCCAAAATTGATGTCACCTCCTGTGGCACTACAATGAAAGGCTACCTGTATATGGGGTTCTTATGGTTAATGCTAGAAAAGCAGTGTCCCTTCTCTGGTATATTTGTTCCAGACCACCCAGTCACTTTTATATTTGTTGGTCCCAGTTTAGGTCTTATTCTCAGTATCTCATATCTTGTGCAGACAGAATATTAGCCTGAGCTCCTGTGTCTAGTTTCAGTGGAATGACTGTTCCTTTCACTGTCAGAGGCAGTAGCCAGTCCCTCTCATTAGGTTTCCTTGATCTTTCTATATCTACAAAGCACTCTTCACTCTCACTGGCTATGTCTACACTTACAAGTGAATTCAAATTGATTGTCATCAATTTGAATTCAAATAAGTGCATGGACATGCCCATTTTCCTCAATTCAAACTGAGGCACTCCTCAGTTCGAATTGAGGAAAGCAGAGTTTGAATTGGTCAAACCTGCTTTTCCATCGAAGTCAGGGTCAAGTTGAAGTGAGTAAGTCGAATTGACATAGTGTGGCCATGTCAATTTGAATTCACTGTTAGTTTGAATTAGCCACAGCTTGATTTTTCTCTATACAATAGTGGCCCCTACTGAATTCGAACTAGCAAGTCCTGTTCATGGACATGACCATTCGAATTGGATTTTCTAGTGTGGCCATGTCAATTTTAATTGACTGAATTATAATTAGATTCAAATTGGTCAATTCGAATTCAGTAATTCAAGTTGAAATGCTCAGTGTAGACATAGCCATTGTCAGTAACTACATGCACCTGATTTTTTCCACCTTTGGGATCTGCAGAAGGTTGCAAAAGGGTTAAATTTCCCACAGTTATGACAGAGTTTTCCATAGGCAAAACATTGTTTGGGACCATGCCATAAATCACACTCACCACATGACCATCTGGACTCAGCTCCACTCTATGATTTGAGCTACTCTGGCTATATGCTGTTTGTCTGAGTGCATGGACTATTCCTTCTGGTGAATTCAGCTCTTACTTGTGTTTTTACCATTTCAGTGGCCCTACATTTTTGGAGAGCTTCGTTCAAGCTATCTCCCCTGCTCTGCGCAGTCTTTATCTTAATACATTGTCTGTAATGCCACAAATGAGTCTGTCTTTGATTAGAGACTCTGCTAAGCCACCAAAGTTACAGGTTTTAGTGAGTTCACTTAATTCCATGACATACCGCTCTATAGTGTTATCCAGTTTTTGCACTTATGTAAAAAAAATCTATGCCTCTCAAAAGTCACATTCAGTTTTGGCCTGCTGTATTCCTCAAACTTAGTCAGTATAATCTCTAAATTCATGCTTTTACCACCTTGAAATTCAAAGTTGTTATACACATACAGTGCCTCCTCACCAATGAAATGAAACAATATAGATGATTTTTGGTTTTCATCTTTGTTTTGCACTCAAATGGCAGACAAATACAACAGAAATTGCCTCTTAAACATTATCCAGTTTTCTGCAAAATTACCAGACATTTGGAGAGGTGAAGGAGCCTGTAAAACATCAGTTTTTAGCACTTGCAAGTACTTGCTGAAGGCTTCCTTTCTTTTCAGCAAACAAGTAAGCAGGCCTGTGGCACTTAGGGTATGTGCACAAAGGGCTATTATTTCTAAACAACACTGGTTGTTTCAAAATAAAAGTCCCTCTGTCCAAACAACGTTTTCTTGTTTCAAAAGGAGGGAGCTCCTCATTTCGAAACAAGAGCCCTCCTTTTGAAACAGGTTAAACCACTTTGCTTTCAAAAGGAGGGTTATTTCGAAACCAGTTGTTTGGAAATAAGCCGTTAGGACATGTTATTTCAAATTAATGCTTGTTTTGAAATAACAAGGACCTTCCCCTCCCTCAGCACCCTGGCCAGGGTGCTGAGTGGGGTGCAGGGAGTTGGAGGGTGCCCCAGCCAGCTTCCCCCCTCGCGTCCCCTTGCTGGGAGCAGGGGGGGGACGGGAGCCTCAGCCTCCTTTGCCCGCCTAGCCCCGGGCAAGGGGAAGGGGGGGAAGCCAGCTGGGGCTGCCTCCAAGCCTGGGGCACCCCACCCCCGGGCTTTCCCTGCCCCCCCCCTGCAGCTCCTGCCGGGCGTGGGGGGGCTTCCCCTCCCCTCCGCAGCTCCTGCTAGGGGCAGGGGGGCTTCTACTGCCCCCCCTGCGGCTCCTGCCAGTTGCGGGGGGGGGCTTCCCCTCTCCCCTCGTGGCTCCTGCCAGGGGCGGGGTGCTTCCATGGTGCAGTGCCGGGGAAGCCCCTCACGCCTGGCAGGAGCCACTGGGGAGGAGGGGAAGCCCCCCGCGCCCGGCAGGAGCCGCAGGGGGGCAGGAGAAGCCTGGGGGCAGGGCCTCCCCAGCCCACCACTGGGCCTCCCTCCTCCTTCCCTTCTCCTATTTCGAAATAGCATGTCACAGTGGACATGCTATTTTGATTCCCTCTTTTTCCCTTATTTCGAATTAACTTTTTTTTTATTTCGAAATAACTTGTTTTGAAATAAGGCATTATTTCGAAACGGCTTGTTTTGAAACAAGCACTTGTGTGTGGACATAGCCTTAAAGACTAACAAATTTATTTATCTCATGAGAATTCATGGGAGAAAATCCCACTTTGTCACACGCTCCCATTCTGTAAGTTCCCCCATCATCAAAGCATCTGACAAAGTGGGATTTTTCTCCCATGAAAGCTCATGTGATAAAAAAGGTTATTCTTTAAGCGACACAGGGCACCTTGCTTGTTTTGCTGAAGTAGACTAACACAGCTGCCCCTTTGGAACTTTGTTTTCAGAGATCCCTGGTGTTTGTTTTCAGTTACAAATGCAGGAGTTTTCCTCTAAGTCTTTTTAGTTTCCAAACTCATTCCCCATTTTCTGACACCACGTAATGATCCTGAGGGTTCATTAAAGATTACACTATTCAGTGAGTGAGGAATAGACAGGTATAAATCCCAGCTGTATAGCTGGGACCAGCCATGTTAAATCTCCTGTAGGGAAGTGTCTTTAAATTCACAACCTTCTACAAGGATATCTCTACAGAAATGATAAATGATAGGCCTATTTTCCCTGTAACATGACTAATGTTATTGACTAATAAAATTTAAATATGAATAAATTACTTACATATTAATTACAGAAGTGATATTCACTAAGCAGGTTAGCTTTTTGGTTGTCTTAAATAAAAGATGTGTGTTTCTGATGAGTGAAATGGAAAAAATTATATGAAGAGCAGAAGCACAAACAGCAAGTTCACCTCATTAAGTAACAGGTTTCTTCTTCTGTATTTTTTTTTGTATTTGTTTGTTTAAATTATTCAGTGAGCTTCCCTTTAGCCTTATGCCTTCTTTACATATGAAACTTTCACATGCAATGCCAGTATGCCACTGTGGACATTCTCATTTGTACAGTGGGTTATTTTAGTTTAGCTTTAAACCCCTTCCAAAGTGTGATAACCTAAACCGAAAGCGGCCCGTCTATGTAGGAAATTAGATTTATATAAGTATATCATTCTAAATTCATGCTGTAGCTTGTTCTAGGGGGAAAAAATATCCTGTATACACAAGGCCTTTGAAATTAGTGGTACCCTCTACCGTTTGGTGTGGTCTGACGTTTGCTTTGAAAGCATGAAAGCTGCCATACCCAGCAAGCGTTGGGTTCCTCCTACCTCAGGAAATCCACAGGTTATGTAGAGCTGTTCTTACCTAATGCTGCTTTTGATCTCTGAAACATGGGCTATGACTGGGCAAATGGCATTATGGCTATGTCAGTTTATAGAGAATATGACCCAGTGCTCTTCCCCTCTATGGCTGTGTCCACACTTATTTCGATTTAAGTTAAATCAAAATAAGCTAATTCAAAATTAAATCCTTAATTCAATTTAACTTAAATCAAATTAAGGAAAAATACCAAATCAAAATAGCAAGTCCAGACACAGAACTAGCTATTTTGATTCAGGAGAGGGACACCATGGGAAATGTGGCAACATGGCAGCCTGGCAGGGCCATGTTGCCACCCAATCCCCTGCCTGGCTCTCACCTGAAGAGCCAGGCAGGGGAAAAAAGCCCCCAGCCAACAGATCCCCCTACCCTGCATCCCCCACTGCTGGTGGGGCAGCGGGGCAGGGACAGTGGGGCATCCTGGCTGTCACTCGGGCAGTGGGTTCCCAAACTGGCTTGCCCCACAAAGGGGACTTGCCGGCTGCCACCCAGGCGATGGGTCAGAGAGCTGACACCCCCCACTACTCTGGCTTGCCAGCTGCTAGCCAGTGGTGGGTGAGGGAGCCGGCACCCCCCCACTGTCCCGGCAACCTGGCTACTAGCGGGGCAGTGGGTGCAGGAGCCAGCACTGCCAAGTGCCCTGGGAAGCCAGCTGCTGACCAGAGGCTGGTGCGGGACCCAGCTCTCCCCCCCTGTTCCTGGGCTTGCCGACTGCAGACCTGGTACCTGGATTGGGATCCAGCTTGCCCTGCTTTCAGGTGTGCCAGCTGCCAGCAGGGTCGTGGGTGGGGGAGCCGGTGCACACGGGGCATGCCGGCTCCCCCACCTGCCACCCAGCTGGCAGCTGGCAAGCCCTGAAAGCAGGACAAGCCAGCTCCCCGACCAGCCACCGGGGCTGCAGCCAGCAAGCCCCAAAAGTGGGGCAAACTGGCTCCCTGACTGACCGCCAGCCAGCAGCAAGGTTGCTGGGGCAGTGGAGGGTGCCAGCTGCCACACCTGCCACCCCGCTGCCCCCCCCTGCACCTCCTCTCCCTCCCTGGCCAGGGTGCTTAGGTAGGGGTGGGACTTCCTTCCAGGATGCCATGCACCCTGGGAGGAAGGTCATCTGTTATATCGATGTGTGGGTTATATTGATATAACAGAGCCAGACGCGGTTATTTTGAAACCACAGTTTCAAAATAACCCTCATTTCAATATATAACGAGGTTCTATTATATCAAAATGATTTTCCTTATTTCGAAATAAGGAAATGTCACCTGGACATAAACATTTTTAAATTGAAATAACAAGTGTTATTTCAATTGAAAAGCTGTGTGTGGACATTCCCCATAACTCATTCCACTTTCAGAATTCCCTTACAGAAAAGGCCTTTGTATCTTTCAGGATGTATTCTGGGTATAGATTTTCTTGTCCTACTCAGCTACAATGTGCTGCAATGTGTTAACTTTCTATTAAGAAGAATCTAAAACTAATCCATGCATTCTGTTAGGAAAGAGAATAGGACAGATGTCAGCCCCTGATCCATTGTAATCTGACATCGAAATGATGGGAAGGAGGCCTTTCTACATGCATACACAAATTTAAAACAAAACCAGAAACACAAAGGTTTTTTTTTTTAAATTTTTTTAAAGACATTGTTCCTGGACCTAAGGTATTTGTAGTATGAATCTGAACTATATGTAGATTTCTGCATCTTCTGCATTGAGTAATTTGGAAGAGCTGCTAATGAACAGAATGGGATGTTTGTTTAGGAAAGAAACAGAAAAGCAGATGACATAAAACATTCCCACTGACTGTAGTGGGCTTTGGATGAGGCTAAGTATATAAAACATAAAATGGAGTTCTATTCTGTAGATACTATGAGAGAGAAACAGACAGTATAACCACAGATTATAGAAATCTATGGTGCACCATGCTGATGAAAACACACAAAACTCCCAGTCAGTCAGAACTCTGGAAAAAAACTAATCAGTTGGAGTTCAACTACTTGAACTTTTTGGCTTGCTTTTTGAAAGATATTTCAGCTACTTCTGGTATTGTCTTTAACCGAAAATCCTGTGAGGCTCACCTGATGAGAGTCAAAGTAAATGCTTAAATTGGAAAAGTTGTCAGATATATATATTTTAAAAGAACCACAGCGAATCAAGAATACCATAGAAGAATCATTGGCTAAAAAGGCAAGATAGTTGACCTTTCAGGATCATTAAGGGATATTTTTATGACAGTTGATATTTCTTAACAGTGAGTTTATCACCACAAGAAGTATATTTCTCAAGACAGAAAATGTCAGTTTTATGATGAATTTCATTTAAACAATTTTAAGGGCTCTCTTACAACGTAATGACTAAAAGACATTTTAAGGGGTATAATTTGAGTTAAAGATGTTCAAGTTTTAAGAAATCTGCAGATTAATATAGCCATACATTTTTAAAACACATTTGCATTTCAACTTTATCCTTTTACTCTTCTCTTCTTCACCTTTGTTTTTAGAGGAACACTGTTTCTTTATGGCTATGTCCACACATACATCATTATTTCAAAATAAGTTATTTCAAAATGAGTTGTTTTGAAATAAAGTCCTTATTTCGTAATAAGTTAATTCAAATTAAGAAAATGTTAATTTGAATTAAGGGAAAGTCTGCTTTCGAAACAGCTGTTATTTCAAAATGGTTATTTCAAAATAAGGCTGTTTGGACATGTTGTTTCGAAACAGTTGTTTTGAAACAATGGTGCTGTTTTGAAACAGTTGTTTTGAAACAATGGTGTTGTTTCAAAACAACATGTCCAAATGGCGTTATTTCGAAATAACTATTTCATAATAACAGCTGTTTTGAAATGAATGGGGTTTAAGCTGTTTCGAAATGATGGTTCTTATTTCGAAATGACAGAGCCTCTCATTTTGAAATAAGAAAACGTTGTGTGGACATTCAGTTTTTTTATTTTGAAACAACCAGTGTTGTTTTGAAATAAAAGACTCGTGTGGCCATACCATATCTTATGTATGCACTGCTATAACTGTTATAACTTGTTTCATTATATGATATAGTGTATATTTTAGAACTGTGCCATATGATTGTAAGAACAAGATGGTTGAACATTTCTTTCTTTGAGCAAATCAACAATACCTTTAAAAAAAAAAGTCAAATGAGCAGAAATGTAAGGAAGTCTAATTATCTTTAGTGACTAGAGTATCCAGGCCAAAATTCATCTCCTCTATAACTTCACTGACTTGTCTTCCATTTCACTTGCTGGTATATTCTGCAATACTGGGGTGGGGAGAAACAAGCTAGTTTAAAGAACTGGAATAGTTGACTAACGGTACAGGAAAAACACTGTGGCAAATCTTCCAGGGGGTGTAAAGTGTCTGGTGAGTCCTAAGGACTGTCTATTTATTACTGAAACAGATGATATTGTGGGAGACTGTCTGATTGCTGTAAGGAACCTGTTACATGGGCAAAAATGCACTATATTTTTTTGAAGGTAGAGCAAAAGGTTGAAGTACAATAAGCAACAAAGCTCTCATGACAATCAGATCTATCCAAACAGGAAGGAGGCAAAAGGTCTTGGGATACAGTGATTACCACCCATTAGGTGAAGGTCACCTGTCACAGACAGGAGCTATTGGACTGGTACACTTAAACATGTTTCTGGTGAGGTGGAAGACATTGTGAGGTCCATGGATGTAAAGTATGGGTCAAAGATAAAATAGTCTTTAGAATGCATGCTTTTCTTCTATTATCTGAATATCTGAAAAGCAAATGGAGGTGTTGAGAGCAAAGTGCCGTGAAACACATCTGGTCTGTTAAAACATACCTCAATGTCCTCAATACATCAAAGATAAAATGAAGACAGCAAGTACGAGTGAGAAAGTAAATAGGATTGTGTAGAGCGTCTCTTGGAGGAAAATGATGTGTTTCGGGTTTTGAACTTTTTTATTTCATGTGTCTGAAATATATATGTTCACATAATATATTTTGGAGGGCTTTTGGTTTGGTTTGATTTCATATATTTATATGAGTTCAGTCAAAGAGTAAAATATATTTTGAAAGGAAAGTCATGGAAGGAGATTTCAGAAGAACTTGACAGATAGCATAATAGTGACACTGTCTGTGGAAATCTGTCTTGATCTAATTAATAGAGAACCGGAGCTACAGAAGGACAAAATCAAAACGAGATTTTAAAAAATGTATAGAACCTTTCCCTGTATGCCTGAATATATGAAGACTTAATTTGGAGCAAACTGCTGTAGAAATTAACCTTGCTCTAGCCTGCACATTTTCCTTGCTCTAGCCTGTAGACCATGATTCCATGTACTAAAAGTTCTATAGTGCACATTGATCTGTCCTGTCTTGAAATGGATGTAGATTAAAGCACATTAAGGAACTTCTGTTGCAAGGTAACTTTACATACCAGCTCATCATAAACTAAGTGTTTGTATAAACAACCATTACTTATCCAGAATTATCCTCAATATAAAATCATAAGTTGACCCCCAGAGGAGAAGAACAGGAAATCATGATTTCTCTCTGGCATTTGAAATTGAAAATCTACATTTCTTCCCCAGATCTATGAGAAAAGTGGTTGTGTCGTTCACTTGCTTGCATAAAATGGGAAGAGAAATGGGAGGTAAAGTCATGGGAGACAAAATCTTAGGATATAAAAAAGTTGTATTAAAATATTTTCATTGAAAGAAGAAACCCTTTTATTTGCAGACAGTTCAACATGAATCTAGTATGTTTTGTGCACATTTGGATTAGCTTATTGAAATCTTATTGAACAGATGCCAGAAGAGCAAGTAAGTTGGATAATACAGTATGCTTGGCAAAAACAATATGGATCTTACTTTTTAATAGACTGAAGGATATTTGTTATAGTTCCTTGGTTTTATTTACAGAACTGTTAGTATTTACATCTAAACAATGTGTGCCCTGTTTTTGGAAGAATAAATATATTTATGAATTAATTTATATTTTTCATTGAATAAAGCAATGGAATGTTTTTGTTATATTCATAACACCTTTTTAGTTTTTTCAGGTTTATTTTTTAGGGAAGAAGAAACAGGATCTTTTCATGTTGGGGAAAAATCACAACAACCCTGCAGATAACCCCTATAAATATGGATGTTTAGCTCTTTCTTTGAACTTAAGTTCTGCAGAACTGAGATGATATAAAAGGAAAGTTGATTATGCATATTTGAAAAATAATATGATTTTATTCCCTGATTTATAAACTAATTTAAAATTGGGTTGTTCTACACATTACTCATTTCCATGCATTCTGTTATGCAGATCATTAGAGCAGCAGTGCAATATTTGCTACACATTAGAACTCAGCAAATTCAATTCTGTAAGCTAAAGGGGAAAAAAAAAATCATATTCCTTAGTTCAGTTCACACGGGAGTTGGATGTAACAGAGACTGAATGGAATACATTCAGATGAGAAAAATGTATTGATGTTCTTCCTGCCCTAGATCAAACCAAGGAAGCCAAAGAAAAGCAGTAGTTGAGCCCAGAGAAATGACATGATGAGTAAAATGAAGTTTAACCAAAAATAAGGTATCATTGACAAAAGAAGTGCAGGGTCCTTTATAGCATGGAAGATGGAGCAACTAGTACTGAAGGGCCACAAAGGACTATAAATGTGACTGACCCAAAAAGACACCTGGAAAAAAAAAAGTTACTGGTTTTGTTTTAAATTTGTGCGTATGCATGTAGAAGTGCCTCCTTCCCATCTTTTAGATGTCAGATTACAGTGGGTCTGGGGCTACTTCTCTTCTCTTTCCTAACAGAATGGATGGATTAATTTTAGATTCTTCTTAACAGAAAGTTAGCACTATGCAGCACATTGCAGCAGGATAGGACAAGAAGATCTACATCCATGATACTTCCTGAAAAACACAAAGGGAAAAAAGAATGACACTTTCAGGGGAAAACAAAAACACTCAAGTAAAGCATATGGACATAACAGATTTAATACCAAATTAAGTAAATAAAGTAGAGCGTTTTTTAAACAGGGTCCCAAGGACATGAAACTTTTTCAGCCAACTGGGCATGAATCTTACACCAGAAATCACACTATTCTACAACCAGTGGGTCAGCATTTCAATCTTCTTGATGACTCCATTGATGATTTACTAATTGCTGTGCTCAGACAGATGAATACTAGATCAAGGCTTCAAAGTGAAGCTGCTGAGATCAAATTTGTTTGAATTGTTTCAGGGCTTAATAGGGACTCTGGATTTTTTTTCTCATTATGACAGGTGATTTGACCTCATCTTCCTCTATATGCTGTTCCTCAGTGCTTGAATCTTTACAAGTGCTTTGATTGCTGTTACAGTGTGATATGATCCCATGACTTGCACTTCCCTGCGTTTATTTCCTCCCATTCTGTAAGTTCCTCCACCTTCAAAGCATCTGACAAAGTGGATTTTCTTCCACAAAAGTTTATGTAATAAATAAGTTTGTTAGTATTTAAGTACCATAGAACTCCTTGTGGGTTTTTATGTAAGATCTGTACAATAAATCAAAGCTAGTTGGTGCTTATATACACAGAGAAGGAGATGGGTTTTCACTTTTAGAAGACATGAAATTTTAAACACACGCAGGACTTGTCATGATCCATGTATCAGACAAATACACAAAGCTGACTTTACAAAACAAAAGTAAATCAGACTTTTGATGGGAACTGGTGCATAGCTCTTTCCCAGCACTATTCAATGAAAAAACACAATTAAAGGGTGTTGATCCATGCCATCTGAGATCAGATGGAATCTATTTAAGGTTATCAGAAAGACTCTTTGAATTTCTTTATTTTTATTGTAGTGTATAACGTAAGGAACACTAAGTACTTATAGATGCTTACTTTTTAATGTTTTTTTTCAGAGTATAAAAAAGTGTTGACTGAGTAATAATTGCATATAGTTCACTCCCATTAGTTATCATCATTTGTTATACCTCTTCTTTGGATTAAATAATTCATCTTTTGCTGTGTAAAATCTGAGTAAATATGGCTTGTGAAATATTACCTAAAAATGGTGGATGGGTAGTGTCATGATTGGATCATGGAAATGGAGTGAGTTGCTCACTATAACGGTCAAAGAGGTAAAGATCAATTCCGTGCCAGGTTAGGTCAAAACCACAAAGAAAGTATCCCAAAAACTGGGGTCTGGCTAGGGTCTTGCATCAGGGATCAGCAGTGGTCTAAGGATGAAAATGGTAAACTTAGATCAGTGTCAAGAGCAAAGCTGAAGCTGAGAGTCTGGAATTCATGCCAGTTACAGCAAGATGCAGTAAGCAGGGTCTGAGGCGCAGTGATGGCCTGCTCTGCTTTGCTCGGAAAACTCCCACAAATGAAGTCTTTGTGTATATGGTGGGTGGAATCACAGGGGGACTGTCATTCATGCTGCTGAGTGCTGAACTTTCTGGAGAGCTCAGCCTCTCAGTATATTTTGGTGACAGTTGTACCTCGATCCCTGGTGGTGAGGAGGCCCTGCTCTGGGCCCATGATTTATAACAGGTTGGAACTTCTATCCCTGAACCATGGAATACTTGGAACTCCTTTCTCTTGCTACTAGGGGTGATCAGAATTTTAATTATTTTTTTCCAACAGTTTGAATTTAGACCAAGAATTGGAGGGTTGGGTGGGGGAGGACAAAATTCTGACAGTGTTTGTGGTTCCTCCCATCTCCTTGTTTTGCAGTGAGCTCTAATCCTTACAAACCTTGGACAGTGTCCTCTGGTGTCCCATTACAGGAAGGTGTGTTTTAGTGCTTTTGGATTCTTGAACTGCATAGTGCTGTGTCAGAAAGCTACTCATCTCTCATTGAATCATCAGGGTACCACAGAGCAGGGTTTAACACAGGAGAGTACATCTTTTCTCTGGACAGAAACTCAGAGGCTCCACTGATTGTAATTAGGGTTTGGAAGGAGAGGGCAATGATCAATTTTGTCTAGCATTTTAATTGTCAGATTTAATAATAGAAGTATCTTTGATTTCCTCTCACTTTGTGTCAGTGAGATTCTCTGCTGAAAGTCAGAATAGTATTGCTTCTAAAATAAAGATTTTGTAGATAATGCAGTAAGGATGCAGTCAGCTGGCAGGTGGATCCACCATATAAAGGAGTTGTGTCACCATTTAATACAGAGAGAGACTTCTGGCCAGACTTCTTATCAGCCAGCTGTAAACAGATAGTGACAAAAAAAATTCTGATTTCCACAAGAGTGACCTTAAAAAAAATAAAAATAATAATAAAAAATACCAGTAAATAAAGGTAGCAAAGCAACACCAGGAGAAATCTATCTATGTACAACAGAGTTAAGGAAACAGAGTTAAGAAAAAAAAATGTTTTGTAAAAATACATTGGGGGTGGAGAAGAATCCTAACAATAACATTGGTCCATTGCTAGTTGTAAATGGAATAATAATTAATACAAATGCTGAAGAAACAGAAGAGTTCAGTAAATATTTCTGTTCTGTATTTGAAGAAGAAAACATAATGTGGTTTCATCATACACTGATAGCACTATTTCCATTCCACTGCTGTATCAGAAAAATATAAAACAGAAGCTCCTTAAGTTATATATTTTTGAATCAGCTGATTCAGATTACTTACATCCAAGAGTTTTAAAATAAGTGGCTGTGGAGCTTTCTGGAGAATAGATGTTTATTTTCAGTTCATCAGCAAGCAACAGGGAAGTTCCAGAAGACTTCAAGAAAGCTATTGATATACCAATTATTGAAAAGGGCAAGAACAATGACCTATGTAATTACAAACCTGTCAGCCTGACATTGATCCTGGGATGATAATGGAGCAGCTGATAAGGGACTTGATTAATAAAGAATTAAAGGCGGGTAATTTAATTATTGCCAATCAATGTGGTTTTATAGAAAATAGATCCTGTCAGACAAACATGATTTTTTTTTATCAGATGATAAATTGAATTCATGAAGGTAATAGTGGTTGACATAATATGCTAAAACTTCTGTAAGGTGTTTGGCATGGTTCTTCATCACATTTTAGCTACAAAGCTAGACAAATATAAAATAAACATGGCACACATTGAATGGATTAAAAACTAGCAGATAGGTTTCAAAATGTAATTATAAACAGGCAGGGGTTAAAGTATAATTTGGTGGGCCCTGGAACCCTCCTAAATTGTCAGGCCGCCCTCATGCCGGTGCGAGCCCCTTCATACACCCCAGCTACTGTTCCTCAAATGGCTACCCCAAACCCAGCTACTGCCTCTGGGCCCGTCTCACTGCTGGTCCCCCAAGCCTTCCCCAATCTCTGTCTCTTCTGCTCAGTCTTTCCCCACTGCCTTGGGACGAAGCCCTGGCCCATGCCCTTTGCCTGCCAGGCTGGCTTGCCTTTCCCCGAACCAGGTATTTCCCTAACACCCCCCGATACCCCATCTGCACCCCTCAGATTTCCCAACAGCCCCCCAGCTGTCAGCTAGTAACTGTGTTATACCAAATTATTTAGCATCCCCTTCACCCCCAAACCTACCCCTATAGCTCCCTGAATTTCCCAGTAACCCCCCCCAGTTGTCAGCTACTAACAGTTTTATACCAAATTAGTGAGCACCTCAATACTAATTTCTAGTCCTGGGGAGAATACTGCCCCAACCTCCCCCAGGGCCTCCTTACCTGTCCACCATGTCACTGGAGCAGCCCCTGCCTGGGCTGAGGCTCTGGACTGACCCTGCTCTGACTGAGCACACTCAGAGGCTCTGAGTGTGCTCAGTCAGAGCAGGCTGAGGCTGGAGCCTCAGCCCAAGCCGGAGCACCTCCCTGCCCCCCCGGAACACAGTGGAACAGCTTTCCAGGGCCTGCTATTTTTAGGGTCTCATCATCTGGGCCTCTAAAAATAGAAAATGGAGCCAGAACGCTGTGTTTTGAGGCCTACTATTTTTAAACGGTGGACCCCAGAATGCAGCGTTCTGGCTCCATTTTCTATTTTTAGGGGCCCCAGAATGCTAAGCCCCTACAAATAGTGGGCCCCAGAATGCCGTTCCACCACATTCCAGCCTACTTTAACCCTTGTAAACAGGGTATCATTATCATACTTCTAATGGGGTAGGGGTCAGTTCTTGGCCCTGCATTATTTAATGATTGTAAATGATCTGGAAAAGAACATAAAATCACTGATAAAGTTTTCAGTAGACACAAAAAATTGGAGAGTGGAAAACAGTGAAGACAACAGGCTAGTGATTCAAAGCAATCTGGGTAGCTGGGTAAATTATGCTCACACAAGTCATGTGCTTTTCAATATGGGTAAATATAGAGGTAATATATCTGGGAACAAAGATTGTAGGCCACACTGACAATATGGGGGTCTCATCCTCGGAAGCAATGACTGAAAAATATTAGGGGGTTATTGTGCATAATCAGCTAAATGTGAGTGATGCTGTGCTCAAAAGGGTCAATGCAATCTTGGGATTCATAAATAGGGTAATCTTGAGTAGAAGCAGAGAGAGAGGTTTTTACCTCTATATTTGGTACTGGCATGACCAGTGCTGGAATAGTGTGTTTGTTTCTTCAGTTTACAAACCAAAATGGATATTTATAAATTAGACAAGTTCTGACGACAGTCACAAAAATGATTAAACGATTAGCTCCAAAGGGACAGCCATGTTAGTCTAGTTCTGTAAAGCAAACAAGGAGTCCTATGGTACTTAAAGACTAACACATATTTATTGCATGAGCTTTTGTGGAAGAAAATCCCATTTTATCAGAGGCTTTCTGACAAAGTCAGATTTTTCTCCCATGAAAGCTCATTCAATAAAAATATTTGTTAGTCTTTAAGTGCCCCAGGACTCCTTAAAGGATCAGAGGAGTTCAATCTACATAGCTTAAAGAGAGAAATTTAAGAGCTGACTTGGGTCACAGTCTATAAGTACCTCGATGGAGAATAAATATTTCATAATGGGCTCTTCATTTTATCAGTGAAAGGTCTCTGATCCAATGGCCAGAAGTTGATGTTAGTCAAAGTGAGGTCAGAAATAAGACATGCAATATCAATGGTGGTAGTAAGTAAACATTAGAACAATTTACCTAAAGTTGCAGTGGAATTTTTATCATTGAGAATTTTTAATTGAGATTGGACAGTTTTCCTGAATATATTCTCTATGAATTATTTTGGGGAAATTCTAAGTCCTATATTATACAGGATGTCAGAATAGATTATCACAATGTTTCCTTCTGGCCTATGAAACTATAAGCCAGGTTTTGAACTCTCTGTTCATCAGCATGCAATATTACAATTCCAGTATATCTCCAACCTGACCCAAAAGGGAGACAAAGTAATTCAGCCTCCATGATTCTTCACTAAAGCTATGTCCACACATTAACTGTTATTTTGAAATGTTATTTTGAAATAATTCATTTAAAAATAAAAGCCTTATTCTGAAATAACTTAAGTTAATAAATAAGGCAAGCCTTCAAATCAAAATAGCATGCCCTGTGTGTGGACATGCTATTTCTGTTCTGCAGAGGGGCACCCTAGGAGGTGTGGCAACATGGCCGCCTGGCAGGGCCATGTTGCTACCCAATCCTCTGCCTGGCTCTCACCTAGAGAGCCAGGCAGGGGAAAACAGCCCCCAGGGAGGGATCCCCTGCTCTGCATTCCCCGCTGCTGTTGTGGCAGCAGAGGATGGACGGCGGGGCACCCCCTCTGCTACCCGGCGTGGGGGGGGTCCCAGACCCAGCTCCCCAGGCCTGCCTGGTGCTGGCTGATGGGGGGCCGGCAGTGATGACCCCACTTCCCCCAGCAGCCTGAGCTCGGGGCTTGCCCCTGGGGCAGGGAATGCTGGAGCTGGCTGTGCCCCCCAGCCCAGACTTGGCACTTGCCCCCGGGCAGCCACGGCAGTTGAAGCCAGCTGTGCCCCCCCCACCTGGGTTTGGCACTTGCTGCCTGGGCAGCCAGGGACGTGGGAACCAGCTGTGCCTCCCTGCCCAGGCTCAGCGCTTGCCCCCTGACAGGGGCTGCTGGAGCCAGCTCTGCCCCCCACCCAGGCTCAGAGTTGCAATTGACCATAGACTGCAGAGCCTGTGAGGGGCTGGGGGAATCGGCACCTCCCCTGGCTGCTTGCAGGTGGTTGGGGCTGGAGGACTGGGGTGCTGGGCTAGCTCTTCCCCCACCTCAGGGGGGCAGCTGCTGAGCCGGGCATCAGGTCAAGCCAGCTTGGGCACCTGCTGCCCCCAGCAAGGAGGGACAGCAGGGAAAGCCGGCTCAGGCATCCGCCGCCATCCCGTCCCTGGCAAGGGAGAGCAGTGGGCAAAGCCGGGTCCGTTGACTGCCACTCCCCCAGCCCCAGCAAGGGGGAGCAGCAGGGAAAGCCAGCTCAGGCATCCGCTGCCCCCCCATCCCTGGCAAGGGGGAGCAGTGGGCAAAGCTGGTTCAGGCACCTTCTGCCCCCCCCCCACTCCCTGGCAAGGGGGAGCAGCGGACAAAGCTGGCTCAGGTGCCCGCCTCCCCTCTGTCTTTGACAAGGGGGAGCAGCAGGCGAAGCTGGCTCAGGTCCCTGCCGCCCCCCCCCCGAACCTCCCCCCAGCACCCTGGCCAGGGTGCTGATTGGCTCCCTGGCCCGGGTGCTGGGGGGGGGGGGGACATCTTCCCAGGGTGACATATCGATATAACCCAGCCAGACAGGATTATTGAAAAACCACAGTTTCAAAATACCCCTCATTTCAATGCAAACCTAGGTTTTAAAATGATTTTCCTTATTTTGAAATAAGGGAGCTCCTTATTTCGAAATGAGGAAACATTGTCTGGACCTGTCAACTATGTTCCCTTTAAGCTGTGCGCGTGTGCGCGCGCACACAAGTTGTGAAACATGCACACACAACAAAATAAACCACACACAAAAAAATTCAACAGTGCTAATATTTTTTATGCTACTTTAAGAAGGCAATTTCAAGCAGCATGTTTCAAATAAGGTTATGTAATTAATAAAATCATTTCCATCACCACATTAAAATAAAATTTAGACATTCTTTGCATCATACACCCTTACTTCATTGCACTCACAAGTTTGACCACACTCACTGGAGTGCACACAAATTTGGACAGTGGTTCCAAAAATTTGCACAAAAGAAATTCTTTGCGCTCACAGCCTATGAAAAATTAGAGGAAACACTGCTTGCCAAGTTTTATTTTGAAACAACGGTAGTTGTTTTGAAATAAAAGCCTTGTGTGGACATAGCCTAAGAGTACTGAAAAAGTTGTTTATCAGTTAGTTTCTGAGTGCAGCTTATATATTAGAGGTAAAGAATTCATTGATAACTATGGGACCTCTCCTAGGCCACTCTAAAGCTGAAATCTCAACTTGAATTTAAGTTATAATTCTGCTACAACAATTTATTGGAAATGGATTCTCTACAACGTCAAAGTACGAGTGGGTACGTCCACACACAGGGTTTAAATCAAAATAATGCTGGTTATTTCAATTTTAAAAAGCTTTGGTCCACACGATGTTTTCTTGTTTTGAAATGACAAGCTCCATCATATTGAAACAAGGAAAGTTAGATCAATTCAATAAAACCTCATTTAAAATCGGAATGATGTTTGGATCACAACTGTTATATCAAAATAGCACAGTGTGGATGTGTTATTTCAATTAACGGTTGTTTTGCTTTAACACTTTTGTTCTTTTCCTTTCCAGGGTGCCTTTCTCTATTCATATATTGGGTAGGGGATTGGCCTTTCTAGGGGGACATCTTGCCATATGTCCTATGGCGCCCTTCCTAAATTGAACTAGTAAGTCCTGTCCCTGGACATGCTAATTCAATTTGACTTTCTAGCCTGGACCTGTCAAATCAATTTAGCTTAAATCGATGTAATGATATTTATAGCAACTTTATTAAATCACTTTAAGTAAAATCAGTTTAACTATCTGTGTGTGGACACAGCCAGTCTGTATCTGTTTGATTGAAAAGTAGGTGTAAAATTCCATGACACAGATTTTTACTAGTGCTCTTTTAGATTTTTTTATGGAACATCAACAAAATATTTTGTCTGAAAGAAATGTTATCATGGTCTAAAAGTAGAAGAGAAAACCTAACTCTGTAGGGAGTAATTCTCCTCTTCTCAATGTAAATGGCACTCCTTTTAACAAATAAGACTGAGAGGACTAGAGATATGGAAAATAAATGTCTGAGACCTAAAGGGAATGTATAAACAATCAAATTGTGTACTCTACTATTCAAGACCCAAGTTCTTAGCTCCTATTGTTTACATATTAATGCCTAGAAAATCTACAGGTAAATTTTGCAACACAGGTAATTCTACCTACAAAAATAGCAATTGAAAAAAGAAGTCTTAATTTTAATTTTAAATTTAATTTAATTTTAATTTCCCATTCATTCCTAGCGTAGTAGACCCTAATCCTGCTATCACTTGCATAAGTGCTTAACTTCAAGCACAGGAGCTATTCCATAGACTTCAGGGACACTACTGCTGCTGCTTGTAGTTAAGCAAATGCAACAGTACTTGCAGCATTGGAGCCTACATCACAAATTTTGCTGCTGTTTAAAGGTGGACTCTATATTCACTTGATTTGCAGGGTACTCTGCACCCTTAGCAGAAGCCTTCAATTTTTTGTTGACTGTTCTGCGCAGAGTTGTTCTGCATCCTGCACAAAAATCTAGATTTTCTGTCAGTGTAATATAAATAACTATAAATGATAAAATATCTCATTTGATATTCTAACCCTGATGCTTGATTATCCTTTCTGGTACCCAATTCTTGCTTAGGAGGTATAATATTTGCTATTCAGAGCACCATTTGGTTTTAATTTCATTCTAAGAAGAGCAACAAACTGCTGAAATCTACAGAAACAAATTACTTAAAATGTAATAGTATTAGTTAGTACGGAAACCAGAATTTTAAAGACAGTGAAATCAAACTCTTTA
Source organism: Podocnemis expansa (assembly GCA_007922195.1). NCBI lineage: Eukaryota > Metazoa > Chordata > Testudines > Podocnemididae > Podocnemis > Podocnemis expansa. Next base: position 43,746,937 of record ML681966.1, on the reverse strand, counting down.
ATATGATTCAATGACATTGCAACTTGCAGTCCAGTTGCATCAGATTGTTAAAAGAAACAAAACAAAATATATAAAATTTGTCTTTCACAAAGGTAAATATTCTTAATGGAGTAGAACTTGACTAAACGTCAGAAATGTCAAGATAGATTTTTTGTCACTATGTATGAATATTGAAAATCCTCTGTCCATATTAAAATATTACATAGTTTATAATATATTCCTACTGTGTGGTATGCTTGCTGTAATTAGTGGGTAAGGAAAATATTTTCGTGCTTCTTCCTTATGACTGGATAGTGTCTTTAGCCACATCCCTGAATGTGGGGTGATGCACTGCTGAACAAACCCAAGAGATTAATCAGTGAGAAATTGTGCTCCAAAAAAAACACCTCCTAAGGAGCTCTCTTGTTCTCCTAGGTTGTAGTGCAGTGTGACAGCCCTTTATAAAATATAGCATACTCCTCACAGCCCAAGCCCCACATTGCTTAACATTGCTCCAGTGAATCCCTCCTAACTTGATTATACATGTTTGCTGCCTGTTTCTTGCATTATTTTTCTAGACAAAATGTTGTGTGTTAGGATTTGTAAAAGTTTGTCACGTATGCCTATGGCATCCGAAAGATGAAATATTGTTTTGACAAGAAACAATTTAATACAACAAGAGGATTGTAGCTAACCTCTGAAGAAGCCATACAAATCTGATGATGACATCTGAGAAGAGTGAGTCCTTACTTTGGCAAAACTCCCATTGAGGGGGGTGGAAATTACCTACTGACTTGATCAGTGCAAATTATAGCTGAATAAAGATTAGGGAACTGAGTTTTTCATGAGTACTAAAGAGTACTTCTGAACAGGTATCTTGAAAATAACATTGTGCATCTTGATCAAACAAAGATGGGCATGTGCATAAGTGCACTTGCATTCTTATGATATAACTAGACTTTCATAGACTCGCCTAAAGGTAATTCCTGTTTGGTTCAGTCAAAGTACAGGGTACCTTTTTTTTTAGACCCCAATTCAACAAATTATTTAAGCACATGTTTAATTTTCATTGAAATCAACTTCCATTAAAGTTCCCATCAAAGTTACACACTAATGTGTTTTGCTTGCTGACCCTCAGTGATTTTCTGTCACAACATGATGGTGTACGTTTAACAAAATCACTGAAGTTCTTTCTCTTTGTTGTTTTTGATGATCTATTTTTATTTTCTTTATTTATTTGATAGGCAGGTGCAGAGTTTGTTTTGTTTCTTAAATCAGATTTCTTCCATTTTGTTTTTGGGAGAGAACTAGGAAATTTGGGCCATGAATTTCTTGTCAGGGAATCTTCTGCTAACATCTATATTTAGATCTTTGTTGGGAAACATTTGAGTTGCTTTGTTTCTGAAGCCAGCTGCAGAGCATGCCTAGCATTAATTATACCTGCTTCTGGCTTGGAAGCTGAAATATAAAATGTTGTTCTTTCCTGGTCTCTGAGACACACTCCCTGCTATCTCAAAAAATAAGAATGTGAGCTGACTTAATAATATTTAAAAATGTATATGCCAAATATCGGAAGTGCCAAGCACTGAATTGTTTAATTAGTGGAATTCTGAGCACTGTGTAAGAGAAAGAACATCATGTACAGTAATTAATTATTTTTTCCCTGTGGTTAAAGGACTCATCTTTTAAACATGTTTTTGTCAGTCTCAATCTGATTAGTATGTTTTGTTTGTTTATTTTGGAAAATGGACATTAGTGACCCCAACTTAATCAATAATTCGTTATTTGCTTAAAAATATGATCCGGCACAATTCAATATGATGAAGATTTAATATTATATGAATTTATAATATGCCTATCACTGTAATATTTGGACACTGGTAGCATCATTAAAATGTCAATGCTACAGAAAGTCTCTTGATAATAATTGTTATTGCAGGTAACATTGTTGTATTAGAGCAGCGCCTACATCTAGACACAGATCCACTATTAGGATTTGTCCAAGCACAAAAATGCAGAGTTATAACAATGCCAGCATCTGTGTGGAGACTTAACTTGGCTTAGTTTTATGTAAAATGAGAAACATCTCAGCAAAGTCAGCTAAGATATAAACTAGGAAAGTGATAATCTAATAACAATTATTCTATAGAAATGACAAACTACGAACAACTTCAGTATGGTTGCAATGAGCATTTCATACATCTCAAATGCAAATTACTCTACATATTTTAATAAGTGCATAAGTTTCTACATATGTAAAATTATTAAACATGATTTTATATAGCTTTAATTTAGAGATCTAAATCCAAAATCCAGCACTAGGATTGCCACTTGGATTTGTGTCACATTCTGATGGATTGCAAGAGTTTTTGTCCATAAGCCAATTGATCTATTTTTTTCTTTATCTGTAACATAATATGAATAATATATTTCATTTAAAAATAACCAAATTATAATCCAAATAAAATACCATTTTCTTTTTTTTTTTCTTTTCTTTTTTTTTTTTATTTCACTGTTTTGGAACACGGCAGGAGAAAGTACAGCAACTGGAAGCTAGAAATGCAAATGCATGGCAAATTTGGATGGAAAATGTGTCCTGATGTAATTTTGCTTAAAAGAAATCAAGACTTTGTAACTGTATCATATTTCCCTTCAAGAATAAGCAAAGATATGTGACAGAAATTGCTGCAACCCAATCTGCTTTTTTGCTTATACAGTAACTGTAACTTGAACCCCATTCCAATATGCTCTACCCCTTCTTGATTCTTGGCCATGTCTACATTGACAGTGGCAGAGTAATCACTGTCAAATCAATCTTTCTGGATTGACTTTGTTGTCAGTTAAGACACACTAAGTTGATTTGAAAATCAACTCTGTAAAACAACCACTTCAAGTGGCGATACATTACACCACCAGGAACACAATTCCGATTGGCATAGCACAGAGAAATGTAATGCCGAAGGGAGTTAGGAAGTCGATGGGAGTTACACAAACTACTCTTCATAGCTTGGGTAATGCCAATTGACTGCAAGTGAATTTTCCTGGCAGCATAGACTGGGCCCTTGAGGTTCTTCCTTTGTCTATGCCTGCCATAGTGCTTTTTGACACATCTGTGTCCAAGAGTGAGATCTTAAATGGGGAATTTCAGGCTCCAAAGCCCCATTATTCTTACCAGTTCTCCTTGGGGATTTGAGGACTTACATTCTATGTTGTAGCTTACATAAAATTGCTACACAATTTAAATACTCGTTTTATAAACATTTAGTAAAGCTACAGAGAACAAATGGGAGCAAAACCACAGACTTGATTTGCAGAACTTATCAAACTTTAAACTTCTAGTCAGTTAAATTAACTAAGGTACTCTAAACTTAATTGTAGAAAACAAGAAAAGAAAAGAAAAGAACCTCCCCTCCTTCCCTTAAAAAAATCAGAAGTGAAATCCTTATTTGTTAATGGGCCAGGATTTCACCCTGGTCTTGAATAAAGACTTCAGATGATGAAAAATATACTATATCCCTTCGTAATCTTATCCAGTGTTAATTATATTCCTTGAAATTTTCACTTTATTTACAGTTTGAATTTATTTGACTTAAGCTTCAAAGCATTGTATCTTGTTATGTTACTGTCTGCTAGATTTAAGAGTTATCTGCTTTCAGTTATGAAGTTGATAATCCTAGAGAGAGTAAAAAAGGCTATATTTGCACTAGCCACAGAAAATTCGAATTTGTTAGTCTGAACTAAGAAGTTTGAGATTAGTTCAAACTAACCTCAGGTTAATTTGAACTCACCTCTGACTTATCAGTTCAAACAAATGCTTAGTTCAAACTAGAACCTGAGGTTAGTTCCAACTAATCATCTTAGTTAGAACTTGTTAAATTCAAACTAAGCATTAGTCCATGGCCACATCATGGCTAGTTTGAACTAAAATTTGAACTAAGTGCTTAAGTCCAGACCAACCCCTGGTACTAAAATGTTCAAACTAAGTGTTCCTTAGTTCAAATTAAGAAAATGTCTTAGTTTGAACTAGGGAAACCCTAGTGTGGCCATGGGCTAAATTGGTGTGAATTAAGCCTCCTTATTCTGGACTAATGATATTATGCGTAAGAAATCCTCCATAGCCTCCCTGACTTGGACTGTGGAAGGAAACCATTCATATAGCTCAGAACTGTGAAAGATTCTCAAGGCTGCAGAAAGATTAAGGTTATAATAAATAATGTAGGACACTTCAGCTATATCTATACTGGCAAATGTGTCCAGACTAAGGAGGCTTAATCCTCACTAATTTAGCCCATGGCCACACTAGGCTTTCCCTAGTTCAAATTAAGAAATTTCTTAGTTTGAACTGATAAGTACTGGCACTTAGTCCAGACTTAAGTGCTTAGCTCAAACTTCATTTTAAACTAGGTGTGATGTGGACCAGGACTAATGCTTAGTTTGAAGTTAAGAATTTCAGACTAAGCTAGTTAGTTCAAACTAAGTGGTAGTTCAAACTAGAACGTGCAGTTAGTTCGAACTTATAAGTGTGAGGTTTGTTCAAACTAGCCCAAAGTTAGTTCGAACTAATCTCAAACTTGTTAGAACTAACAAGTCCAAACTAATTTTGGCTGATGTAGACATAGCCATTCTGCTGGCAGAATCTCCCACAATTCTACCCTCTCTGGATGACATTTTGCCAAAGGGTTATATATTTTCTTGAATTTTGCATCATTTTGATACAGCTCATATGCCACTTATACATAGCTCTTGTGTTCCCATTAAAGTTACTAATATCTTTCTAGGACGTCTGCACAATCTGGAATGCAAGCAGGCTGTGGCCAGCACATGCAGTGCTGCAACTTTGGACTGCTTCAGTGAGCTGCAGGGTGGAGAGTCTGATGTCTGAGAACTGTAGGAGAATCTACTAGTAGAATGGAGAAAATTGGTAAGAAATCCTCCATTTTGCAGAAACATGGATTTTTGTTTTGGAAAATACCTGTGCTAGTGGCTGAGGACAAGAAAGCTGTTGAGAGGCTGCAGATTAGACAGTAATGTAGACTGCTGTGTTAATGAAGTAACAAAGTAAACTGAATATGTAGATGCATTTTTGTGTGTGTGCATGTGAAGAGAGTTGTATGGGTTAACAACACATAAGCCAAAGGAAAGTGGAAACATTTTTATATAATAGTGCAAAAATAAAAAAGTTGTTAGATATGTAAAAGCACACAGTAACTGAAAAGTATTTGTGGGTGATAGGAGAAACCAAGAATATGATATAAGTACAGCTGTTCTAATGAAACTCACTCCTCCTTTTTTTTTTTTTTCTTTTTCTTTTAACTCAACAGCATGAATCAGGATTTTAGGTAAAGTTTAACTTTTGTATTGAACGTAACACACATCATTAGAACACAAGATATCTACCAATTTCAATGAGCAGTTGTATTCGACAGCAGAAAAGAGATCACACAATAGTTCTTAAACAGGCAGACTGGTAGACATTTGTCTCTATGAAGTGAGATTAAAACAAACTCAGGGGATATGAAAATATCTCTTAGTTTTTCTGGGAACTAAACAAAAGCAAAACCGTATGCTGAATATGCAGCCCCAAATCTGAAAGTTGGGGTCTGAATAAGCTTGTATTTTGTGGTTATTTAGCTCCAGAGCACTGAGTCTAGATCAGGCCTTCTTTTGCTACTTCTGTTTGGGATTCTTTCTGAATTTTGAAAGCAAGTATTGTGTATAACCAGTCCCTCAAGTTGAGGCCCTGCCCTTCTAAACTTTCCTTATTACTGGAGATTCTGCAGACCTCTAATCACTCCCATGCACTTTGGAAGCATGTTACTGGCTGTTTCTCACTTTTATTCCTTCTTCACACCAGCCAGCCATATCTAATGGCTCTCCCCTTGATCTGATGGGAAGCTTTTGGCACTTGATAGCCCTCAGAGCCTTCCACGCAAGCTAATGAGAAGCAAGTCAGCCCATTACCTGATGTCTGCTGAACGTGTGGATACCACAAACTCATCGATTTTTGCTAGGAACGCCTTCTCAGTGACAACACTATTGTATTGGAGATAAATATACAATCACAGGTATGCACAGATATGTTCCTGTTAAAATTCTAGATATCATACTTAAGTAGGCAACTTCCTGTACTCCGCCATTAAGCGTTCAAACAATACTGAAAAACTGTGCTTGGTTCTTGCACATAGAATACATGTATTGTGTAGGCAGACAACAGGCACAGTGCAGTCCTTGTGCATGCAAAGTACTCTTGGGTAATGGCCTTACTGACACTATCCAAAAGTGTTCTTGGTTAAGGACCTTTGTGGACACAGCGCCATGGCCTCAGATTTCTGTCAGCCTGCAGAGAAAATGCATATTGTTTCATCTTCAGGTGTGATAGAGTGGTCATGCTCCAAGGGAGCTCATGAAGATGCTGTTCCTGTCTGAAGCACATTACTTTCAGGAGGAATTTTTTACTAGGAAGGTGGTGAAGCAATGGAATGGGTTACCTAGGGAGACTGCGGAATCATCATCCTTCAAGGTTTTTTAAGTGTGGTTTGACAAAGACTTGACTGGGATGGTTGAGTTGGAGTTGGTCCTGCTTTGAGCAGAGGGTTGGACTAAATGACCACCCTAATCATGTATGATTCTAGGAGCTTCTGATAAGAAAGCGTATGCCCATGGTTTCCTCAGTGATGTTGCCTGACCCTTTTAATGAATGAATAATGTTAGTATTGATGGCCTATAAATTTGACTGTTACGAGATTCTTGCTTTAGAATCAGGCTACACAGAGCTAACACTATGGAATTTAATACCTTGTGGGGAGTCTCTGGATTGGTGACAAGGGCACTCACAATGAGGGATAATAAAGACTTTTATATCTTTATTAAAATCATAAACAAAGTAAAAAACACAAGTCACATGAAAAGATAATACAGTACTAGGGTTATCTATGGTAAAATTATTTGTACAAACTTTTAAAATTGAATACTCACATCCCTTCTTTAGGATCTATTGGTAAGAGGCAAAGAGCCAGCCCTGTCTGTGGCATGCTGCTGTGTCCAATGGTCTAAGATCCTCAATGAGTTGCAGCACAGAGCAAAGATGGAAAACTGCCAAAGCTGAATGCTCACTCCCCATGGTGGTCTGCCCTATTACAGGGTCTGAGTATCATCACTGAATGTTCTGGCTCATGCTCAGAATACACTCTATACACTCCAAATTTAGCCTTTTAAAACACATAATGTTGAGGTATACTTACCTTAGAGGTGAACAAATACTCAGATGTGTAAGTGCCATGTTAGTTCATTATCATACCTGTCACTCATTAACCAAATGGATCTTGTGGTGTTCACATCCATATTCCTTATTGTGATTGTTTGCCATTAAGTTCCAACTCCTGCCATTGCACAGGAATCTTAGTTTCCTAAAAATCTATGAGATGATTTTCAGACCATTTTTATCTATGCCACAGTTTCCAGCCTATTATACTTGACTATACTTATGCTAATTTACTAGCTAAATATTCTACAGGATACAGGCTTGTAGGTTCCTTGCATTACAGCTGCACGTAATGAAAACAGAATATAATAAAGACGAGGAAATGAATATAATTAAAGTAAGGTAGCCCTATGGGCTACATTGGCAGCTGTGCCTTAAAGACACATATGTATTGTTGTATTACAGTGGTGCTGGCATATCTACCTTAGGGGTGTGTTACTCACTTTGAACATCCTGTATAAGTGTTTAGTGCTAAATATAATTTTTAATTTAGAATATTGCTTTCTTGAGGCAGGTATCTGCTTTTTTTTTGGCTATAAAGTACTGATCAGCCTGGCGGTACTCAGTAAATGAGAATAAGTATTTGTTATGTCCAGAGGACTCTACGTTTGTTATGTCTGTAAAGTGGTTAAAGTATAATTTGATGGGCCCCAGAACCCTCCAAATCACCAGGCCCCCTTCCTGTATTGTCTGGACCCCTTCATGCACGTGTAGATGCCACCTATAATATGAGTGCAAAACAAACTGCTTGAGGCTCACCAGCTCTTTCCTCACAAATGAAGCATGGCCTCAAATCCACAATATCATTCCAACCTTGTCCAATAGTGCCCACATCAGACCCCTCTTTCCCCATGTCGTCCTCAGCCCCTATCGCCATTCTCTAAACTTCATGCCCACAACTCCACATTCTAGCCCTCCTAATCCCCTACCCCCAGTCTTCACTCCATACCCTTCAGCCCCCAACCCCCTGCACTCCTCCCAAGCCCCCTTCAGTCCCCTTGTCTCCATTCCCCCACTCCACCTCCTTTCAGAGCCCCAACTCCTTCACACCTATCCAACCCCTCCCAGTCCCCACTCCAGCCCTTCATAGTCCCCTCTACTCTTCCCAGCCCCCCACCCCCCCCCCCGTCTCCTTGTCCCCATGCTCCCATCCACCTCTCCCCAGCCCCCTATGCTCCCATCCATTCCTCCCCAGCCCCCCATCCCAACCCCTTGCTCCAGCAACTCACACTGCTTTGGACCCCACCATTTCCACCCTTGATCTCCAGCTCACCATGTCCACCACCTCCTGCTGGCACAGTACCTTGTGCTTCCCCTTCAGGCTCTCAGATTCCCCAAGTGGTGGGGCAAGCAGCAACAACAGTGTGACTAGGACCAGTGACTGTGAGGTGGTGATTGGCAGAGATTGGACGGCACAGGGCTGCCAGATTGCCTGGGAGCACAGCAAGTGGGAGGAAGATCACATGTCTGCCACACATGATCCCTCAGTTCGCTCCATTCCCAGTCAACTTGGCAGCCCCATGCCATGAGCTCTCCACCCACTGCCACCTCACAGCTGCTGCTCCTGGGCACACTCCTGCTGCTGCTTGCCCCGCCATTTGGGGAGCCTGGTGGGGAAGCGCAAGGTGGTGGGGGTTGAAGTAAGGGGGAACACACTGGAACGCTGCATTCTGCTCCATTATTCTATTTTTAAAGGCCCCAGAATGGTGGGCCCAAAAATTTGTGGGCCCCTGACAAGCATTCCTGTGTGTTCTCCCTTACTTTAAGTCCTGTGTCTGTAGTGAGGAATGCTGTCCAACTTTTCTCATGTGAATGGGTAAATTCCCATGTGTCAGTGAACTGATACCTCATTTTCAGGAAACTGATTGTTTAAAGGAAGAAACTCAGAAAATCTCTCATGAGTATCCAAAGGAATACAATGTGCTTGTTTAATACTTTATGGCCATATAAAAATATTTAATATAAGGTTTGAGTTAATACACAAGTCCTGCCTCATTTCTGTATCTGCTTTCAGTTCGTGATAGTTATCAAGGCAAACCATTTCATGGAGTATGGTAAAATTTATAACAAATATGTATGTTAACATTAAGCAGTAATATAGGTAAATTATAAACAGTTCATGTTGTTTCTATGCATACTGTTTCCATTCTGCTTTGAGGAGAAAATTTGTTTTATTTTGAAAATGTAATCCATACTGTTTGAAAGATCTTAGAGAGATGTTCAAGCTAGTTCTTCAAAGCGGATGGCACTTCCACACAGTGTGGAAGAAAACTTTTAAAGACCTTACATACCTTTTCGTCTTTAGTGGAGTTGTATATTCTCCCTCCAGAAAAAGGGTACAAAAATATCTGCTTGATTTCTTTCCATTGGAAAAGAAAAGAAGTCTAATTGATTGAGTTATAGATTGTTTCACTTATTTCTCTCTGCTCCTCTGAAATGGCGCTGCAAAAGTAGACAGAAATTTTTTAGCATATCTTTCAGACAAACCTACTAAAGCAACAAAAAGACACCACAGGGAATAGAGTGGAGGCAATCAGGGGAAAAGGTTTATGAATGGTTTTCCAGTAAAAAAAAAAAAAAAAAAATTCTGAAGTAGTGCTTGAATTAAAAATTAGGACTGCAAAAAGGCAATAAAAATGACAGAGCACAGAGATTTTAACAATTAGTGGGGAACTGTAAAAATAAGTCTTCAAAAAATTAGAAATGACTTGTATGATTTAGTAACTTCTATCTGTTAACCAATGTAGCTAATTATTAATTTCTCAATTCCCCCACAGACAGCTGCAACTAACATTTCCTTAATTCCTTCTTGTCTAGTCACTTTCACTGCCTTTGATAGGAGTGGTGCATTAATAATCATCATTGAGCTTAGTGTCTTGAAACAACATTTATTAACTGTGCACTTCTGAGCAGTACTGTCTTCTATGGCTATGTCCACACATACATTGTTATTTCAAAATAAGTTATTTCGAAATAAAGTCCTTATTTTGAAATAAGTTAATTCGAATTAATAAAAATGTTAATTTGAATTAAGGGAAAAGCTCAAAGCAAAATAGCATGTCCAAACACAGGACTTGCTATTTTGCTTTAGGAGAGGGGCACCATGGGAGGTGTGGCAACATGGCCCTCTCGCTGAGCCATGCCCACACCCAATATAGGCTAAAAGGAAGGCAACCTGGGAAGGAGAAAGGCAAAAGTGTTATTTTGAAATAAGGTTATTTCGAAATAACACGTCTGAAATAACCCATGTTATTTCAAAATAAAAGAGACGTGTGGCCATACCCTGTGGCTATGTCTACACACAAAGTTTAATTTCTAAATAAGTCATTTTTAAATGACTTATTTCAAAATAAAACCCTTATTTCAAAATGACTTATTTCAAAATAAGGTAAAGCCTGCTATCGAAAAGGCTGTTATTTCAAAATGGTTATTTCAAAGTAACACCATTTGGACATGTTGTTTTGAAACAGTTGTTTCAAAACAATGGTGTTGTTATTTCAAAATTATTATTATTATATAATTATTATATATTCTTATATATTATATAATTATATTCAAAATTATTTCAAAATAAAAAAGACGTGCGGAAATACCCTATAAGTTTAAGAGTAAGTAGTTGCAGAGCAATTTTACTATTGCTTTTTACCAATTTTGTGCAAAATTTAATTCTTTCAGACATCTGGAGATAATATGTATGAAGGTTTAATATGAACATGAGTCTTTGTCTTCCTTTAATGTCTAGGTTACACAGAAAATTAGAGAACGTTTGGCTAATTGCTCTGATAGTTTACTACAACACAAATTGTCCATTTGTGTATTGACCCCTGTTGTATGTTGTCTATGGATCTAAGATGAGCTCTTGTTGCTTGAGCTAAATGGCTGCATCTGTTCGCTTCAGCACTAGAGGCACATGTTTTCAGGTGTTGACATCAGTAGCACATTCATGAAATTCTTTACACGGTCTAGTTGTCAAAGAATAAACACTCACACTGCTATTAATTCAGGCTATGCAAAGATGTAAGGTTAGTTAAGGGGCTCATTGTGTTTTTGAAGGATAATTATTGGAATTGGAGACTGTCTGCCTGACTATGGTCATGAATTTGTACTTTGAAACTATAAATCTTAAGGGGGCAATATGGGAGAGACTGTTTTTTCTGCATCTAGCAATCCTTTGTTTGTCTTACCCTTTCCAAAACCAAATAATAGATTGAAAAAGAAAAAAAAAAACACCACTGAACTGGAATTTGCCTGCAAAAAAAAAAAATTAGTCCAATTTGTTTTTAGTTTAGATTTAAAGTAGTACCACGGTGATAGGCTTTGTTGTACAAATGTAGATAGCTAGAATTGAATGAAGAGCCTAATTGGCACAATAGTTAACTTTATTGGATTTTAATTTTCCTGTCAACGCTCTGTAATGACTTTTACATTGATGCTATGTTTTGATCTATTCTTTTTTACATTTTGCAATGAGCATATCAACCATACACTTCAGCACTACTAAAATGTGCTCCTCCTTTACTTCTTCATTTAGTCTTAAAAATCACATCTGTTGTACACTTGGAGGGAAAAAAAAAATTACCTGCAGTTTTAATGTCTCATCTCACATGATTCCACACTGTCTCATCTAACTCCAGTTAGTATTGAAAACTCTTGTCCTCAGAAAAAGACAGAACATGCATTTTACTAATAGCATATTAGTAATGGCGGTGAATATTATTTTCCAAGCTAGCGATGGAGATCATAGTAGTTCCTTTCTGCATGTCACAATGTATTATCTCTTTGTTTTACCAACACCCAGGGTAAAATAGTCTGCACACTACATACGAAGTGAGTCTTCAATAGCACATTTTAACAATGGTGTGCAAATTTCCTTGTATAGCTGTGTATCAAGTCCAGTTGTCTGATTCATGGGTCCACTTAGCAGGTGGTGAAACATAACAGTTGCATTTACAACTGCATATTTGTTGACATGAAAATGTTTATAAACAAAAAGGAAAATAACAATGTTGTGAAAGCTAGAAGCCATTTATCCACTGTAATGTTAAAAACATAACAAAGCCCAGCTTGCCTGATTTTGACACAGGTCTCCCCTGATACTTGATTACGCTTAAAAGGTAAAAAAATAAAATAAAATAAATAAAAAAATAAAGCTTGTTAAGTACATTTTTCCATGATGCCTTTTGAATCACCTGTTTCTTAAACCCATTTCATTTTTTTCAGTCTTTGGTTGAGTGCCAAAAGCTTTCTAAAGTATCTATTTACTTTGTTGCATTTAAAGAGAGAATCACCCAGTTCCTGCAAGCATTATGCTTTGCTGCAGGGACAGTTCAGGTACGTCCTGGGCCTTCTGTGGACCCCAGTAATGTAGTCATTCAGTCCCATGCCAACACCAGCCTATGGACACACTCACTCACTGCAGAGGCAATTTTGGGAAGGTATGAGAAGCAGAACCAGATGAGGGACTGGGCAGTGGTCTAGAAGGATTCTAGAGATTTAGGCCCAACCAGAGAGGGGTGGCCAACAATAACAGTTGACAGTGCTAGGGGTTTGAGGTGTGGCTAGATGGCAGTAAAGCAACTGAAGAGGCCGGACACTCCTTTTCAAACATCGAATAACTGCACTTTTCAGTCCTTAGTCTCTCACAAAGATTGTCAGCAGTTGGTTTAAATGTGAACTGTGCCTGTGTACTGTTGAGATCAATGCTCTATAAATAAACACTTTAGACAGATACAGTTGTTCCAAGAAGTTTTGGCTGACTGACTAAGCCTGAGTTAATCCCTGGCAATGGAATCTGCAGCAGATAGCATTCACCTGCTTGTTCACTCCTTTCACTCCTGTCTGGAGGAAACATATGCATTTGTGACCTCTTGCTAGTGACCTTCTGAACTCACATATCCCTCATACTCCATTCACTGTGGGAATAAGCTCAATTACCCGTATTTGAGGGCCTGAACCAGAGTTGAGTAAAACACATAGCGGGTAATTAAAGTCTAGACACGGTGGCATAGCTAAGTCTCAGCACAGTTTTACTGAAGTTAGTATGGTGCATATCTTTAACTATGGACAGAACATGGCAGAGAGTTTGATTCCAAGTGACAGCTCCTGTTCATGGTTCAATTCATGGTTCTCAGAGAGCTGTCTGACCACACATTGGTATGTGCTAAATCACATTCAATGTAGCAACCACAAAAGATAAAAAAAGAGAGAGACTTCTCTAATTTTATTTTTCTATTTAACCATTTGGTGTGCCCATCTGTGCTTATTATCTCATCATAAATGCATGACAATGCAAAAAGAAAACTTATTGGGTATGTCTACACACACAGTTGAATTCAACCTAATTAACATATGAGGTCAAATTAAAAAAAAGGCATGTCAACACAGGGTTTTGCGAATTCGACCTAAGGCTTCTCTTAGGTCAAATAGAAGAGATGTTGCTTCAAAGCTACAAAACCTCATGAAAATTTGAAGTGATCATCAATTTGAACCCTCTAGTTCGAACTGATGCTGTGTAGCCATGTTAATTCAAACTAAGGTTAGTTTGAATTCACATGGGTTGACCTTCCTCCCAGGGTGCATGGCACCCTGGAAGAAAGACCAGCCCTCCAGCACCTGGGGCAAGCCCCAAAGGTGCCTCTCCACCACCTTGGTGCAGGGATTAGAACCCCACTCTTGGCTGGTACAGGGACAGGACACCCCGCCCAGCAGCAGCCCCGCTTGCCGGGCACGGGGATGGGATCCCGCATGCTGCTCTGGGGAAAGCGATCCCCCTGCGCCGCTGGAGCCACACTTCCCCAGTGCCAGGGAGGGATCCCCACGGAGACCTCCAGCTGCACTCCCCAGGAGGGGAGAAGGGATCCTTGCACGTGGCTCCAGCGGTGCTCACTGGGTGCAGGCAAGAGATCCTCTGTTTGGGGCTGGAGTCATGCTCCACAGGTGCTGCTTCAGCCCCGCTCGCTGAGTGCAGGGCCGGACCCCCAAACCCGGCTGGAGCCCGGCTTGCTGGTGCGAGGAAGGGATCCGTGTGCCTGGCTGAAGCCCGGCTTGCCAGCATGGGGAAGGGATCCCCCTCAACTGGCATGCTGGGCTCCAGCTGGGCATGGGGTCCCATCCCCGCAGCCAGCAAGCATGGCTGGAGCCATGGGTAGGGATCCCTTCCCAATGCAGGCATGCCGGGCTCCAGCTGGGTGCGGGGGTCCTGACCTTGCACCCAGTGAATGCATCTGGAACCACACGTGGGGATCCCTTCCCCCCTACCCCAGCGCTGCTCGAGCCGGGTGGGGAAAATCGCTTCCCCTTCCCCCCCGGCTGGCCAGCCTGTCGGAGGGTGTGCCTTGGCTCTACAGAGCCTGACACGGGAAAAACATCACCTGCCAGGCTCTAGTCTTCTGAGCCTGGTATGGGGAAAAGCATCCCTTGCCCAGTTCTAGCTGCACCATGGCTAGAGCTGGGTAGGGGACGCTTTTTGCTGTGCATGGCTCAGAGGGCTGGAGCCCAGCAGGGGATTGGGTGGTGGCATGGTCTTTCTAGGTGGCCATGTTGCCACACTTCTCATGGTGCCCCTCTTCCAATTTGAACTAGCAAGTCCTGTCCATGGACATGCTCGTTTGAATTGGTTTTCCTAGTATGACCGTGTTAGTTCAAATTGACTGAATTTGAATGAATTATTATTAGTTCTACTTGATTAGTTCGAATTCAGTTAATTCAAACTAAGGTTTTAAGTGTAGACATACCCACTAAGATATCAACTATAGTACAAAAATATCTGAGAACTTTTCAGCTATCAGTTGGCAGAAATGGACAGTAAATATTCCATTCCAAGAACATCTTTAGTAGATAAATATTGTCTTCAAGCTATCAACTATAAGAGAGCTGCCAAACGCTGCTTTCTTGAGTTGCCACTTGGTATGAGTGATGCTATGCTTAGGGCTAGGAAATGTCAAGCACCAAACTTTTAACATGACACTTCAGTATTTTTAGAGAACCACTGCTGAGATTTGGGGCTCATGCACTGTACTGCTTGAGATATATGAACCAAAAATGACCAAGTTCAGACTATTTATGTGAATGTCAGCTTCTGATATGTTCATTTCTGTTGATCAGTGGTCCTTCACAGTAAGATGCCATTTGATATGAGGAAAACAAACAAGTAGTCCTTGAACACGTAAAGGCTAACAAATTTAGGACCTCTTGTTTGTTTTATTGAACTAGATTAACACAGCTGCCCCTTTGGAACTTGGCAACACTCAATACCAGCAGGTTTATCATAATCTCTTCCATACTGCTCAAATTCAGATATGGCTCTGCTTTAAAAGTAAGTATGCATCCAAGATTTACTGTAATGCATTTTTAAAAATGACTTAACTGATAAGGGATTATTTTAAATTGTTTAAAGCATCCTTAAATCTCAGTGAATTCGGTGATTTAGTTCTGAGAAGGTGCATTTGATGTCCAGATGCGCCATCTGCCAATGTGAGCATATATATGAGCATAAGTCTTGTAAAAAGCTGGAAGACAGCTTTTGTTTTCAGTTGCACTCACTTAAAAATAGTGCCTTAAGGCTATCATTGCTTATTCATTGCTATTCAAACTTCTTTGGTCTGGAAATTAAGCTGGAACTCTTGCAAGAATAAATTTACTAGTGTGATATCCAGTACTATTACTGCTCAGCTGGAAATAATAAAACCTACTGTAAAAGTTGTCTAGTTCTTTACAAATATTAACAAAATCTCACAATAGTTTGGTGATATAATAAGTAGAGTTTGGGCAATTTTCGTGTGTGTCTGTGTATGAATAGTAAATTCACCTAAAGTGAGTGAGAGAGAGAGTGTGTGTGTGTGTAGAGAAGGTCATTGAAATTAATGAATTCTGATCAAATTGAGTGAATAGTGTCTGACATCATTATCATCATCATAAACATTTTGGTTTAACAGTTTTAAACAAACTGTTTTGACTTATTATTTCAAATTGACATTTTGAATTTTTTCCAGTTTATTTTGGTGAGAAAAATAAAACTATCAATTTTGGTTTGGCAACCGAGGAAAAAGATCAAGTATTCTCTAAGTTCTACTAGTAAGTGTTAGCACAATTTTTTCAAAGACAATAAAGTTAAGGAAGACATGTTCCTAATTTCATGGGGAGTCTTTCATGCAATTCTAGCTAAAGAAATCAAAGAACATGAGAATGGCCATACTGGGTCAGACCAATGTTCTGTCTAGACCAGTATCCTGCCTTTTGCCAGTGCCAGATGCTTCAGAGGGAATGAGCAGGACAGGGCAATTATCTTGTGATCTATCCCCTGTGGGCCAGTGACAGCATTGGTAGGCAGAGAATTGGAAAGATCCAGAGCATGGACTTACATCCCTGACCATTTTAATAGCCATAGATGAACTTCTTCTTGAACTTATCTAATTTTTTTTACACCTTTTATTATTTTGGCCTTCACAGCATCCCCTGGCAATGAGTCCCATGGGTTAACTGTGTGTTGTATGAAAAAAAAATCCTTTCATATGTTTTTTTTACCTCTTGCTTATTAATTTATTTGGATGAGCCCTGATCCTTAGCTAAACTAATAGGCTGGTGTGTCTTCTACCTCTTTAGAAGCTGTGAATTTAAATTAAATGGACTGGACAATGCAGAGGAGATGGTTTGGGAAGACTTGGGTGTGGAAGAGTTGTTCATGTCACCCTACAAAGAGTAACTAGGGTGGTGGAAACCAGTTGTCCAGTTAACACACTGCTCATGTCAGGGCATGGAGTCAAAGCTGCACATCATAGAAATACCCAGGTTACAGGGCCCACAATCAGAGAAACCCATACCAGTTTGGGTGAAGACCCAGATCCCAACAATACTCCTTTACCAAACATGTTTTTCCTCCTTTTGCTTCTGTTTTTCTCTTGATGGTTATTTTGTAATCCTACAAAGTTAATAAAGAGAACAAGAGACCTGGTCAAATTTTAACTGACAGAACTGTCTTCCAAAATAAATGTTAATTAGATTCAATCAAATAATTTGTAAGATCATATTGACTTTGTCAAAATTTTCGACATCCGATTATCAAAACTTTCCATTTTGATAAATGTGAAGTGCTTCAGCTTGACTTTGGGTATATCCACACATGTCCTTTAAATTGAAATAACACATGTTATTTTGATTTAAAGACAGACAGGTCCACACAGCTTTTTCTTATATCAAAATGAGGAGCTCCCTCATTTCGCTATAAGAGAATCTCATAGTGATATAGTAAAACCTAGTTTTAAATCTCTCTGATGCTTAAATCAAAATGGTCAAATCAAAATAACATGGTTTGAACGTGTTATTTTGCAGCAACCATTATATTGATTTAAGAGTGGTTTGACCTTCATCCTCCCAAAGTGCACAGCTCCAGGATGGAGGAAGTGGCTTGTCTCTGCCTGTCAGCATGCTGCCAGCATTGCAACAGCAACAGCACAGCCATGCAGTGGCTCACAGGACAGAAGAAGAGCTCCTATGTGGACTCACGAGGCATGCCTCTGCCTCCTGGAGGTTTGGGGGACAGAGGACATCCTCTCCTGGTATAGGGCCAGGCACTGGAACCGGGATATGTACTCAGATATTGCCAAGGCACTATCCACCCAAGGGCGAACCTGTACCACACAGCAGGTGCAAGCTAAAATCAAGACTCTCAGGCAGGACTATGCCCAGGTGAGGGAGGCAAGGCAGCTCTGGGGGACAGTGAGCAACATCAGCTGCCCCTACTATCCGGATCTTCATGCGTTCCACGGTGAGGAGCTCACCGGGCTGCCAGCTGAGACCCAAGACTGTGCAGAGCTGCCCCCCCCAGGACACAACCCTGGAAGGAGATTTGACAGAGGCTGAGATGTCCCCTTACGTAGGTGAGCCCAGCCGCCCCAGGGTAAGCATGCCACGTGCTGCAGCTCCAGTGGGCCCTGAGCTCTTCCCCGCCTGGGAAGAGGGATGCACCCCCCCCCAAGAAGAGGAGGAAGAGAAGGACATTGAGGAGACACCCCCCGCCAAAGAGGAGCCAGGCAAGAGGCACCTGTTGGTGAATGTTGCCCCCTCCCTCCATTCAAGCTGGAGTGCCTCTCCTGGTGAACAGGTAGTGCGGCAGGGCTGGGGCCAGGGAAGGGAAGTGTCCTGGAGACAGGGAATCCTCAAGGCTCTCCCGTGGGGCATGAAACCAGGGGCCATGTGGCAGGGGGACCCGACCCAAGCGGGACATGAGGAGGATGGGGGGAACCAGGGCTGATAGTGGCAGGGACTGCAAGCATAGAGCCAACAGCAATGGCACATGCCCACAGGATAGAGCAATGGCATGGGGCAGGGTTGCCTACTGCCCACCACCACGGGCACCATGCCAAAGCCAGGCTACATGGCGCAGCCACATGTGCCTTGAGGGGTGTGTCCAGTGGGACACAATCCCAGACACGGGCGGACTGAAAGCCCTCATCTACCAGCCTCTGTCAGGCTGCCCATAGCACTAGCAAGGAAGCTGGATGAGACTAACCCCAGTGTTTGCTTCTCTCCAACAGCATACACAGCCAGCTGGCTGCCTGGAGCTGGGAGCCTGGTAACCACACCCTGGCTGGAGGAGGAGGACCCACAGGACCAGGGATGAGCTGCTCCAGGAGATCCTTGGCCATGGCAACGGGGCAGACGAGGACACACACGCATGAGAGAAGCAACTGTCCAGTCAGCATGACCTCACAACTGGACTCCTGCATAGCTCAGCTGCCTTAGACAAGCACGTTGTCACCACCCTGGAGCACCAGAGTCAGGCTGTGGTGGCGCTGAGCATTGCCAGCCTGCAGCACATTGCAGACTCCCTTGCCCCACCAGCCACAGAGGGAGTGGCCTGTGCAGAGGCCATTATCCCTCACTGCCGGTGAGCCTGGGCCTAAGGTGGGCATAGACAAGGCCAGGGCATGCCCTCACAGCACACCGGGACACACCCCGCCCTAAGTCTTCCCAGCCCAATATTCTCCATACCACCACCCACACCTCCATTTTCCCAGTTGGCCCTGCCTCCCCAAACTCCCAATCCTCACATCACCCCTGAAGCCCCTCAGGAATCCCCCCACCCCTTTATAAATAAACCACAGAAAACTAGCGTGATTGTTGTGTGTCCTTTTATTCAGTAGTACTTGGGACAGGGGTGGGGGGGGTTGGGGCTCGGTCACAGGCAGGATGGGGGAGGAGATGGTGAGTGGTGCCAGGCCCGGCCTTCTGTGTTCCTCTGCAATGAATAGGTGCTTTCGGGCCTCTTGCACACTCGCCACCCTCCGATGGGCTCGCTTCCTGGATGGCACAGCCTCAGGCTGCTCAAAGAATTCAGTGAGGCGTGCAGCTTTGGCCTCCCAGGTGTAGGCCACCTGCTCTTCCCACAGCTCGCAAAGGTTATACAGAGCCACTCAGGCACTCACCACCTCTGCCATGGTCTCTGCAGTGAGGTGGAGGTAAGTGAAGAGACACTTCCACCAGGCCTTCAGCCTCCTGCAGGCACCCTCAACCACCTGACAGCAGTGGTTCATCATCTCATTAAACAGCTCCTGCCTGGCATCAAGGTGTGCAGTACATGGCCTCATCCCCAACAAGGAGGACAGGCACTTGCATGTCCCCAAGGGTGATGTCGTGTCTGGGGAAAAAGGTGCCTACCTCCATGCCCCTGTACTCTGCAGAGGTCCAAAGGGCCTGGGCATCATGTGCCCTCCCCAGCCCAGCCACCTGACATAACTATTTACAAAGATGACCCAGTGGGCCACCACGGCCTACAGTATCATGGAATGGTACCCCTTTCTGTTGTGGGACTCTGCATCCCAGTGCCCGGAGGCTCTCACAGGGAAGTGAATAGCATCTAGAATGCCCACATAATTTGGGAAGCCGAGGGTGGCGAGGCCAACCATGGTGTCCCACAGGTCTCCTGGGGTGACGAGGCAGGGCAGCAGGACCACTTTGAGGGACATGCAGATCTTCCAGAGGACTGGCGCAACGGTAAACCTCTTGATGCCGAAGAGGTGGGTGATGGGTCTAAATGATTCAGGAGTTGTCATCTTCCACAGAGCCACAGCCAGTCTCCTACCCTTTGGGATGGCAGGCCTCATGCAGGTGCTCCTGTGCTGCAGCCAGTTCAGCAACCAGATGGTTAAAGGTCTGCCTGGCCATCTGGAGTTTCCGCTGCCACTGACCATTGTCCCACATGGCTAGGACTCTTTGCTGCCACCAGCCTCTGCTGGTGTCGCATGCCCAGACTTGATGGGGAATGCAGGGGGAACATTGCAGCATGCAGGGCCTGCATTGTAGAGATCCATGGCTCTGCCTCGTCACTCTCACAGTCCAGGAAGACAGTGCTCCAGAGCACCAGGGTGCCTTACAGGCTTGGCGAGGGCCTGGGCAGCACTCTTCCATTGTATGCAAGCAGGCCTGGATCCATGCCTGTCTCCCTCAGCATCCTTCCAGCCAAAATGGACAGAGGGCCAAGCTCATGTCCTCTTTTTATGGACTTGGCAGAGAGCATGGTCCTGGCAGGGGGCCCTGTTGCCACACCTCCCATGATGCCCCCCCCCCCTCCCAAATCAAACTAGCAAGTCCTGTCCATGGACATGCTGGTTTGTTTTCAGGTTCTAGTAGGGACCTGCTAAATTGATTTAACTTAAATTGATTTAACAGCAATTTTATTAAAGCAATTTAACTTAAATCGCTTTAACTGTCTAAGCATGGATATAGCCTTGTTGATTACATTCAGTTGTGCAGCAATTTCACTTTGTTAAAGATTTTTCTTTGATTCATGACTAAAGAAACTGCTGAAATGTTGAGTGTCCCACAGAACAGAAATTCAAAACTTTTACTAGTTCTAGGAAATGATGACAAATCTGGAGGTGAAATTGTGGTCACATTCAGGACAGTGGGACAAGGACTTCACACATGGCTGGGTTTGTTGTGGTCAAATATGTTATGAGGTACTGTATGAATCCTATGTTGACATTATGCATTAAAAAGCAACTCTCTTGTATATATATCATAGAACATTTTAATTTATTAAACTGCTGGTAGGTGTTTTGTATAGGCTACATCACAAATATATAAGTTACTGTACATAGTACAATTGCAGAGCTAAATAATACACAGCAGCAGAGGGATGTCAAGAAAAGAAAATAGGTTTTTGGGGTTTTTTTTGTTGTTGTTGTTTTTTTTTTTTAGCTAAGAATTAAAATAACATGGAGTGTAGCAGAAGATTATAAAGGAAAATGTTTATCAGGCCCTTTCTACATTTAAAACTTAGGTTGACCAAGCTATGTCACTCCCTGCTGTTGTAAATGTTTGGAAACTGATCACCACAATTATATTGCCCAAACACCCAGTCTAGGGTGACCAGCCTAGCTTCTGCCTCTTGGGGATGTGATGCCTACATTGATGGAAAACTCCTTCAACTAATGAAGGAAGTATACACTAGTTCTACAGTGGTGTAGTTTCAGGGTTGCAGCTGTGCATCGTAGTGTACACATAGCCCAAGACTGTGAACTTAGATGATATTTGAGGTAATGGGGAATGGTGTGGGGAGAGGAAAACTGGCAGAGTGTCCAACACCACTCTGCTGAATTCTAGCACTGGTCAACGTTTCTGAAATTTTCACAATGCAAACCAACTTTAAAAAAAACACTCTTTTTTTTTTTATTGGACATTGATTTCAACCACTTTATGGATTGGCCGTTTAAAGTGCGCTGAAATTTTAACTATAAGTTTTGGGAAAAAAATTGAAAATGTTTAATGAAACATTCTCTTCATTTTTATCCAGTTCTGGGGGGGTATGCCAACACTGGAGGCTCTGTTAAGTCAACTTAAAGTTGACCTTGTTAAGTCCACTTACAGCGTCCACACTGGCAGGTGCTAGGTCAACTTAGGTGTTGTGCATTGTGGGTAGCCATCCCACATTGCATCAGAGAAGTTCCCCCAGCCATTCCTATAAAATAGGAAGAAACCACAGCACCCTCCCCATGTACCTGGCTAGATGGAGCCTGAGGAGGTCCTGGACCACAATGGCAGGATGGTGATCCACACCTGCCATCTACTGGCCAGCCTTCTTCTGCTTTGGCGCAGGCTCCACAGGGCAGCTGGCAGCTCAGGAGCAGGCTGAAGCAGGCCAACCCCGTTGCCAAACCTGGGAGCTGGCGCACTCTAGGTGCCCTCTGTGCACTGGCTCATCTGGACATGGAACACCAGCAGTGACTGGTGGGGCCGAATCATCCACACCACCTGGGACTACAGCCAGTGGTTGCAGAACTTATGCATGAAGAAGAGCACCTTCCTTGAGCTGGCCACAGTTCTGCAGCGCACTGACACCCAACCCCATTCCCACCCTACCCATGGACAAGTGAGAGGTTGTTGCCCTTTGGAAACTCGCAACTCTGGACTCCTACCATACAGTAGCCCACCAGCTTGGGATCAGCAAGTCCAAGGGGGGGGGGGGCTGTCCTGAGGCAGGTCTGCATGGTACTTAACAGGGTCCTGCTAGGCCACATCATGACCCCAGCAACCTACAGGACATCCTGGATGGCTTCACCGGAGGCTGGATCCCCAGCTGCAGGGCATCGTGGATGGCACCCACATCCCCATTAGAGCCCTGGACCACCGGGTTGCAGCCTACATCAACTGGAAGGAGTACTACTCCTTGGTCCTGCAAGCCCTCGGCCTATACCAGCACATGCAGGTGGGCACCATCTTCCCCGCGCACACCATCACCATTGGGGATGTGCAGATGTCCGTCATCATCCTGGGGGATGCTGCCTATCCCTTGCTGCCTCGTCTTATGAAGCCCTACAAGGCCAATCTGGATATCAGCAGGGACCTCTTTAATTGGAGGATTAATGACTGCCGCATGGTTGTCAAGCTTGCCTTCTGCCATCTGAAGGAACACTGGCGGGCCATCCTGACTCACCTGCAGCTCAGCAAAGTGATCATCCAGGAGGCCAAGGCTGAATGGCTCACGACTGAGTTCCAGCAGCCTGATGATATCATGCCACGGACACAGCGGGCCCAGCAGTGAGTGCTGCTGCTCCAGGACACACTGAGGGCCCATGTTGTCAGTGAGCAGCACTGTAGGGCAAGACCGCTAGGCATCATACCACACCTACCCACCCATCCCTGCTTCCCCACCCCTACTCCCACCCACCCATACCCCTGTGTTCGCAAAACAATAAAAAGCAAAAGACATGTTATAACACTCTATAGGCCTTTTATTCGTGGGAGGATCTGAGGGTGGGAGCTGAGAGGGGTGGGAGCTGTGGGGGGCTGGAGGGAGTGAGGGGGTTTGGAAGGAGTAAGGATGGAGACCCATCCACCCCATATCCTGGGCCAAGGATGCAGGTCTCCTGCAAGGTACTTGAAGACATGGGCCACTCATGCCAGGCCCTCAGGTCTGCCTCAGCCCACGCTGTGATCCAGAGCTGCTCTGTGAAGAGCTTGTGCCATGAGCAATGCCCCCTCTTCTTCCTCCTCAGAGCTGGCTGCACCCCAGGATTGCTGCATGTCACAGGCTCAGGATCTGCTGGAAAGCAGCAAAGCACAGAGTTCCTCCCATTTGGTTGTGCAGTCCGACAGCAGCTGCTGTCCCATGACCATTCCCCAGGCTCCCAATCCCTGTTCTTTGGGACAGGCATCCCTCGGTACACACCACCATGCTCTGCTGCACAGGTCGGGTGCAGTGCCCATAGTGGTGAGCCTCAGGAAGCCCTGCCCTGGAGGTCTCTCCCGTGGCCA
The DNA here is from genome assembly GCA_007922195.1 of Podocnemis expansa. Taxonomy (NCBI): domain Eukaryota; kingdom Metazoa; phylum Chordata; order Testudines; family Podocnemididae; genus Podocnemis; species Podocnemis expansa. The sequence goes on along the minus strand of ML681966.1, from coordinate 43,722,945 downwards.
CATGCCACTGGTGTTGGGTGCATACAGTCTGGCCTTGGTCCCATCTACCGTTCCCCCACCCCGTCTCTAGACACACCCCTGCACCACTCGGCTCTGAGTCCCCCCTGCCACACGGCCCCCTTCCCCTCAGCCTGTATGGGAGGGTCTCTGTGCCCCCCCCCCGGATCCTGCCTGTTCCTGGGCTGTGTCCCCCCCACAGTCCCTGTCCCCCACGTCTGCACCAACATGCCCACAGGGGGGAGCACTCACTGGGTACGTCTACACTATGTGTTTAAGTCGACTTAAGGGCCCTTAAGTTGACTTAAACAGAGCCCTGTCTACACTGCAGGGCAATAAAGTCAACTTTAGGGTCCAGTAAAGTCAATTTTATAAGGTCCACTTATAAAGTTGACTTTACCGTTAAGTTGACTTTATTAAGTCAACTTAAGGCATGTGGACTCACTATAATGAAGTCGACTTAGTGCAGTGGGGGGCCACTAAGTCTACTTTATAAAGTTGAATTAAGCCAGGACACCCATTTAAATTTGACTTTATAAAATCGACTTAATATAGTGTGGACTCAGTAAGTCGATTTAATAAGGTCTACTTAAAGTCAACTTTAATAAGTCGACTTAATAAAGTCGACTTAGCTTTTACAATGTAGACATAGCCACTGGCAGGTGCAGCAGGGGTCTGTTGCGATATCTCCTTTCCTGGGTCATCTTTGGCAGGGGGAGCCTTCTCCTCTGTGCCTGGGTCCGGCACTGAGGCAGGGATCAGCTCTGGACTGGCACTGTCCAGGCCACTGAGGTGCCCTGCAACTGGGTGATGGTCTCCTCCTGGTCCAGTACCACATTCTTGTCCACCGAGCTTGCTTCGTTTTCATCACATGGGGGACTCACTGGAGTTGATGATGTGGGCTGGCAGGCTGTTGCTTTCTCGCCCAAAGAAAGAGTCCAGCTCTTTTAATAGCAACAGCTGGTGGTGGCTGCCCCCTAGCAGAGCATGGCCTCCTGGGCATTTTGCTAGCCCTTGCAGAGGTCCTTGATTTTCATCTTCACCTGCTGGGTGTCATGGGTGTGCCCCTTCTCTACCAGGCCATGAGAAATGGAGCTGTACACTTTCCGGTTGCGATGGCTGCCCTGTAAGCAGGAATGCACAGCCTCGTCCCACCAGATGGTCAAAAGCTCCAGGAGCTCCTGGTGGCTCCATGCCAGGGCCTGCTTTCTGCACTGGCTCTGTGTCTGTGTGTTTCCAGACTCAGGCCTAGCCTGCTCTGGGGAGCAAGGTGCGGTGGGCTTTGTCCTACCCTGTAACTGGTCAGAGTAGGCTCTTCCTGCTGGCCAGGGAGTGTGGGAGGGGGGTCTGGAGGCCAGTTAAGTCAACTTAATGCTAATCCCCATCTACACTGACACAAATTAACTTAATAAGGTTGATTTAATGCTTAAGTCGACCTTCCTCAGTGGAATTATTAAGTCGCCTTAAGGCAGTTCTTAAGTTGACTTTATAAAGTATCAATGTGGACAGACCATTCTTTAGGTTGACTTAAGGAAGGTTAAGTCAACCTAAGTCTCCAGTGTAGCTGTACCCTACTGTCTTATACCTAGTCTCTTATTTCACTGTTCATTACATTCTCATTTTTTGGATGTGCATGGAAGGAAGATTTTGCTTTGAGAATTATTTCTGAGATGCTCTTCTTCCTATGAAAATATATTCTCATGTAAAAAATATTATGTAACCATTTTAGGGCTTGGCTACATGCTGAGTGACTTATCACAGTACCCTTTGCAGTAGTAGAATATTAAATCACACTATGGAACCTTCACTGCTCTGTAGCAGTGTGAACATGGACTGTTCCTGTGCAGAAAGCTGGAGCACTGTAGGTTCACAGCCTATGTTCCTGCTCAGTAACTTGCCATATAAACAAATCCTTAGATTCTCTTTGTGGGTTTGAGAGTAAGAGCTAAACAAGCTGGGAGACAGTGAGGTACAAAACCAAATGATTTTCTAGAAAAGGATATCATAGTTTGAACATTAGGTGGCATGTTGTGTGTACTCAGTCCCGTAATATGGAGACATGTTGCCCTGAGCCAGTGTTCATTTTGTAGACTCAAATTTTGAATGAAAAAATTGCACTTCCAAAAAAGGACCCAGGAATTGACCTAGATCCATCTACATGCCAGTATTTCCAAGATTTCTTCTACTTTGAATGTTCTGGGCAGTGCATTTGTGCATGGAGTTTTCACATGAGAATAATCTCATGCCAAATGTTGTAAGTAAACATGGAGGATTCTAAAAGCATAGCAGGATTAATTTCTTTGCCAGGTGGCTGAATATTGCCAAGCTGGGATGGAGGTAGGAGTTATGGAAGAGATGAGTAGGAGGGAAATAAACTAAAATTATAAGCAGAAAAAGGATATTGAAAATTGCCTTTTGTTGTATATTAGAATATTAAGGCCCTGCTAATTGTGAACATAGTTTTAAAGGCAAGAGGGAACTTAGTTTGAGAACCAATTATTAATCAAGCTGAGTACATGGGAGACATCATTTATAAGCCATTGGGGCTAATTTCTGCACTCCCACTGATGTAAATCTAAAGAAACTGTCTTCAATGCAACTTAACTACTATTTATTTTATTTTATTTTATTTTATCAATGCGCAAATGCAAAGACATTTGGGACTTTGTGCTAGCCATTGTGTAAATAAATACAAAATAAGGCAGTATCATCATTATTTGCTATCTAGTATTTTGATTCAGCAACATATGTGCGAAAGTCTGAAGAAAACTCTTGGAATATTACCGTCTTAAGAATATGCTTAATTATAAGCAGGTAGGGTAGTCTGGCTGACTGCAATAGCTAGATATGGGATGAAATAGACAAGATGGAGAGAGGGTGGGAGAAAGGGACATAACACACAAGCAAAGTTATATTTAGTATGTTAATTTTACTTTGTTTTCTGTTACTCATCTTTTTCAAGTGAAACAGATAAGTTAATAGGAGCAGAAGAGTGGCAAAGACAAGGGAAAGAGAAGAAAGACATTGCAAGTAGAGATAAAAGAAGACAAAGGAACATGGACACCAAGCAGAGTTAAGCTGAAAGAGGAGTGCCTGGAGGAGGCCAGAGCAAATAAGTCAATTAATAGAAAATAATGTCCTGAACTTCAATATCTGAATTTGGCACAGATTATTCTCTTAAATGTTGCCTGATATGATACATGCATATAGTAATTAAAAAAAAAAGACAGTTTATAGAACAGGGCCATCAAATTCCACTTTTATTGTGTAAATGATGTATCTTGCTGTTACTTTTAGAGTACTGTAATCTTACTTTAATGAACTATCTAAGGCAAATAACATCAGAGACTTAGTTCTTAACCTGTTACTGAGCCCTATTCACAATTTTATAATTCCTATTAAAAGATCTCCTGTGAAGAGGCAGCAGATACTGTTTCCTGTGCTAATTATCTGTTCTTGTACTTAATCATCTGAAGAGACTATGCAGGTCAATTTGTCTGTATCTCAACCCTCCTCTTCATTCCCACCACAGTTATCAATTAAGTCTTTCCTCAGACTAAGGAATATACTATGATGTCAGACTAAGAAATGTACTATGATGTAATATACATTAAAAGGCATTGACTGGGTATAGCCCATGCATCATGTCTACATATAATTAGGGCCCTACTAATTCTATGGCTAAAAGAAATGTGTTGTAAATAGTGAAATATGCCCCGCACCATGTGAAATACAGATCTTTCTTGCTGAGATCTTTTCACTACTTCAGTTCAGGGCATCCTGGCTCTGGATTTTTCTGACAATGGGATTTGGGGCTTCTACCTCATGACCCCTGCCACTGGGGCTCAGGGTACCATAGACTGGGGTTTTAGCTCCATGGCCTCTGCCAGGGCTCAGGGCACCCATTTTTCCAGGAACCCCAAAATGTCTAGGACCCTTGCATACTGTCTACAATAGTTGGCAGGAGCAACCTCCATGATTTCCTTTTGAGTGGGGAGTCCCGTGGGTACAACGCCATGAAATTTTAGACATAAATATCTGAAATCATGAAACTGATCAGTACAACAACCCTCTTGCTGTGAAACTGACCAAAATGGAATGTGAATTTGATAGGGTCTTAAATATAATCCTCAACTACTCTAAATCTTCATAGTTCACTAAAAGCTTTGTATAAATGGTTACTCTTTCCCCTCAAATTGTGTGCATTTCTATATAGAGGTGGTTGGAAATTTTTGACTAAATTGTGTTTGTCTGTTTGCTTGTTTTGACCTGGGTGGGGGAAAGATTCTGATTTATCCAAAGTGAATATCTTCACATGAAAGGGTCAGATGCAGTTACTCTTGAATTGGGAAGCTTTCTTGAGTCCTGAGTGGAATTCGTGGTCTGAGAGAGAGAGAGAGAGAGAGAGAGAGAGAGAGAGAGAGAGAGAGAGAATACCTAGAATAGCCAATCACCTAGAAAGAACAAAAGTGGGTCTCCAGTCCAGTGGATAGGGTATTTGCTTAGGATTTAAAAGAGTTGGGTTCAAATTCCTAATCCAATAAATGTTTACTAAAAATAGAGATTGATAGGGATTCACACAGAGTTATGTTAGGGCATTTAGGTGAGGTGTAGTAGACCTGACTTCAAGTCCCTGCTCTTAATCAGGCAAAGCATGGCTTCACTGTGATATAGGCATTTATTTTTATTAAGAAAATCCATTGGTACAAAAACAGAAAAGAAGGAAAATGTCAAAAATTATTTGTATTAAACCTCTTACCTATTATAAAATGTTCCCTAGATCTTCAGAGACAAGTCACATGGGTGGGAGGGAAAAGATAACATTTATTTCTTTCTGAAGACTATAAAAGAAAACAATGTTTGTGAGAGTCTACTACAGGGCTAGGTGCCCCTGACATGTGTCTCATTCAAGCGAACTCAGAGCAGTGTGCAGCACCTTCTGTGGTGGCTTCTTTTGGGGGCAGCTGGGGTACTGGGATACCTGCCCCACCAATGCCCAAGGCATGCTATGTAAAGAAACTGCCTGTGGTGGCTGCTAGCCACACTGTGCTACCACCAAAAGGAGTCATTCCAGGCAGCTTCTTACTATGGAGTTCCTAGAGACCCCCCAAGAGGAGCCACTCCAGCTTCTTTCTGTGCCACCAAGAGGAGTTGCTCCAAATAACTTCTTTCCACAAGCAACTCCTTTCAGCATGTTTATATGTATATGTATACATGAACCAGGTCCCTAAAACTCGAATGGAAATTTCTAACTATGAAGTTATAAGGAATCCAGATTTTCCATGACTGTAGTTATTATTATAGCATGTTTCACCTAAATAAATGTACACATTTTTTCCCTAAAGTCATCCTTAAATGAACTATATTTAGTTATTGGGTTTTCTGAAGACCTTATGGAACATATCAGAAAGATTCTATGTTCTTTTTCCATTCCTATCCATCAAGAAAAATTAGGTACTTTCAAAAATAATCCAAAACAATGATATGTGTATAATATGGTCACCGGGGAATGCTAATATTATAGGGTGAGTGTTAGCAATAAATCAAGGATTCTGAATGAGAAATAAGAACTGCTTGGGCTAGTTAATAGGCAAAGTTTGTTCATTCAGGGTATGGCCACACTCACTGTTTAAATCAAAATAACGCTGGTTATTTTTATTTAAAAAATGGTAGGTCCACACGATGTTCCCTTATTTTGAAATGAGGAGCTCCCTCATTTTGATATAAAGAAAGTTATATCCATATAATAAAATCTGGTATTATATCAATATGATGGTTAAATCAGAACTGTTATTTCAAAATAATACAGTGTGGATATGTTATTTCAATTTCACTGTTAAATCAATTTAACACTTTTTGCCCTTCTATTTCCCAGGTTGTTTCTTTCTTCTATATATTGTGTGGGGGCCTGGCCCTTCTAGGGGGCCATGTCTCCCATCATGCCTCTCTCCTAAATTGAAATAGCAAGTCCTGTCCATGGACATGCTATTTTGATTTGAGTTTCTAGTGGGGACCTATTAAATCGATTTAACTTAAATCGATTTAATGATTTTATATCAGTTTTATTAAATCAATATAAGTTACAGCGATTTAACTGTTTAAGTGTGGACATAGCCTCAAAGAGTTACTGGGATCTGAAATAGTCTGTTGGAGGAGGCAGTTGAAACTTCACACACCAAAGACATGAACATGAATGGATGCAATATGTTGATTTAATATTCTGGGCACTTTATTGATGGCTGTTCCATTTTTGTGCTTCTTGTTCAACACGTAATGCATCATTAGAAATTTTTAGCACATTTTATTGCTACTTTAATAGAGCTGGCTTAATTATTTTCAGTAGAATAGTTTTCCATTAGAAAATGAGGCTTCTTTGAAATATTTTGAGGTAAGATGATGATTTCAAGAAAAAATATTAAAACTCTGCTTTCTTCTGTATCATTTCATTTGATAAACCTGAAACATCTGTTTTAATTAAAATCTACTCTTAACAGTTATGTGAAATATATTGTCAAATTTATGGCTGTCCTAATGATTGAAGGGGTGTTCATGAAAGTCTATAACCAAAATTAAATCAAACTTAAATTGCTGATTTTTCTTGCTAATGTTTTCTCCTTTTTTTATAACCTGACAATATTTATGTTATTTTTTTCCTTGGGCTATAAATCTTTTAGAAGACAATAAAGAAAGAATTTATTCTTTAAAAAAGAATAAAAGAGAGACATGTCAGGAGTGTTTCAGTGAGCTAGGAGTGCTTCTTAGATCTCTAGAAGACCTGAAGAGCACTTGCCATATGAAACCACTTCACTGTGGATGTGCTGGAAGGGATTTATGGAGAGAGTTGAAGTGAAAGTCAAACATCTCTCAAACTGTATTATTGTATAAGACTCTTGGATAGAAACTCAATTGTCCCATTTAGGTACAGCCCTGCATGGGCACAACTCAGTACTGAACTACTCCAGCACCATTTTCAGAAAGTGAAAATCTACCTATCTCTCTCAATTTCTGTAACTCAGAAGTGGCTTGATTGGTTACCCTCAGACTTTGGAGGGTAGCAGTATCCTCTTGCCAAAGAGCAAGTGCAGTTTCAGTCTGAAAGGAAAATTTTCTTCCATCTAAATTGGTGTATGGACTATCGAAATCTGACTTAATAGAACCTGTTACCACATCTAGTACCAGAACTGTACAGTATTTATATAATCATTTTGGAATAATCTTTTGACTTTTAAAATGAAATTGTTCCAACAATGTGTACCCTCTTGTGTTCATTTTTTTGTGAATGATCAGGGAAATAAGGATTGTTTGAGAAAGTCAGTTTTAAGCCTATGCTCTATTAAACAATGCACACATGACTTGAAGGTGACTACCATTTTACAGGAAAAAAAATATGGTTTTGAAATTTGTTTTCATTAGAACAGAAACAATACTGAACGTTTTTTCTGCAAAAGTAGAAATTATATCAAAAAGTCAGTTTTTGATCAAAGTCTAGTTTATTTTATATAGGAAACACTTTGTGCATGACCTTATGATTAAGATATTGGGCTAGGATGTAGTAGACTCAAGTTCCTGCTCAAGGGCAGAATTTTTCATCTCTTGCTCACTCAGATTCAGGCAGAGTGGCAAATACTTGAACCTTGGTTTCCTTCCTTCTGTAGAGTCAGATCAGAAGGCTGTAGAGTCTGATTTCAGCTAAAATGTTCCAGCCTCCCACTGCTTATTGCAAACTTAAACTTGTTGTATCTGTATAAATAAGTGAAGTTGTTATTTGCTATAATCAAGACATTTTCTACTGTGTCGCTATATATGTGTGCGTGTTTACATACACACACAAACACATGGGTACAAACATCCCATGCCAAGCTCATTTGAATTCAAAGATAGTACATATTACTCAAATCTAATTTTGCTGGTAGACAGGTGAACCCATTCCTGTCATTTCCAGCCCTTTATATGTGGTAGAAAGAGGCCTACTAGTTCCCCAAGAAAAAGATGTTGTTCCTTGAGTTTCATTATGGCATTAAAAAAAAAAAAGTCAGCCTGACAGTTAACTTGGAACTTCTTTATCGCTGTTAGGAAGAAATGAGAACATTGCTGGAATTATACTTCAGAGGATTCATCTCCTTGTCAGGTAGTATTTGTGTTTCTGTTTGCTTTTAATGTGACATTTTTGTACTGGTAGGTTTATTATTTCCTGTATGAAGAGACTGACTATCATTTCCATTAAGGTTACATCACACTGGCCACATACTGGGGCTTTGAAGTGAGTGCAGAATACAATTACAACCTCTTTAAAGCAGTGTAAAGTTACATTAGCATAAATGAAATTAAGGCTTAAAGTGTTTCTGCATGTGTATATTTTTATGTCTTCCCTAAGTGCAGTGAAACAATGAAAATGTGAAAACATAACAATGAGAAACTTATCTTTTAATCAAAATTATTGATTTGTAATTGCACAAAATCTTTTTTAGATGTTGGCAGATAACTTATTTTGTCTTTTTTGCTTCTCTCACCTAGTTGTGAAGGAAAGTATTTAATATTTTTACTTTGACACTGTGCTGTTTGATTCTCCACAAAACTTATAAAAGCAATCCAGCTTGCGATACAGTCAAGGCACATGCTAGTTTTTCATGATCTAGTATCTCTTTTTTGGATGTATCTTGAAAGCAGAATTATTCAAACTTTCATTGTTTCTTATTTTTCTTATATTCCTAAATCATAAATTGACGTAGCTTGGCTTAGACCACAGTCTTCACAAAAACTATATATTACAGGACAGAGGTTTTTTAACTATTCTATTAACTTTAGGCAAAGCTGCTTCAAGTAACTTGGGGGTAGCCATGAGCTAACTCTGTTAAAGAAAAACATGATTTGAGCTATTAGCAGTCTAGTTTGATTGGAAGACTGTCTATTTCCAGTGACAATGTCTATGGGGAAGACAGTAATTCCATCTGCACTATCACCAAAGACTTTAAATCTTCAGCTTCAAAGTTCTAAAATAATCTTACAGATGTCTTTACCTCATTATGTGGTTACTGGGGGATTGTCTCATCTGGTGTACTCTGCAACCAGGTGTACCTTTAACAAGCAATCTGGCATTAGCCTTCTGTTTCTATCACTGGAAAGCACAGAATTGTTATATATCACTGGTACTGTTAATTACACTGCTGTGCTAGGCATCATTAAAGCTCAGAATGCTGAAAGGTATATCAGGAGGATTAGTTTTTACTTAGGTGAAACTGGTTTTAACAGTGCAAGAAATCTGTATTAAGTAATGACCATTTTTTGCAATGAACCTATGCAGCAATATATCTTAAAGATGAGAGATGTTTTATCTTAAATCTCATTGTTCTAAATAAATTTACTTCTAGAAAAGTTACTGGCTTAAAGTGGGGGAAAAAAACTGTTGTGCTAAGAAAGTCTTACTGTAACAAGTTATGCTGGACCTTCTTTTGTTTCATCTCTGGGAATGCAAGATCATTAACTGAAAAATGGTCACTAGATTTGGATGCATTTCACATGACAATCTGAAAACCACATGCTTTTGTGATAGAGAGGCTAGATGACTGAAATGCAGTCTATCATCTGTCATTTGCATCCCCTAAAAATTGCAAATCCTCACTATGTTACAGGTTCCCAAACTTTCCAGTAAAACGGCACACTTCAATGAGACAAACAATTCCGTAGCACACGCACCTTTTTTTTCAGCTGAATTGATTGCTCATAAACATCATATTTACTTATGTTTATTGTGGTTACAGTATTACTAGAGAGGTTTGCAACATAGTGCATACAACAAGCTAAAGAATGATCAAATGTATTTATGGTTCAAATATACCAGAAAAAAATACGTCTTCTAAATTTTGCCCTTTAGTCACCTGTGTTTAGAATGTTCACATTTTGGAATCAAGAGACTGATAGCTCACTTTTAATTCTGATGATTAATTTTCACAAATTTTATGAGTTGGATAGAATATTGTTTAAAATGAAACAATGTTTGTTTTACACTTATTTTCATTACCTTTGTACAAAATTTCACAGCACACTTGGACAGTTCTCATAGCACACCAGTGTGCCATGGCACACTGGTCGAAAACAACAGCAATATGAGCCCATAAACATTCCCCAGATGTTGCTTTGATCTATCCAACACATGAAACATTGTCTGAAATCGGACCGCTTTGATTTGTGTTCCTTTGACCAAAACCTCAGGTTGGAATCAAGTTCCAGATATCCCTTACCCTGCACTATTTCTCCTTCGATGTTGACGGGTTTTGCACTTTTGGGGCTGAATAAGATAATTAGAACCTGATGTTTAATAATCAGATATGCCTTTTCGTATCAAAGTCTTTAAAATAATAATTTGCAGTTGGCATGTGAAACCTATTTTGTGCAATGTTGCTAGGGGCAAATAAAACTGCATCATCCCTGAACAAAATGGCTACCTACTTGGGTTTCTATAACTTTAGTAGTAGTAATAGTAGTAGTTGTATGTATTAGTTGGCCTCATGCTCAACCCCTAACGTGGAGAAGCAGTGAACTGTTTTTCCTTCAGTCCCCTCTCTTTCATCTGGCGGGTGGGTGGCCATACCAAGAGCTCCACTGTCATAGCCTTCCTGGTCACTGGAACACACCATCCTTCCCAAAGTGTAGCACAGACCCCAGTAAGTTTACTTTAAGCCTCTTCGGTAGAAAACAGAGTGAAAAAAATCATCTATCACATGTTGTCCTTTTCTCTAGAGTAGAGACTGTTTGAATGTATATGAACGGCTGATAACAACTAAAGCATTTTAAAGTGTTTCAGTGCACAAGGCAAACTCTCCACTTTGATCCAGTTTTTGTATGGAAGAGCAGTATTCTGACCCAAGTGTGTGCTAATTATATTAAATAGAATTATTTTACTTCAAGAAAATAGCACAAATCTAATTAATAGTCTGAGAAAGCACTTTCAGTAAAACTTTTTTCAGCTAAAGTTACATTGTTTCATGAGACTGAAAATAGACCATAAATAAAATTCCAACTAAATCTATATACACATTATAGAGCCAGTTCTCTGTCGTAACAGATCTCCACAGCAGAAATGGAGCATCTGGGTTCTTAATGAACCTTTCACCAGAAGAAAAAAATAGAGCTTTGACACATTCCCTCAGTACCCCTTCTTGCCCCCCCCCGCCCCAGCTCACCCCTCCAGGCTGAAAAGAAGCGATACAATTGAAGGGACTGGCAACTGCACACCTATAGAAGCAAGGAGTTCCCTCATTCATGAGAAACTCTCTACTGGTTAAATGAGGCTGGATTAAGAATATTTTATATCAGCCAAATGCTTCAATGGGGTTAAAAAATCTGGCCATCTAATTCTTGAAAAAGTGTGTGTATTTTTGTATAGGATTAGGTGGATCCTATATAACTTGGATCTGATCATATATAACTTGTACAGGCTGTTACACCATGACCTTGTCACAGATCAGGGAATAAAATTCAGGAGCCTAAGGACTATATATGTGATGTACATCTGCATGCACACCTCTGTGTGCACACACATATATATATATATTGCTGCACCTTTTTGACCTGAGCAGCTAGTCAAAGTTTTAGACCTTGGGGATGATGAAGTTGAGAGCAGAAATTGGTGGTAGGCAGCTGTTTCTTTGATGTCATTTAGTTTATTTAAAAAAGAATATGAAAAGTGTGGTGTCTCTGAATGTATGAATGCAGAAGGAATCAAACAGCAGGAAACAACAGCTTTTGCTTACTGCACTACGAATACTCTTTTCAGCCTGCACCCTGGCCCAAAACTTTATTACAGGGTCAAACACCCTTCTTCCAGTTGTGTGCCTATCTCAAGGTCTATCCGACTTTCTGTGTCCCCTCATCCACAGACATACAAACAGTAGACAGTGGAATCTTCTGTTTGCATGGTGCTAGTTTCTGGACAGACTCTGTTAGGGATTGGTTTAGATGTGGCCTCTTAATTGTCACTTAAAACTATTGTGTATGAAGTATCTATTTGCACATCAGTTTTAACAAGCTTTTAGCTCAACCCATAATAAGGCTTCCTCAGATTATAACTCTGTCTCTGCAGAAGTGGTTTTCATGTGATAAATTGGGTGTACAATAAAAGAAAACTGTCCAAAATTATCTACAATGGCTACTGAGATGTTTATGAAAATACCAGACACTTTACTGATAAGCTTAGAAATGTCTTTGCTGTAAAAAACTTTCATTATTACTTTATTAAAATTAAATAGATGTTATAGCTAAAGGATCTGTGCAGTTGTGATGGGCCGTTCACCCCACACCAGTGTGGGTGAGGTTAAGATTGCACGAGAGAACAATTAGCATTAAATGTACTTACTAGGGAGCTAAGAGACACTCAGACTAATAAAGAATTACCCCAGCAGGAATAGGCAGGGCTTCTGTACAACCTTGCAAAGGCTGGAGGGGCCTATAGTGCAGTGAGCCTGCAATCACACTTTCTGTTATAGGTGGGAGAACAGAAGACCGAAAAAGGCAGGGTAGAAAGCAGTCCATGGAAGAAGTAGCAAGGCTGGAGATGGATAGGCCTGGTCTGCTGGTTTGAGGCTTCCTCTACTGGAACTCAGTGGAGAGGGCAGGTTCTTCTACCGGGCACTGTGAGAGTGGCATAGTCTGCACAGCAGAGATGGAAACTGCTTGAGACTTTGAGGAAAGAGACTCTGATAATACCTTGGAATGGGAGAATGATGATGACCTGACTAGAGCCTACATCATAATAAGGAGGTACTGCACCTCCACAGTAGCAGGAGAGCAGATGCAGAGCGACTGAAGCAAAGGACTGAGTGCGGAGCTTGATTTACACCTTATCCACACCTTGACACAGCATCTTCAGAGCCTTTCCCCCACCCTGGGCCTACCTCCATGTTTTCCATGCAGGTGGATGAGTGATGAGGGAGGGGCAGGACTGGCTGGTCCAACTCTGTGCAAGGGTAGCGGGGGAGAGGCTGAGATGACCAACAGTCAGGCAGCTCCAGGTGGTGGTGGGAGGAATATGCTCATCATTGTGTTCCAGCTTCAGGGATGGCCAAGGAGGTAGGGCCTCTGAGGGAAGAGAAGCAGGACCCTGGAAGAGACAAGGAGGAGCAGGAGATGGGACCGAAGTTTTGGTGCTTGGGCTGGGCACCCAAATAGGCTGGGGTCCCTGAGGCCATGTATTAATCTGCCACTGTTTAGGCTCCTCTAGGTCCCCCTGGACATATGCCCTATTTTGCTTAATTAGAAAACTGGCTGTGGCTGAGTGACCCCCAGATGGGGTGTGAACAATGGCAAGCTAACTCCCCCAGATGAGCCATTGGGCATGCCACTGAGCAGACTGTTGTGACAGCAGCATGTTTTGAAGGCTATTTACTCGGTATATGAAATGATTAATTCTTAGTTTAAAGCTTTATGGATTCTTCCCACTAAACTGTTTTTCTTTTTTTAGGCATGAAAGGATAGATCTCTTCACAGATGTGAGTGGGAAGATTGCACACACATGCTTTTAACAAATGGAAGGTGTGTGGAGCCCTCCCAAACAATGTGTATTGAGAAAATCTCACTATCAAATGAAACTCTTTTGAATTCTGCACAACGGTTATATTAGGAATATAATACAGAAGGGGTTTAAAAAACAAATCACAGCAGCTGCTAGTTTCTGCCCTCTGGTCTTTAATGACTGATAACTAGACAGCCTTACAATGTAGATTTGGATGGGGTCCTTGCTACGCAAATTCATTATGTATTGTGCACTATAATTAGTCATCAGCAATGTGTCAATATATTCTGATGGATAAAGGTAAGTAAAAGTGGTATGCTACTGTTCTTTGACAGGATGGAACATTATATATTTGTTGGGGTTTTTAAAATAGTAATTTTTGATAGATTGAATAGGCTGGGGGATCTGTCATGTGATTTACAGTCTTTTCTAACCTTGATTATTAGTATCCTGAAGCTGAGGAAATCTGCACCAAGCAGTTCCATGGAACCAATGGACATGAATGTTATCAGGCTGCTTTCTGCAGGTCCCCCCCCAAACATTTTCCTGTACTGAATGGCATTTTTTCCCACCCCCCACCTCTAGCATTCCTTGCCTCCCCTTCCTTTGTCTTTCCATCTAGTTCATCCCCTCCTAAAGTAATGCCACAGGAAGGATTTAAATAACAAAACAAAGTCAAACAACCTACAATTTTATACTAACCTGGTATTTGCAGCCATCATATTGCTCATGTGTTATATCCCATTTCCCTACTCTGTTTCTTTCATCTGTTTAGATTATAAGCTCTTTAGAGCAAGTGCTAGCTCATTCAGTGTTTGTGGGTATGTTTACACTTCAAGCCTAGAAGTGAAAATTACAGCTCAAGGAGACATACAGCATAAGGTCTGCTTAGAAGTACACTAAATATAGTTCAGCTGTGGCAGCATGAATGGCAGAAGGGGCTAGCCGCACCAAGAACATAGCCAGCTGAAGCACTATGTATTGCATCACCTAGCCCCTCCCATCGCATGTGACACCAAGGCTACACTTTATTTTAGCACACTAACTCAAGCAAGCTTATCTGGTTATGAATCCTTTGCCTGGAATTTATACTTGTAGCTTGAAGGGCACATACTGCCTGTCAGTGCCTGGCACAATGGGGCTTCCTTCTTAGTTGACCACTAAATTCTATTATGATCAATGTGATTAATAATAACAGATCATACACATCTGAGCCAATCTCAGTTGGTGTCATTTGAAGGATTTCCCAATGTGACTTTAATATGTGCTGTATCAGGCCTTGCGTTTATAAAATCTTTACTATCTAATAACCAGTGACTTATGTACCTTGAACTGATGGTATCATGCTATTCAAGACAATGAAATATTGGTGTGTTCCCAAATCTTTTGTGCCATTTTCCAAAGATACTGAATGTCCCAATAATATAGTAAACACAGATTTATGGTAAGAAGGAATATGTTTGTTTCTTCAGCTGTACTGTTTGGCACTAATGCCTGAAGATATAGGATCAGTGCAGATACACTCAAGTCAGGACCAACCCAACCATGTAGGTGAAGTAGGCAGACAGCTAGGGTGCCAGACTTTAAGGGGCCCCAATTTAGATGGAAGTGATTTTTCCCGTTTTATAATGTATATTAATATATTAACTCTTATAATAAGGAGGTTGGAGAATATGATGCCAAAGTCATAGTTCACCTACAGTGCCAAAAATTCTTTGGCCAGCCCTGCTCAGAGGTATTCTCGTTAGGCCAAGTGGGCTCCTTAACCTTTTTAGGTGAATCTGTGCCACTTTCATGACGTAACCATTGGGCCACAGCATCATGCAGGTGGCTTGCTGTAGACTAGTGGTTTGGGCACGTTATACCCTTTTTTTAAAACTTTCCCCTGAGAAAGGGTAGGAAGTTTGATTTCTTACATCTCCAGCGAATGGCCTAAGTCCTGGGCTAGGAGCAATGTTAGTGCCCCATGTGTCAGGGTCCTGTGCTCTTTTCTGTTGAAGCTGTTCCACTTGCATTGTAGAGCCATTGGGCCAAAGGGCCATCCTAAGAAATGCTGCCTGGTTTAGTGGTTTGGGTAGCAATCCAGTGGGTGAGTGATAGACGCTTTGAGTCCTCTTTATGTTTGCTGAGACAGGATTTGAACTGTGGTATCTTAGCAGTCAAAGTCCTGGCCTAGCTGCTATTCGGGGTACTGCCTCCCTGAGGGTTTCATCTTTAAGATGGGTCACTGTCATTCCATACCTACATGGGAATTAGGCACCAGTTCTGCAGTCCTCTATAGTCTTGTGGTGTGGTCCAGTCCTGGGGCAGGTACTGGCTCAAATCCTACCCCTTGAGCAGGTGGCCGACTCTTTACTGTTGAGGCTGTTCCTCATCAGCTACATATTAACTGGAACTGAACAATCTTGCAGAGTTCTCATGTGAAGTATGACTGACCCTGGTTCAAAGCTAGTACCTGCCTTGTGGCTGGGATCCTGGCCTGTGAGAAGATGATAGCCCTTACTGTGGGGCAAGGAGCATCTCAGAGTCCCTCCTTCTTCTTTTTTTCCCTAAAGAACTAATGCAAAATTATGCCAAAATGGCCCACTTATTTTTTTTGTCTCTTGTGATCAGGATATGCACCTAGGCTGTGGCAGACCCCAGGGCACTCCCCTTTGCCATTGAGGGGCATGAGCTGGGGGCTCCTGTTACCCCAGCACTTTAAAGTGTTTGACTCTTAAGGTGGCTTTGCACTCACCTGTGGAATAGATCGCTATTTTCTGGGATAAATTCAATGTGGTCCGCTTGCCGAAATGGTGCTTAAACCCATGGAAAATACGGCTACAGCCTGCCGATCAAGAACAGACTTAGCGCAATGAATTCTTTGAAAGCAAGTAGTAGCATTTAGTTTTTTTACAATGATGCAATGAAATTCAAGAAGTGAAAAACATTTTATCGCAGGCATTAATTCCTACTTATTACGGTGAACATAGCATCAAATGATAGTTAGACAGAATGCTGCTCTTCTGTGGTACAATATTCTAAATCACATAAACATTACCACTTAACACTCTAATGCATATACCTTAAAAAAATCACAAAAATCCTTAACAATCTATGGCATTCAACAAGTGATGATAAGTCATTTGTGGAATGAGTGGAGATGAGCTCCTCTCAGTCACAAAGCACTCATCCAGCTCAAGGAGGCTTCAAGTACTCTTTTTACTTACAGCACCTTACACATCCTCCTGACCTGTCAATCTGGGTCCTATTCTGCTCTGTCACAGGCAACTGGATTGCTTCCAATACTGAGTGCAGGGGTAGGATTTTGTTAGCTAGTTCAGTGCACCAATGCCTTATTGATCTCAGTCTGGTCCAGTCTGTCTCCAGGCTGCTCTCTGATTTTGCTGGTGCTGCTGATGTAGTTTGATACAGGTGTCTTGGGCTAGGTGTGATCTCAGCTCCATCTTGGGTCTGGTTTGTCTCTGCTGATCTCTCTTTCTCTGGCCTGTATGCAGCTTTTTGCTAAGCCTCCAAGCTTCACAAGTCACTACAGCAGATGGCTTCCTTTATATACTCTCCAGAGGGTTGGGGGTGGGGTGCAACATGGTGAAATGTGAGAAAGGAGGGTCGAGGGGGGAACACGCAAAAACATCAGGGAGGGGAGGCCGATGTGCAGGAACATTAGAATGGGGAGGGAGACTTCAATCAGCAGAGCAGAGTTTAAGGTGGAGTTCATAGATAGAATAGTTTTTGGTAAAGAGTGGGGGAGGGCGGTCCTCCTTAAAAGAGTATGACGGGATGCAATCACGGATCAACTGTTAAAAGCTACTTCTGTTACACTTCTTAATTACTCTATTTACATTACACAAAGTATCCCTAATTACGACCATTACTTTGAAACTATGTAAACACTTTCGTTGCTGCCTGCTAGGAATTAAACATAAGCTTCCAAAGGGGTTTTTCTGTCAATTTCCCCTACTAATCTTATTATTTGTTTTTAAAACTGTCAAGGCTGTATCCCCACTCTGGCACTCTGAGCACAGAAGGAGGGGGCCTGCAACAGCCACTGGCCTTAAAACCTGGTCTTAAAACTATCCAAGGCCTCCAATTCCTGGCCTTGGAATGGTATCGCTGCCACCACCCAAATGCAAAAACCTCTTGAAACCCAGGAAGGCGCACTTGGGAATTCCTTCCTGTGAGGTATCCTCAATCACTTTTATTCCTCTCTCAGGAGAGTGACTGAACTCCAGCTGGGATATCAGCTGGAAATGGAACCAAATCCCCCTTAGTAGCTGGTTGTGCAGTCTGAGGCATGTGCACACAAACTTCTTGCCCTTCAGGACACAGAGCCAGGGCTTACTTAAAAGGTAAAATCTTTATTCAAAAGAACATATAAGAAACACAGAGAGTTGTTTCTCAGGGATTTAACTTAGGTAGTTACAGGGTAGGGGGAGGGGGCACATGTGCTCAGTACAGAGCAGGGGCATCCCTGCCCCAGGGAATGACCCAGGGCATGGGCCCAGACCCTGCCACCTACCCGCAGGCCACGCCTGCCCCCGGCCGGGGACAGGGTGGGGAGCTGCAGCCGCAGCCACTAAGTCGCCTGGCTTTTGAAGGGGCCGGAAGTGGCTGCCACTTCCACGGGTGGCTGGGCCACGGATCCTCAGCTGGGGACAGGGCTGGGAGCAGCAGCTGCAGCTGTGGGCAGCTGGGCCATGGATCTCCAGCCCGATCTGGCCGGAGACCGGGAAAGAAGGGGCTCCACCAGGATCCAAGGCACTAGCGCTGGCATTTGGGGCATAGGCCCCGTGTGCCAGGTGCCAGTGATGCTCCTGGTACAGAGAAATCCAAAAACAAAGAAATACCCTGACCGCGTCTAAGTAAACATTCTCTGTTCTGCTCACACCTGGTCAGTAACAAACTTAACTTACCTTTGGTAAGGATGTAGCTGGATCCTTCAGGCCTTTCTACCTGGCCTCCTCCTGATCCTTCCAGGAGCTCTGCTGCATCCAAACAGGAACAGGCAAGGTTGCTGCTCCAATTCAAAAACCTGCACTTTATTCCTATTGGCTGTCCTGGGACTCACTGACCACAGTGTTAACCCCTTCCTTCCCAAGGGTTATTACAAAAACATTTTGGAACAAAAATCTCTGGCTACACTGCCACCTCCTAGGAGAGTGAAGCTGGTAGGTGACCCTTGTTACAGCCTCTTCCCTTTCCTAAGAAGACAATGGCTCTTGAGAAAGACAAGGACATCACCCTACAGAACGGTCACCACAGACGCTGGAAATCCTACTGCAAACTCCTGCTGAACAGTCAGTTTAGGGGTTTGAACTCAGCTTTCCAACAATCTAGATGAGGTGCCCAACCACTGAAATAGAGAGCAGGGGTTAAAGTACAGTGGAATACCCTGGAACAGCATTCTAGGGCCCCCTAATTTTAGGGGGCAGTACTCCGGGATTCCCTGAAAGTAGGGGAACACACCAGAATGCTGCCTTCCGGGGCACCCTAAAACTAGAGGAATGTACTGGAACACTGTGTTCTACCATGTTTCCCCCAGGACTAGCGAAAGGAAGGGGCTATGGGCTGAAGCCAGCCCATTAACCCTCCTTTTGCTTTTCCCAGTGCCTGTGCCAGCCCCGCTCCTTCCTGCTGGGCCCAGGCAGTGCCTGTGTCCCCTCTCTCTGGCCGGTCAGTGCCGCAGTCTCCTTTCCCCTGGCCTGGCTCCTTGGCCATGTTGGCGATATGGGTAAGGGGTGGGGTGGGTTGGGCACAGGCAGGCAGCCTGCAGGGAAAGTGTGTGTGGGGAGGGTTGGGTTGGAAGAAGGGGTCAGGATGGTTCATTTAGGAGGTGTGGAGGGGGTTGGGGACTGAAGGGGGTGGAATGGGGACAAGAGGGCTGGGAAGGTGTGGGGGGAGTTGGGGTTCTGAAGGGGGTGAAGTGAAGGGAGACCTGGGGTCTGGGGGCGTTAGGAGGGCTGGAGTGTGGACATGGTGGCAGGGAGTTTAGGGATTGGGGCTGAGGGGGGCATGGGAAAGGAAGGATCTAATGGGTCAGGTGTTTTGGGGGCAGTAGCTTTGGTGGAGCACAGCCCCTGGTGGGGCCCCCGGGGGGGGCCCAGTACCTGGGGTGTGTGACGGGGGTTAGGCCCTTCATGAAGGAGGTCTGGACTTCTGTGAAGGGGGCCTGGAAATTTAGGAGGGTTCCGGGCCCGCCAAATTATTCTTTAACCCCTGCTAGAGAACAAGGCTAGCATTTGATCTTGCCCAAAAGAGATTTACCTAAAGTGGAATGACTTTAAGGGGCAACAAAAAAGGGGGAGCCCTGCCCCAGGGTTATATCACAAAGGGGAAGGAACAGTCAGCAGGGCAGGCTCAAAGCAGCAGTTCCCATAAGTTAGGCACACTGCTTAATGACCAGACAACATGAAAAAACAGAGGTCAGCCTTTGCTCACATCACTTTTAACTAAAGTGGAATAGCATCAACAGGGAAGAAAGCCGCCACCGCTCTCCAATAGCTAGATGAGGAGAATGGCACCAGCAGCACTGAACCTGTAACCACCACAGTCCGGGCACCTAGGTTGCTTACTAGACTACACTGGTTGTGACTGCATGAGGCTGGACCGAGTCACATTTCCTTAACATGGGACACATGCACTAGGGGAAACCTGTCATCACTGCACACTGCGTCAGGAGGCCCTTTGCAATACCCCAAGGCAGGGCTTGAATCCACACCGGCCACATGTTGATCACACAAGCTCACCACTCTCCCACAGAAGAGATTAGCTAGTAGGCGAGAAGAAGTGCACAACTGATCTTTGACCAGAGAGGAACAGCTCCTGCAGGGAAGCCTACCTGAGTGAACATCTTCAGCAATGCAAGTAAGCCACAAACAGGGGCCATAGGACTGCCCTTTTCAGCCCCTTCATCGCACCCTTCTCAGTCTGGGACAAAGGAGCTTGATGCAGCAGCTCTTATGGCCCAGCCACAAACAAGATCCACTAGGCTAGAGAGGGAGCTGTGCCTGTTGCCATTCCCAAAACTCACTTCAGTAGAACACCTTCAACAGGCAAAACTGAGGGAGACCCCATCACCTAGCCTACACCCCAATGATCTGAGCACTCACTTCTGCTGTCTGTGAGCCTTCTACAAAGCCCTCCTTTTCATCAGGCAGACGGGTAAGTTTACAAAATAAGGATGGTCAGACTGAGTAATGGCAGTGATCCAGCACAAGCCCAGCCATCTGTTTTCAATGGTGCTCAATGGAACTTGCTGAAAAGGCTATGAGCAGCAGAGGGCCCTTATCAAGCAATCCATTCCCTGGCAGCTACTCCTGGCATCAAGTACTCTGAGATGTATGGGCCTGAGTCTGACTATTTTGGCTAGTAGCTGCTGCTGGCCCTATCTGCCATCAGCTTTCTCCGTCTTTTTTTCAACCCACTTATAGTTTTGACCCTCATGACATCAACTGGATCCAAAGGGTGACTGGGTATTACAGCAAAAAAAAAAATGCAGACTTCTATTTGCTTGACCATATTCAAGAACCCCGCCCCAGGTCTTGTGTTACATGAAGGCAAACTACATGTCCTTATTTACCCTCAGCATATAATTCATAATTTTCCAGACCTCAGGCTTGTCCTCATTAGGCATGTTTTTCCCCCAAGCTGACATTGAAGCAGCAACACAACTCTCCACCCCCCCACCCCACTAGGAGATATAATGGTCATAACCTACTGGATATATGTTGTCCAGGAAGCCCAGCCATCTTTCTTCTCCTTTGCCTATCTGCAGGGCCTTCGTCAGGTGCCTAACAAGCTTGCACAGAATGGGTCAGGCACCTGAGGGGTTCTCTAGCCAGGGATCGCAAGCAGAGCGTGCCACCTGAGAGGTGATGGACTCTGGCTCTGAAGCTGACAGTGGTCTGAGGTGGGCTGGTCTTTGTGTCTTGAGGCTATGCTGCTTTGATTACATAGTCATGAAAGGGAGAGGGGCAAGAATCCCTCTGCAAACCCAAGGTTTGGGTATTTACACAGTCTGTGGGTGATGCAGGTTCAACTCCTTAGTCAACTTGCTAGCAAAGAACTTAAATAGCCATCTTCCTTCTCTCAGGTAAGTATCCTGAGCTGGATTATGAAAGAGGCTTAAGCCCTGGGTCCTGGCAAAAAAGGGGTCCAAACCCCTGATAATCCATTACTTGCTTGGCTCAGCACCAGCAGGGCAGGAGTGCTCCTACCCTGCCAGTGCTGGAGGAGGGATGGGGGTGTGGACCTGAAGCCAGAAGCCAGGCTCTGTGTTCTGCCCCACCTCCTGGTCTGGCTGGCCCACCCTCAGGGGCAGACTGTGGCAGGCCAGACCAACACCTGGTTACTCTGCTTGGAGGGGGGAACAGAGCTGGCTGGCTTGCAGAGAGGCAACCACCATTCTGGCATGACCTTCCAGGGCCCATAGCCCTGAGGGGGCTGCATTGGAGGCCCCCCCATGCCATACGCCAGCTGGTCCAATACCTTCCAGCAAACTGGCCAGAGTGGGGCCAGTACAGGAGCATCCTCTGGCCCCAGCCCCACCCCCTGCCAGTGATGGGGTGGCAGGGGCTGACTCGTGTGGGGGGGGGAATGATGGGGGGGGGCTGTGGTTGTGGGTGGTCCCAAGCAGGAGGGGGCCTGTGGTAGGTAACATCCTGAGGCCCCTGAGCCAGTTAATCTGGCCTTGGTTTAAAGTCATTGGGTTGAGAGCAAGGTTAGGCCAGCCATATAAATGAAGTAGGTGGTTACCCTTGGTTTTCAAATTAGATGGAAGTAATATAAATACAGCATCTCTTACAATATGTGGCAGGTGGGTGGTATACCGAAGTCACAGGTTGCCTAGTGTGCCAAAAATCCTGAGGCTGGCCCTGAGTACAGTGATATTTTCAACCACTAGCCGCACCATGTTTTTAGCTTCAAACTTTCATGACAGCCCTTTCTGTATCATGGAGAGGTTCTAAGCAAGAAAAAAAAAAGAGTGCAATACGTTCACTTCTAGATGATTTTTTTCCCATCAAGTCCTTTTTATATATCTAGCATATTGGTGAAGAAGATAATGAAGTTTGGCAATGTTCAGCACATTGGCTATGTCTACATTGTAAAAGCTAAGTCGACTTTATTAAGTCAACTTAATAAAGTCTACTTAAAGTCGACTTTAGGTAGACCTTATTAAGTCGACTTAGTGAGTACACACTACATTAAGTCGACTTTATAGAGTCAACTTTAAATGGGTGTCCTGACTTAATTCAACTTAATAAAATTGAATTAATGGTCCCACTGCACTAAGTTGACTTTATTAAGTCAATTTAATTAGTCCACATTGCCTTAAGTCACCTTAAAAGTTGACTTAACGGTAAAGTTGACTTTATAAGTGGACCTTATAAAGTTGATTTTACTGGACCCTAAAGTCAACTTTATTGCCCTGCAGTGTAGACAGGGCTCTGTTTAAGTCGACTTAAGGGCCCTTAAGTTGACTTAAACACATAGCGTAGACGTACCCATTGGGATTAGAATCAGTTAATCATCACTGAGGTTTTAGAAAAGGATATATGGCCAGCAAGAAGCAGAGGTACTAAAAAGCTTTTATTGTCTGAGGATGTCACAGAACATCTCTAAGAACTATGGATTTTTCTGAATTGGTGAATCCAGCACCTTACATAAACATGTTAAAATTTTGGCACTCTTGAAGTCAATGGCAATACACTTATTAATTTACAGTAGAATCTGATTTTTACCTACAAAGAATAGCATGAAGCTCAATTTTAGACTATGGACAGGGATGAAATTTCTAATGCTTAAACCTTAAAAGGGACTTGGGAACACAGAAGTTTTGGATTCTGTTCCTGGATTTGACCCTGATTACATAATCCAGTAAATTTGTTGCCAGGGGTGTTGCTTCACATAAATATTGGGGGGGGAGGGGGATAGCCCCCACTGGCCACCAGGGCCCTGATCAGGTCCCTCCCCCCCTCGGCGGCCCCCTGAGGTCCCCCCCTAGCAACGCTACTGTCTGTTGCATTTTGGCATATGTTTAAGTGGTTTACTGAATCAGGGATTCATAGGGATGCACGAGTCATACTTCAATTTCTTCAGAAGCAGAATAATTGATAGTGATTCCCTATGCATATGTAAGCAAGGTCTGAATGACTGCTACCTTGCTGAGCTAGCTGGTGGTGGGAACAGGAAAGGCTTCACGACCAGACTGTATTGGCATAAACACACTCATCTTTCCTACAAGCTCAGCCTGATGGAACTGTTTTGTTTAAATGATCCTTTTGCTGGTTTTGGGTCACAAATCAAGGTCATGTTGAATGCAGGGGGTAATGAAACAGCTTTTTTCCTCATTGAATAAGCACAGGGCAGCAGAACTGTGCCTGTTCTGATTGAGGGACTACTGTCATCTGAACTGAAGTCAGGAAGCAGGGGCTTGAATGCATACTCCTGTGAAAGGTAGAAGGGATGGGGACAGGTGTCCCTGTTGGAAGATGTGCGCTTTGCTTAAGAGTGCTAGGCATGGTTTGACCTCCCCCTCCAACTATTCAAAGATAGACTTTATTCAGGCTCCACTAGGAGTCTTTTTGTTTTGTTAAATGATCACTGGATTAAAATCACCTAACCGTGGAGAAAGCCTTCCTGTCCAGCCTACCTTAGCAATGGAGTACCCCCACTAAGAGCCGAAAAATCACCAAAAGGTGAGGGAAACAGGAGATGCTGGTCAAGTAGAGAAGTGGGTGGCAGCAGAACGTGATGGTGTGCAGCAGAGTGTCTAGCAGAGTGGCCAGCAGGGAATGAGCAAGGTGCCTTCTTTCCCTCTTCTCCCAGTCAGAGCAGGAGGTGAACCCTGTAGCTGTACTGCTAGTCTGCCCAGACTAAGGACATTGATTGAGTGAGGTGCTGTGAAGGAAAGGGGACATTAAAGGAATTTCTCATTTCTGGACTTAAGAATCAAGAAGCAAAAGGAAACTGTCCAGCATACTCTGAAATGAGTATTTTGTTCATGGTTTTATGTGTCTAAATCCCACTTGTGGCATTTTCCCAAGTTAATACCAGGCTGCCTTTCCCATTTTATTAAGTCTCTCTTCTACACTCACTCTTTGTGCTTGTGGGACAGGAAATATTGCCTCTAGAGGTACCCAAAGGGTGATGTGTAATTATCCCAGGTTATTGGGTGAGAACTTGAGCTGTTTTTGTGCTGCATTGTTGGGAGGAAAAATAGATATTGAACCTGGCCTTTGCTGATGCATACTTCAACTGCCAAAAGGGTTACACTTAACGTAGGGAATTCTTTTCAAACTAATACAAACTCTGAAACTAGAAGAAATATTGGGAGAAGGTCCACAGCAGTAAGTTTTAATTAATATTTTAAAACATTATGACAGCCACAGATTAAATACACTTTATAAAGTCAAATTACTATTTTAAACCATTGACTAATAGAAATTCATGCCAAAATGTCTCCCACAGTTGCTTTCAGTTAGACTGGATGTTCAGTTGTGTGCTAGCTGCTAGACATGATAATCCATTGGTTATTTATTCTCACTACAACAAAGTTAATTTTGTTACATCACAGTTAATGCTTGCAGAAAAACTGTTCCTAATTAATAAGTTGCACTATTTTTTTAAATTTAATTGAAACTATACTATATGAAACCCTATGTTGTTGCCAACTGGGCAAGTGCTCTGCAACCTTTGCCAGTTGCATTTAAATTTAATACCACACATATCTATAAACTATCATTAGGTGTAGTACGCTTCATTATGATCAGTTGGATTTGAATAAGGAAAGATCAGAAACACTATTTAAGATGTCTTTATGTCTGTTTCAAATCTCTGGCAATACTTTTATATAGTAAGCTAATAATATCCTGATAATACCATGGCAGCCAGCATGATAATCCATAAAAGTAGAAAGGTGACCATCTGGGAACATTACTGCAAGCAAATATAATCTCTCTGATGTTATCTTGATTGTATTTTAGTGAGAGTAGCTAATATGAAGAGCATCATCCTACTTGGGAATTTGTTTTGGTGTGGTGTAGCATAAATGTTTGTCAGCTGGTGACAAATATTTACATTTTTTTTAACTCCAGCCATTCACAAAATTGAGTCAACTCCTTTACAGCATGAGATCGATTTATTCTGAAAAAAATCTTGTTTGTCTAAGCTACTTTTGTATTAGTTTTATTTGCTTTAATTGTTGTTAAAACAGAGTACTCACCTCCCATTTTCAAGGTTTTTTCTTTAGTTAAACTTTGGTGGATTCACCATCTCCACGAGTTTTTAAATCCAGATTGGATGTTTTCCTGAAATAGTCTCTATTTCAAACAGAAATTAATTCAGGGAAGTTGTATGGCCTGTGCTGTGCAGAAGGTAAAACAAACGAACACTCAAAACCTTTCATGTTTGCCATGTGATTTCAGGAGCTGGGGATTTAGGAGAAAGAACACATTTCATGAAACTTTTGAGAAAATTGCAAGAATTGGTAACACTACCGAAGTGATATTTCAGATTTCTAATGAGTATAGTAGGTGTTCGTGACTTAAGCTTAACTAATCCCAAGTGAATGTTTTGAAGTTGGAGTGCATCATTTAGAGAAAGATTATTTTACTGCTATTTTACCTTTATTTCAGCTGAATTTATTGCTTTATTGCAAGGCTAGAAAATTTCAATTTCAGTATTATAAACTCCTGTTTCTATCCCAGCAGTGTCATAAAATAATATATGGTGAAAACCTGAGAGTAGTCTCCCCTAGGCCTGAGGAAGATTTAATTATAGGAGGAAATTTTCACATTTGAAGAAAAAAGATAGCCTGTCTCTGTCTGATTTTGTTTTGTTTGTATATTATTTTGAATTGTGACTAAAATGGCTCAAAGGTTTGACATATCAGGATTCCCAGATGAAATAACTGGGGGACAGAGAACAGATGAGGCAAAGATGATGCACGAGTATTCCAAATTCTGCATTTTTCCACATGGTTCTCTCGCTGTCTTGCTATCTCACAGACTCACTCACACACACACGTGTATAATAATTACATAAATGTAATTAATGTAGTTAGTTACTCTGTGGGGGGGGGCTTGCATGAGTGAGTAGTATAATGGACGGTGATAATGGACAATGCTGTGTCTGAGAAGGTGTGTGCTGGAGGGTCTGCTAGAAAGGGTTTAAATATACCCAGTGTCTAGTGGTTTGCTTTCCTAGTACTTATCTGATGACTCCCTTAATTACGGGGGGGGTGGGGGGGAGGGAAGCTTTCATTTTAAAATGGCATGGTTTCAAACAAAATCAATGTGAATGTGAATCCACTGTCTTTCAAAGTCTGCAAATGTTTCTTTTACTCTTAAGGCACTCTCATCATGGTATCGAAGCACCAAATAAGACCAAAACAATATCACTGAGAAAGGCAGATCTAAGCCCTATTCATCTCTATGGCGTGTTAGTTTTACAGTCTAACTATAGCAGTTTATGATGTCAAGTATTTTGTTACTGATCATTTCACTAAAAAGAATTTAGCTTCTATGGCCACAGTCCCAGTTCTACGAATGTGTGTGTATGAGGATGCTCCTTTTGTAGTGCTTTAATTTGTGAAAGAATCATAGATTTCATCTCCAACTTTCAAAAAATGAAAATTCTAATTACATTTTAATTACTATAAAACATAATGATAATAGAGAAGGGAAGAAATGCTGCTTGCCCTCAGAAAAGTAAATATTACAGCCAATAGTCCACATTATCCCTTTTTAAACATGCTGATAAGTGGAACACAGAAATATTTTGCAAAATGTTCATGTATGGCAAAGGCAATTTTGCTTTGTGACATTAGAAGATGGGCATGGAGATAGGAGAGTACTGGCTCAAATGAACAAACTGCAGTAAAACAATCTTCTCATTTTAGTTGAATAAGTGAAAGAATATATTATTACTGAACTATCTCAAGATATTGTCCAACAGGCTGCTAACCAGTGACCTCTGGACCTAGTTGGCTCTAGAGGGAGATGTCAGATTTAATTAGGGCCATTAAAATAAAGAATATTTTTCATTAAACAAATATGCACCTGGTGCATAAATTGCCTTTTTATTCCATAGAGTACAACACAGTCCATTCAGTCTGCCTACTGTTTATTCTGTGTTGCAATTTATTCATCTGGCTGTGTGGTATAAGTGATCAATCCTGATAAGTAATTCTATTACAAAATATAAGATTTTTCTTATAGCTTGTGTTGTGTTGTCAGACTGCTGATTTATTATGTTTTGCAAGTTCTCTCTTAAGTTTCACCCATTCTCCATGATGCAAGCTTTTCACTTTTGTAACATTCATTAAATATTCCACAGAAGAGGAGGAAAAAAAAGCTTGTGTGGTATTTAGATCTTAGGCTATGGATGGGCCCTTTTATGAAGAACCAAAGAAAGTATGTGCAATATAAATTCTGTAGCTTTCAGTATCTTCAAAACTCCTGGACACCCAATAGAGTTAGCAACTCTTTGCAAATGATTGTACGCACCACACTTGAAGAACTGTGTTTAAATCACCCACCCCACAGTGATTAGATGATTTTCAATGGAGAATCATTAGGGGGATCATTGTCACAAACTCATTGGTGAGTTAACCCCAGGCAGCAGATGAAATCTGTCCTTTTTTAAAATAGAAATCCTCTACAGTGTACTATTTTAGATGGTCATAAGTCAATGGCTCTTTTTAAAAGAATATTAATCTTTTTGCTATGGTTTTTCTCAAACCACGTGTTCATATTAAAAATAGTGCTGGTCTGTGGAAATACAGCCTGTTCTTTCAAGAGACTTGTAAGTGGGACAAGGAAGATAAGTAATAAATTCTGGATACTTCATCTGTTTATTGTTGCCAGAATGAAACTAAGATTTTAGCAAATACTTTGTAACCTGTAAAAAATTAAATGTGTTCTCTAATTAACGATTACATTTAAGATGATAACCTTGTATTACATTTATAATCCCATGTTTAAAAAAAGCTAATTTAGAGAAAGAACATGTCAGTCATGTAAATGTTTTATGTGTAGATATTCTTCCTAAAGAATTTTAAAAAAGATTTTTGAGCAGATGGGGGAACAAATAAAAGTGTTGATATTCTAGGAATTCAACACTATTTAGGTGCATGAAAGGTAATTAATAGCAGTATATTTAAGTGATCACAATTTGGTTTCAGGTTTAACAGCAAATTGAGGGGAAAACGTGCATTTCACATCTCTTTTAGAACAATTATTTTTGTCCACAAGTAAAGGCTAACAGGATTCCAGCATTACTGTGCAACTACAGAACTTTTTTTTTCATGAAAGTTAAAATTCTGCCCAAACTTACTGACCTGCATTAGAAATGCTGTCCTAGCAGAGTAGCATCATGTACCAGCTCAACCTGCATGCATATAAAATCAAAGACAGCAGAACTGAACTTTTGGAGGATTACACTTTAGGACCATTTATGGGATGTTAATTTCATACAGTGAAACTTTGTTTCTTTCTCTGCAGATATCTAGGCCCTAACCATTGCCAAACAGGCCATAAAGAAGACTCTGTGCAAAGGGAACTGTGCTCCCCAGGGTGCTGTGAAGCATTAGGAGTGAGACTGATGCTGGTCATAGGGGAAGTAGGACAACACCTGTAGGCCTTTAACTCTGTGGATGCACTGCCAGTAAAAACTCTTTTGGAATGTAAGGAGTGAGCTGAAGCAATTATTGTGGGCCCACTCGCACCTGGAGGATTCTGTTCCGTAAGCTAAATTACTCCACAGTGTGGTCCATGAAGAGGAGATGATGTAAAACTATTTGAATGAGATAAATATTGGTCACAAAGTTGACTTTGTTTGTTGTAGAATGACTAAGGAGATAAAACAATAAAGAATCAGGATTATACTGAGCAAAGGAAAATTTAAGGAAAATGGAGAAACAATTTTGAAATGATATTTGCAGAAAAGTCTGTCTGAAGGAAAGCTGTTGTAGCAAGTAATTTAAAAAACAAAAACCATTGAAATATTTACTCTGGGGAGTAATTTTGTGTTGGCAAGATGTACAACATGATCTGATATGTTTTTTTTTAACCTCTTTTTTTCTGATGCTTTAATCTGATTATTTGGAAAACTGAAAACAGAATTGCAAACAAGGTTAATACTCAGTCTGAACTTGATTCACACTATTTCTGTTACCATTCATGGAACATTTGTATTTATGCTCTTATGCATGTGCTAAGAATGTCAATTATATAGCAAAGTCGCTGTCTTATTTCAAACACAAATTGTTCAGTCAAACCTTTAGGGCATCAAGCAGTAATGGGTAGCTGAGAAGTCATCCACCAGAGCAGAAGCATTAATGGAATTCTGAATCTGTGGGGAAGAATGTCTTCTCAGTTTCTTAGCACATGCAGTGCACATATTATTAATCTGTATATGGGGTCCAGTATCTGTCCGTATTGTGTGACCTGGTACTGGACATACTTGAGAGGTAGGAAAGAAGAGTCACTACACTCTTCTGAACACAGGGACTACAGCTGTACCTGATTTTTCTGTGAATTTTACAAGGGGAAAGGCACCTTATGTTCTGCCCCTTTTGCATCTGTGTACAGACTTGTCCAAAAGGCACATGGAGTATATCAGCTACTGTTTTGGGGACTCCTTTCTCTGCTAGATTGTTCCAGAATCCTACCACTTTTCAAGAGTCTGAAATAGATCCAGGAATGCTTCAATGCACAGATCTATCCCTAAACCTTTATTAGCAGGGCCAGAACCTTGGTGTTACTAGAACAAACTGTGAACAGAAGTATAAAGAAACTCCAAGATACTTAAAGGATAAGCATCTTAAAAGAATCAATCTTGACTGCTCTTCCAACCTTGACTCCTTGGTTCAAGGTTAAGGCACATGTCTCCTTTTCAGACCACACTTTGGATCCGTCTCCTTCCCTCAGGCTCTGTTTGGGCCAATAAAGAGCACCTTTATAATGTGGTCGACTTTTAGGCTAGTCAGAGTAATTGTTTTCCAGACACTGTGAAAACATTCTAAGAATATAGATGGCACTATTTGCTCAGAAACAAGAACTTGCAAATGGATTCTTTATTAGCCTGAAGGAAAGAGAGCTTTTTTTAGCTCCCCCCCCCCCCCACCCCGAGCAGGAAACACACTCAGGTACAGGGATTAATGCAACTGCAAAACTGAGATTTAAATATAAAAAAAAAAGTATTGTGATCACCTTGGCTATGAGATTTATAAAGAGAGCCTTACACACACATTATTAGCTTTAAATCACATCAAGCTGGGGAGAAGTTGAGAGCAGAGAGTGACTGAGCAGTAGCTTTCACGGCTAAGTGAAAATTTTAAGCCTATTGTGTGTCCTGTCGTGTTCAAACCTTATAGTCATTCTTCACAAGAGCTTGTACCCCTCACTTGGTCCCTGCTATATTCAGTTCACTGGCAGGGTTGCTAGTTTTGATTGGACATTTTCCTGGATGCTTTATCACATGATATAATCTTTAATTTAAAGATTAATCTTTTATTCCTGGAGCCTCAGGGACAATCTGAAAGGTTGGTAACCCTACCAATGTATACTGTATTTATCACCTTCTTTCTCAAATTCCCATGTAACTTCTTCCAAATGCCTTTCCAAAACTTACCACACTTGTTAGTTTTCCTCCCTTGCCACACCAGATCATTCCCAAAACTCAATTCTGCAGAATTGGCTACAAAATATGCAGTGTTAGCTTGACTGTAACTGTTAGCCACTTGTCTACTACCATATCTGTCTCACTCTACAGCTGTCAGCTGTTTTTCCTGGCTTGCTTCTGCCTCTTCACAATTTACCTTTCAGTTGAAGAAGGATCCCTTCACCCGGGACTTGACACTAGAAGCCAGTGTGTCAGAATCCAACACTCCTCCTTTATATGTCCTCTTTTATAAGGTCATCTGCCTGTTTTCTCTTCAAAGATAGAATTGCATAGAAATCCCAAGTTTACAGCCATATCCTTGGTTAAATTAATTTTACTGGTACATAGAAGATTCTGAACAATTTCCTAATAGTATCTAGAAATTACAATTTGCTGAAAGTGGAATTTGGGCTGACTGTTTCAACTTTAATTATAGAAGAATAAAATTACTCTGATCTCAAGGATAAGCAGGATTCAATTGTCATGCATAACTTTGATGGTCAAAATGTCACAGTGTCTTAAGAGTTCTTAGTTGTCCTAGTTAGTGACTAAGGACAATTCTTTTTTTCTGATGCTGGCCATGTCTACTTGTAAAAAAAGGAACACTTTCAATGTATTAGTTAAATATAGCTCATGTATTTATATTAGGTTTTCAACAAGGCATTTGTCATTTTAATTCTTAGTGGGTCAAGGTTAAACCCTACCAGATAAACCTAAGGTTTACTTTAGCCTGCTAATCTGTTTGTAATTACACCTTATTTTGTCCAAACTAGTATTTTAATATTTAATTGTCATGTATTAGTTACTGTGGTGAAAATATTCCATTTTTTCCCCAGTGAAGACAAGACAGACTTATTTCTGAAAATCTAAAATACATTTGCTGATTTATCATACTAAGCTTTAATAAGTGCATGGTGCAGGGTGCATGTTTTTTGTTGGTGTTAATTAGACATTATGGCTGTCAAAAAAACCATGAAAACTGAACCAGTTACTGCAGACGGCACAAAATAAGATATATGAAAAGTATGGAACTTTCCCTTTTATTTCAATATATATTTTTAGTTGGATTCCAAAATTATGTAGTACAAGTCATCATGTACTCATGTCAAGTTCCCTGTATTTTGCAACATTCTATGATGATGACTAGAAATAGTGTCAATCTTATTAAAATTAAAATATTAAATTCAGTAAATTCCTTAGTTACAAAACTGAGTAATACAGTCATCACAGTATTTCTCATGCTGTGTAGCTTTAGTATTTAATTCCTTTGGTTCTGTGCTATCCCCATGGTTCCAACTGTCAGTTTAACACATAACTTCCCTGTAGAATTTCTAGGTATCTGGGGAGCAAGTGGGTTTTCATGTTAGGATAGTAGATAGCTCAGACTTGGGACTTTTGGCACCTTGGAAAGGAATGAGAAGTGGTTTAATGTTAAACTGTGAATACAGTAGTTAGATGTTTCTGCTAAAATAATCACAAGTAAGAGCTAACATTTAACATGTGACTGTTATGTTTCAGGGTAAACGATTCATTGTCAGGCTGTACGAACTACCATAGAGATGAGAATCCTATATATGACAGTGTTCTTAAGGCTGAGAACAAAAGTAGGTAGCTTACACATCACACATACCAGATGGCCAGGAGTGTACTTTTACATATGTTATTGATACATGTGGAGGAATCTAAGAAGTGATCCTGCACCTTTGAAAGTAGTGGGAGTTTAGCCATTGAATTCTGTGAACACAGGATCAAGACCTAGAGAGGCAGGATAGTTAAGGATGGCATTGGACTGGGTTGAGTTCCCAGCTCTCGTAAACAGGTGATATATGATGTATGGTAGATCACTTAAACTCTGGTTCTATGTGTCCATCTGAAAAATGAGGATAATGATACATTCCTACCACACTTTATTGGTTGTGTCTATTTAGATTATAATTTATATGAGGCAGGAGTTATTTTTCCCATGTCTACATATCAGAGAATACAGACATGTTGTCGACATGTAGGATGTGGACACCTCCATAGCATGTAGACACCTTCATATTGTTTAATCTATAGTACAAAATAGTATATAAAAATGTATATTTGATTAGTATAAATAGTATATAAAAACATCTTCAGAGTTCATCAATTACAATGATTAGCTTTGAAAATTATTGGAGATTCCATTGTGGGGGGAAAAAAAACCTAGTGCATGGGGAATTTTCCCTCTCAAACCATCCAATAAATAAATAAATGTGTTTATGTACAATGCATATGAAAAGAATTTTAAAAACTTGGATCCCATGGAATGTGAGTACTGTGCATACCCTCAATTTCCTTGACCTCAGTTGAGCTCATCATTAGAGCTGACCTGAGGATGATCATTCCATTTTCCAGTAACAGTCTTAAAATTTGTTATTGTTCCACATTGGAATAAAAATAAACCCTTTAAAAAGATTTTTATGAAAATGGATTTATGTCAAAATGTCTGTTTTCCAGTAGGGGAGTGGATAGGTTCAAGGCACTGGCTTGAGATGCGGGAGACCCAAGTCAAGACCCTGCTTCTCCTGATTCAGAGTAATTGTGGATGAAAAGCTCTGCTCTGAATCAGGCAGAGAAGGGACTTGACTCTGGGTGTACCACATGCCAGGTCATTTTTCCTAATTACCAGACTACAGAGTCTGAAAATTTTACTCTCACTATCTCAAGTTTAATCAAAACAGATATACTTTGGCATCAACAAAACTTGTCAATTTCCAAAAGGATAGCCGTGTTAGTCTAGTCCAGCAAAAATAACAAGGAGTCATGCGGCACTCTAAAACTAACAGATTTATTGTTCGCATGAGCTTTCATAGGAGAAAATCCTACTTCAGCAGATGCTTCAAAGATGGAAGTTCACCCATCTTCGAAGCATCTGACGAAGTGGGATTTTCTCCTATGAAAGCTCATGCGAAAAATAAATCTGTTAGTCTTAAGTGCCACATGACTCCTTGTTATCAACAAAGCTGCATATTTTGGAGAAATTTGCTAAAGATATTCTGAACAACTCTGCTGCTCAGTATTGTATATTGGGCATCCCACATCATATCACATAGGCTTTTACAGAACTTCTTAAAGAGGGCTGATCCAACTGCCATCAAAACTGATAGAAATAGTTCCTAGTATTTTACAGAGGAGTTGAATCAGTCCTAAGGACCACATCAAAATTTATTCTATCAGGACAGTGGGAATAAAATTATGGGATATAGAAAGGGCTGGAGATGCAGGAGAGAGGACAGCTAAAAGGTTCTTATAAGGGCTGGATAAGCAGTCAGACTTTTATGGGCATACATGAATTCTTGAACCATTTGAAATTTGTTTATTACTTGTACATTCACATACTAGTGACAATACATCTATTGATATGTTATGCAGAAGTATCTTCCATGTACAGTCAGACATTGTTCACATAGGCAAAATTCTACAGAAATCACTGTTGCTTAATACTATTGGTGATATTCACCATGGGGGAGATTTTCTAAGGTACAGTGAGGATTAGCTGACTAACTGTAAAGTAGTAACTTTGAAAATCTTTTCAGCCCTTTATCTTTAGCATCATTCTGTGTTTGTAAAAATGCACGTTTTCTAAACTACCATGCATGCTTGTCAATCAGTGGTTTTTGTGCCTGTGCTTTATTGCCTGAGTATTTTCCTGAAGTCATGTTTCTTGTTTATTAGCACAACAAAAATGTTTGAGCCCCACCCAGTCCTCCTTTTTATAACGCCCATATCAAGTCACATATATTTATGTGCTACATACAGTATCTTATGTCATTTTTAACTACCTATTCTGTTTTGAAAAGAAATATTTCATGTCTAAATGGGCATATCACCTATTATGGCTGTTTTTTTTCCTTTGGATCATCAGCACAAGTCTTGTGAAATTCCTAAATGAAACTGAATTTAGAGATGTCACCTCTGATCAGTATGGTTCATTTTAGTGTAGCTGATGTTTAAATTGCTGTGGTATAGCAGAAAATCTGAGTGAAAGCATTTGAAAATTTATGTACAGGTATATATTCGCATGCCTCTCTGGTTTTCTATGTGTGAGCCAATACCTTTGCATATTTGGGAGATGAGCCAATAGCTTTTAATGAAAATGACATTTGATTTTATTTTTAGTGTCTTCCTGAATTATACACAGCCCTTTCTAGCTACTATAAGAGAAGAAGAAGTCAGACTGAAGTTGAATTTGATTCTAAATGCTTATAGTATGTTGCACAACGGTCTTTAAAAATTTTTAGAATACATTCTTCAAGCTGTGTTTTTATGTGCTATTAGCATTACTGGACGTTAAGCACATTCACCACAGGAATAATAGATCTCTAGTCAATGTGTGCATGTGTGTTTGTGTGTTGCCAAAATACACATTGATATACATTCACAGTAGGTTTATTGGAAGAAATGTAAAGAGTACAGGCACAGATCACAATTTTACTAGGATCTTTATTACTTAAAATATAGCTACCATTATATGTACAAAAACGAATGCAACATTAAGTTCAAAATGTTCAGATTTAAGATACCTATAACAATCTTAAACTCTGTCCCCTGGCAAAGAACTGTGTGCATTACAATAGAACCTTTTCCTTTGACTACTGTGTAAAAATTAGAAACTCTTTAAGCTGAATTTAGATTTCTTGTTTGAAGTCTAGAAGAGTTTATGAACCCCTCACTCTTCTCCAAATAATTTCATACTAAATACCTACTGTAAATCTTCAGAGATCAATACTTCAACATATGTCACATGGTCTATGTGATATTTTTAAAAATGAACTGTGAGTTAAACACTGTTTCTTTAAAAATATCAGAGTCATAAGTTCTCATTCAAGACTGTGTCTATGCCAAGAATGGGAGTTTACAAGAAAGATGTTTCAAAGTTGTTTTAGTGAAAACTAGTATCTGCAAATTTTGAGGTGAAAACTAAAGATTTTCATATATTTGAATAACACAAAAATGGCACAGAAATGCTTTTGTATATGCATTATTATGTCTGTGAAATTACTGGTTATATTTATTTTAAAATGACTTTCCATAGCCAATGTTTAGCTAGAAGTGAAAGAATGCCTACATCTGCCTCATCTGGTGAGGAACTTGATGGGGGTCAGTAGTAAGGGAGGGAAAACTTATTGAGGGACACCAGATAGCTCTGTCCCATCCCTAAAGTCTCTGGCATCCATTGGCCAGCAGGAGGTGAAAGTTGCTGATAGGACAGAACATCCCAGCTCCGAGGATTTAACCTGGAGTAAATTCCATATGGCATCTCTTTTTGACTCTATTCTAGCAGGAAAAAGTTACTCAGGGAAGGATGGAAAGGAGTACAGCGGGTAAGAACTGGAGGCCCCCTGCTCCACAGAGTAGAAGGTCCTAGAGCTCCTACTCCTGCACTTGAGCATGGGAGGTCTGCCAACTACCTCAGCAGGAGCCTTGGGAGGGATTCCCTTCTGGCTCCCACTGCAGAGGGCCACATGCCAAAGTCATTGGTTCCCAAAGCAGTGCAGCTTGGGTCAGGCCTGGAGCTTCAGCCCACCCCTGCTTTCATGTGGTAAAGCTGGAGGGTCACAAAGTGGCACTATGATAGCTGGAAAAAATGCTGGGGTCCCTGGCTGTCTCTACTGGAGCTCAGCTTGTTGCTGTGACCCTTATCCCCTCTGTCTACTTGCCAAGAAGGAGTAAAGGGGTCATGGGGCGTGACTACAACAGCAGGGAAGGGCCCTGTGTCTCCAGGAAGCCCTGACAGAGCTGAGTCTATGGTCATGGTCTCCATCCCTCCCTTCCATGCTGGGGGAGAGTCTGTGCACACTCAGTACTCCTTTTGTCCTGCTAGCCTCCCTGCCCCAATTCTGGCTTCTAATGGGAGGGAAGGATTCCTGTTTTTTTCACCAGGAGTATGGCTAGTGGTCTGCACGTGCCTGTTTTAGAATTTACTCTAAGGGAGCTAGACAGAGTGCCCAGTCTCTTCCCTGCCTCCCTTGGGCAGCAGCAGTTGGGGCCTATGTAGTAAGTGTTCGCCACAGGCAGAGGGAACCAGCCCTGCTCTAGTGGAGATGCTGAATGTGGTTACTTGGACTCAGGGTTTCCTTAGGCAGTCTTTCGGGGTAATTGTGGGCCTGAGATTGCTGCCATGGGAGAAGGATGTGCTCAGTTTTCACAGAAATGGAGGTAGTCAAAGGGAGACTCACAAGATGAGGAAAACAACTGGACTAACATGGCTGTCCCTTTGGAACTGGACAAGATGAGGAAAGCAACTTTTGGGAGTCAGGATGTTGGTAGGGACAGATCACTTTGTGGATGGTGGTGAGAAATGCATTCCTCATGGAAGGGATCCTAAATGCTTTATACAGGAGATTTATATGATGGAGTCAATGCCAGCCTTAGGGAAAATGGCATCCTGGGCAAACATGTATTTTGGTGCCTTAACCCATAAATGCCAACCCTCTTGCAGGTGGGATGGTGCTAGGACTAACAGAGAGCTGAGTCCTGCCGGAAGGCTGAGGAAAGCCTTTCTCAAGATACACGTTTAAAAGTAAGGAGCTGTTAAATCCCTGTCATATAAGAAAGTTTTGGTGATAATGGATGGATAGTGCCCCCCTGCATTAAAGTTTAAAGTTTCAACTTGTCACTTATTTCCATGCATGTGCCAGTTGTCATATCACCAGTGTGTCCACATCAAACATACAGGCAGCAAGGAAAGACACAACATAAATAACCTTGCTGTAGGGCGTGGTCATGTCAACCCTATTGTCTCATCTCAGCTGATGTCAGAAAGTGAAAAAAAGATAGCTGCCGGAGTTACTAGTAATGTGTTACAGGACTATCTTGAAAGATAAAGCAAAAAAAACTTTGTAAACTAACATTTCCTCCATCCTTGTTTTTCCTCTCCGTACTGAGATCCAAATAGTCAACTATTCCATTTGCACTCTTGTTTTTTTGGATGACCGTGTGTGTGGGGAGGGGAAGGGGGGGGGAGAATGTACAAAGCATATAAAAGCATCCTGCAATGCTGGCCACCTTGTGATGCATAATCAATGATATAATAGGAAACAAGACATTTATTGAAATGAACAAGGAGTCCTGTGGCACTAGCAAATGTATTTAATGCAGAGCTTTCATGGGAGAAAAGATGGGTTTTCCATCTTCAGTTATCAAGTGGGATTTTCTCTCACAAAAGCTCTATATTAAACCAATGTGTTAGTCTTTAAAAGTGCCACAGGACTCCTTGTTTGTTTTGCTGAACTAGAGTGACATAGCTACCCCCCTGGAACTTATCAAGGAGTTTATTGTGGCTGATGTAAGAAAACAGACCTTTTGCCCATTTCTATTATCATACTAAATAAATGACTATTCTAAATGCCAATTAACAGAAGCAATGTATCTTTTGAGGGTTTATTATTCTTAAAATAGTCAAGGAATTTGCTTGATATACAAGATCCAAAGATGTAGCCATGTTAGTCTAGTTCAGGAAAAGTCAAGCCCAAAACATAAGCCACTTTGGACTCTTAATAAATATTGAGCTAGATTCTCACCTGTGCCACCGCTATGCTCAGTATAGGAAGGGAGGAAGGTATATCTGTCTGTCTCACCAGACTACCTGATTCTGAGGGCCAGTCCTGGCCAGGCAGCTTTAAGATGTACTATTGGCATAGGAAGCTTGTGTCAGTGTAGTCTCACTGTCATCACTCTTACCTCTTCCACTTCCCAGAACACTACATCCAAGTTCTGACATGTAGCCCCTAGCTTCACCTATGCTTGGCTTGCATGTATGTATTTCTCTATAAATTACATATGTGTTCTTTCTTTATAAATTATTGTCATTATAGATAATTAGTTTTATATACTTAGAATAAGTTCCTAAGTTAGCATAGCCTTTTCTACATTAATAGCTGGAACACAAGGTACCTAACAGGCCTGTGTAAGGAATTATACAGCTTGTCTGAAATAGCTAAGTGTGAAGATCCAGGAAACTATATTTTGATCATGACACTGAGGTCAGAAGACAGAAAAACAACCTGGGACTTACAGGTTGGATCCTAGACATTGAGAAAAATACCCTAAAACCCACAAAAATATCCATAAATAATAAAAGGAGAAAATAGAGGAGCATTCTGGAGGGCAGACATCTTTCAATTGTACTCACAAACTCATAAAGCAATAGAATAAATGTAACCCTACAATCTGTGGGGTGCTCTCCTATATATGGGCAGAGAAGGAGGACCCAAACTGACCAATGCTAGATGGGGTATATAGGGAACAGCCATGTTGCTGAGGGTAAGTTTTCCCTGGCTTTTAGTTTTTACCTTTTAGTTTCTAGCTTTTCTATCTTTCTATTGAAGCTCCAACCGTCAACTTAAGAATCAGCAGCAGTCTGACCTTTCTTCCTACTAGTTTCTTAGATTTTGCTCTAAATGTATTACTTATAGTTATTTATTATAGCCAAGTTCTCCACTTCACCTGTCAACTCAAGCAGCTGGGCAGCTCTCTCAACCAAGCTGTTGGACAAGTATGAATATATTAACTGAAGATATAATTTTTTTTTCTAATATAAAATCTAAAGAGATCTACTACAAATCCTGGCATAGTTTAAATTATAAACTGTCTAATATTTCCTATATGTATAAAAATAGAAGTCAATTGTAATTTGACTATTCATTTACTTATTTAACATTTTCTCAATTCCTTGCTTACCATTTCTGCTTGTTGGAATAAAAGGTTTTATAAAACTATTTAAAGTATCTGTGTGACAATTCCTGTTAAGCATCTCTGAGCATCCTCATTTTAAAAATTACCAGTGGTCAGATATGGTCAAGAACTCAAATTTCCCGGTATGATCTATCAGCAATCCCAATCCAAATTCCAAATCATAAAGAATCAGGCCACAGACATGACCCATACACTGAGACAGTGCAAAGATATGGCATACTTGCACTAGCAGGAAATTTTCCTGTGTTGGAGTAATTCTCTGCTGCGTACTTGCAGCCAGTTTACAGCTACTTTGTGCCGCTTAAGTAGCGCAGGGCTGGGTGGGGGGGGGCGGAGTCCAGTCTATCTATATTGGTTGCACTTGAATCCTAAAGGTACTTCCTTCTTTGAAAATGGTTTCTTTCAACTGGGGGTGTTGCTGGCACTGGGCACAGGGGGCATGGTCTCAGTGCCAGTGCCCCAAGTTCTGACCCCAACCCAAGGCAGGGACGTGGGGCTGTCTGCTGATCTGGCCCTGACCCTGGACAGTAATACAGGGCTGGTGGTGGGGTTGGGGAGAAGAGTCCTGGGCCCAGTCCCAGAACCCAAGGTATTTTGGGGGCCAATGACAGACATCCCTGCTTTCAGCTGAAAGCAGAGCTTTTAAACAGCAATAGGAATTTGCTTATTAGGGGGGCAAATCCAAAATGGTGCCAGGATTTCATAGAATTCTGGAATCTTTCAAAACTCTCCAGTTTGTCCCCTACGGCTAAGACACATTTAACGTGGTGATGATGTGGTACAGGCACCATACTCAGCACTGCTGTGAAGTTATGGCTATGCAGCAGCTGGTACCATGTTTTCCAGCATAGGCAGACAGATGTCTTCTAGTTCTTGAGCTAGTGTGATTGTGATGGCTTGTTAGCCACCCGACCAAAATAGCTGCTCAATCCTCTGACTCATCCTTGTGTGGCTAGCCAAGAGGTGAACAAATTATGACTCATAGGCTGGATATGGCCTGCCTGAGCATTTCATCTAGCCCATCAGCTAGGCTTGGCTGGCAACCCAGAACACGGCTCTGGACATCCAGCTACCCCATTCTGGCTCTAGCCCTTCCCCTCATCATACCAAAAAGTGGGGTGAGGGAAGTGGGAAAAAATGTTTCTCAGAAACAGTAAAAAAGAACTTCCCCTCCCATCGCCAACTCTTCTCCCCATGATGAGAAAAGGAAATCAAAAGTAGACAATGCAAAAAGAGAAAACCAGAGGAAAAAGTGGACAGTGCAGAAAAAAGAAAAGTGGAAAGTAAGGTTGTGTTTATATTTGTTTATCTATTTATATTTATGCATATATTATCTGTAACTGGGTGGCAGAAGGGTGGAGAAAGTGGTGGGGCTAGGAGAGGTGGCCATTTCCCGTCCAAGCACCATCCCTTCCTCGACTCCTCTCCCGTCATGTGTAGCCCACCATACAGCGGTCCAAAAAGTTTGCTCCCCCCCCGTGTTAGCCTGAGTCACAGCCTGTGCTGCTGTGGCCACACTACTATTTGTAGTGTGCTAGCCTGAGCAGAGTTAGCATGTATCTGGCTATCCATGTTGGGAAGCATGCTCCAATCAGATGAGGAAACAAACTCTGAATGTTAGCTTCTGGTAGCCTTGTGCACTTAGGCAAAAAAATTATGCTGAATAATGGAACAGATATCTTGAACTCAAAATCATGAAATATGTTTCAAAGATTATCTGAGAGCAAAACACTAAAATCAAATGTCTAAACTGATTTTTTTTTTCAAAATAAGGAGGCTTATTTCAACAACAACACCACTTTTTACCTGTCCATGCAGGCATGTTGTTATTTCAAAATAAGCACTTTGTTATTTTGGGGGGAAAAAATGAAGCATTATTTCAAAATAACTAAACCTGCTTTTATTTTGAAAGAACAATTCTTTCAAAATAGTTATTTTGTAAAAAGCTATTCCAAGCTGTGGAAAAGGCTTCTTTTGAAATAATGGCCCTGTATTTTTTGACTGCCTTCTGCTATTTTGAAATAGGGAGTCTAGTGAAGACTTTCTATTTCAAAATAATAATTCCGACCTTATTTCAAAATAGAGAGTCTTCACCAGCCCTCTATTTCAAAATAATAAGTTTGAAATAATGGTATTTCAAAATAATTATTTCAAAATAAATTCAAAATAGTTATTTTGAAATAACTATTTCACAATATCTTTGGCAGTGTAGACATAGCCAAAGACTTGCTGATTGGGCTCAAACATCCTCTGAAGATTGGTAATGTATGTCAGTATAGCTACCAGTAGGCATGCACAGTAACTTTATTCAAGGAAAGCTGTTACCTGGAGAACAAGCATTGCCATATGACATTGGTATAGCAACATCAATGGAAGATGCAACAAAGGACTGAAAAAAGCTGTGTCATTCAAGTACAGGTGAAAAAAAGGGGCACATGCCAATACAGAAAAGAAAAAAAAATATGTACTTTAGATCTAAAAGATCAAAGGATGCAGAAATATAATAGTCTATTCAATAAAAAAGATAAATTCTCTGGAGCAATGTGATTTGAAAAAAATATTACCTTGTTCTTGAAAAAGGGTCCCAATAAAGAGAGAGACAGAGGGAAATCCAGCTGAACCATGGATGATTTGATTTCTGAAGGCCACTACTAGTGATAACCTTTGAGAAACTGAAAGAAAAGGCTTTAGAAGTTCAGGAGTTTTAGGTAAAGACACAAGTTATATTACACTTGATTATGAACTTAATCCATATTCAATTTCTGGAATGAACAATTTGAAAACTAGAGATGAACTACTGTTCTGAGTGAAATCAGTGACAAAGCTCCCACTGACTCTGAGGAGGCCAAATGACACCCTAGAACTGATGATCACATGTTCTATCCTTAAAATCTACTAAGCATAAGAGGAAACATAACTTGAACCATGCATATTGATAGACCACAAAATGGAAGTTGCAGATTAATCTTCATGAAGCCTGATAAAAAGGATGTGGGTTTTATTAAAATGTTTAAAATTCATGCACATAGTATGTATCCATCCATCATGCACACACACATATAGATGCACACAATCAATATGCATGATGCTCTAGTAACATACTCTGTGTTGTCATTCATGCCTGAAAACAGTAGATGTAAATCATCACCAACTCAGAATTCTCCACTTCTACTAGTGGTATAGTTTTACATTCACTTTGTGAAATTCAAGTGACAACAGAGACATACCTATGTAATGAGTATCTTGATAATTCCTATATCCCTCTTGTCCGCAACTCTTCATTCAGACCTCGTGTCAAGTTAAAATTTTAATTTGTAAAATTGGTGCTACTTTACCTATACTTGAGAACATGAAACATTCATATTCTACCAGAACCTGCAATCATTTGTAACGAGAGTATAACCATTCTCTGGAGAATGGTCTTTTCTTCTCAGTACAAATCAGTTACTTATTTTGTCAAAGTGTCTGCACTCAGTTTTTGTTTTATGAAATACTTAGATCATATTATAAATAAATGTATCCTCTCTAAAGGAACAGAACTTAGGGACTGGTCTAACTCATTAGTTTTATAATGCATGCAACCAAGAAAACAGAATGGTATTTTTTGTGTCTGCTGTCTAGCTTGAACATATCTCATATTGTAAGATATTTGCCTCCATAGTGTTAGGATAAAATATCTATGCCAGCACACTAAACTTTATAAATACAGAGGCTGATCACATACACAGCATGCATGCTGTCTTTTGTTAAGTATTCACCCTTGAATGCATGTCTCATGTCACATACCCATCC
This sequence comes from Podocnemis expansa, assembly GCA_007922195.1. NCBI lineage: Eukaryota > Metazoa > Chordata > Testudines > Podocnemididae > Podocnemis > Podocnemis expansa. Next base: position 43,679,264 of record ML681966.1, on the reverse strand, counting down.
TATCCCCCTTATGTTATACAGAAATTAGTTTTCCTCTACCTGTTGAGACAATCCCCTCTCACCTCTCTGACTCTTACCATAGATAGAGTTGTTTTTCCCAAAGGAAACAAAGAACTGTTAGAAAACTAGTTTAAAACAGTAAACAAGCAGTCTGAGTATATAAGCATTGCCATGTTACTTCCATTTTGAAGCTGATGCTGTTTTTGTTCGGTGTTCCCAGTACTGGTACCATAAATAAACCCATTCAGTGTTGACTGTATTGCCTGATCCTTTTTGGTAGGACCCGTCCAACTTTATAATAGGTAGATGGAAATTTACTGAAGCATTGAAGTAGAACTTCAGATTTCAAGCTGCAAGCTCTGTTCTTTGATCTGATATTGACTTGGGTTGAACTGGCAAGGGTAGATGTAACAATCTAAGTATATGCCAGAATCTAAAAAGAGATGCTTGGCTTGTGAACAACTTAAGACTTCCCTAGACATCTTTAGCATTTTGACTTTATCAATTAAAGTGTTGCTGAGTTCAGAGACATTGTTCCATCTCATCTACTGATAAATAAATCTACTAACTGATTGCATATAATGCCTTTTTTGGCTTGGTTCTTAATGGTTTCTTACCATTTCATTGAATTCTACATAACTAGAATGTTTAATTGAACTGCAGAAGTGGTGGGAGTTTCCTCATGAACTTTACTGCTCTCTTATGGGGTACTAAAATGATCACTACATTTAGGTCTATTTGTTTGTTTGTTTTTTGAAAAAATTAAAAATCAGAAATATCATGTGTCCCCGGAGGTTAAAGTAAGTCAGAATGCACCAGAATGGTGCTATTTTTAAATGGTGGTCCGTGGAACGCAACATTCCAGTTCCATTTTCCATTTTTAGGGTCCCCGCAAGGCAGAGCCCCTAAAAATAGTAGGCACCAGAATGTGGTCTGGCACATTTCAGCAAGGCAGGGAAGCTGCTCCGGCTGGGAGATTTTAAATCTCCCTCCCTGAGCTGGTCCTCACTGAGCATGCTTAGTCAGAAGCAGCCCAGGGCCGCAGCCTCAGCCCTGGCCAGGGTCAGGTCCAGGGCCACTTGGCACTGCGGCCAGGTCAGGGGGCCCTGGGGGGTGCTTGGGGGGCAAGTGAGCTGGCCTGGAAAGGGCACAGAGGAGGGGGTTGGCCTGGGGCAGTGGGGGAAGGCAGCACAGCATGGAGGGGGTTGGAGAAGGGTTGGGGGAACCAGCAGCCAGACAGGGGCTGGGAGCAATATGTGGGGTGGGGAGCAGGAGCTGGGGTGGGAGCCTGGCATTTGTGGGGCCAGAGCTGGGGTGAGGATTAGTATGTGGGGAGCAGTAGCTGGGGTGTGAATAGGCATTTGAGGGTGCAGTAGCTGGGGCAGGAGGCTCTAACTGGGATGGGGGACAAGCATTTGGGGAGCAGTAGCTGGGGTGCATAAGGGGGACCTGCACTGGCACAAGGAGGCCTGCCAATTTAGGAGGGGTCCAGGGCCTGCCAAATTATACTTTAACCCTTGTGTGTCTCAAACTTACAATTTGCAAGGAGATGCTCTGGAGAACTGGACAATAGTAATTTCATAACAGGCTGAAACTGAGTCAGTGGAACAGAGAACTTGGTAACCCTTTAGCAAAGGGCCTGAGTAAGGTTCAGAAACATGTACATAACTTTAAGCAAATGAGTTGTTCTTCTGATGTCAGTGGAATGACTTGTGGAATCAAAATTATTAACATCTTGCTGAATCAAGGCCAAAGGCAAATTTTGTCTCATTTTTCAGTTTTTACTATATGAAGACAAAAGAAGCCAAGAGTTTTAAAAAGTTTCACTCAACATATTCTTCAGCCTTAACAGAAGACTATGAAACTAAACATCCTTTGCTCTTGAGAGTACTTCTGAAGCAAGAATGAGCTCTTTCAGAAAACTTCATAGTGGGAGTTGAGACACAGGTAGCTATTTGACAGCGAGCCACATAAAAAAAGGGGACTGTTCACTGTGAAATTCTGAAGAGTGCAGCAAAACTGAACGGACTCTAGTGAGGCCTCTCTCACCCAGCCACTAAATAAAGCTGAAATCTCATTAACTGAGTCCGGTGCAGGATCCTCAGGATAAGGCAGTGCATTTCATAAGACAAGTTTCCCTGAGTGACTCTCAGGATTCTGGGACACTATTACCCCATGACATCAATCAACCTGTAAATGGGGTTTAGCAAACAGGTAATAGGGAAGTAATGTGGGAAAGGGAATTTGCCTATTAACGAGCAGGGAGCCTAGATAATAAAGTTTTCAAAATTAGCATTAGGGAGTGTTTTAACTTACACCTTATGTAGATATATTGTTGCAGTGTTTTATGAATTTAATGCCGTGTTCCCTTTTTTCTTGAAATAAAGTTTTCCTTGTTTCATAGAATTAGTGATTGCAAACAGTGAATTACTGTCTGCTAAGTATACAACAAAGGTATTCAGTGATCCAGAAACTGTGTGGGAGATTGAGGCAGTTGTGTTTGTTAGTTTCAGAGGAACCCCTACATATCTGAGTAAAGCCCTTGTTGCTGCCAAAGCTATATCAGTTTAAAATTAAAAAAAAAAAATTCCTCTCTCACCCCCTATGGGTGGCATATGTCATCCTCAACCTCGGGTCCTCTACCAGAGGCCTGGGAGTTTGAGGGTTCTGCGCAGTATCTTAGCTGTTCCTAGCACTGCACTCTTCTGGACAGAGAGCTCTGATGTTGTTCCTGGGATCTGTTGGAGCCACTCTCCCAGCTTAGGAGTCACAGCCCCGAGTGCTCCTACCACCACCGGGACCACTTTGGCCTTCACTTTCCACATCCACTCTAGTTCCTCTTTCAGGCCCAGGTACTTCTCCAGCTTCTCATACTCCTTCTTCCTGATGTTGCCGTCACTTGGCACTGCTACATCTATCACCACTGCTGTCTTCTGGTCCTTGTCTATTACCACGATGTCTGGTTGATTGGCCAGTACCTGTCTGTCCGTCTGGATCTGGAAGTCCCACAGGATCTTAGCCCTGTTATTCTCCACGACCTTCTGTGGGATCTCCCATCTGGTCTTGGGAGGGTCTAGCCCATACACTGTGCAGATGTTCCTGTACACAATGCCAGCTACTTGGTTATGCCGTTCAGTGTATGCTGTTCCTGCCTGCATCTTACATCCTGCCACTATGTGTTGGACTGTCTCTGAGGCCTCTCTACACAGTCTGCACCTTGGGTCCTGTCTAGTGTGGTAGACCCCTGCTTCAATGGATCTGGTGCTCAGTGCCTGTTCTTGTGCTGCTATGATCAGTGCCTCAGTGCTGTCTTTTAGTCCAGCCCTTTACAGCCACTGGTAGGATTTCCCAACGTCAGCCACCTCAGCTATCTGTCGGTGGTACATCCCATGCAGGGTCTTGTCTTGCCATGGCACATCTTCTGCTTGATCTTCCTCCCATGTCTGCTGCTGCCTCAGGCATTCTCTCAGCAGCTCATCTTTGGGTGCCATCTTACTGATGTACTCCTGGATGCTCTGGGTTTCACCCAGGACAGTGGCTTTGACACTCACCAAACCCCGCCCGCCTTCTTTCCGGCTGGCATACAGTCTCTGGGTGTTGGACTTGGGGTGGAAACCTCCATACATTGTGAGGAGCTTCCTGGTCTTCACATCGGCAGCCTCCATGTCCTCCTTTGGCCAGCTCACTATACCGGCAGGGTATCTGATGACTGGCAGGGCGTACCTGTTGATGGCGTGGATCTTGTTCTTCCCATTGAGCTGGCTCTTCAGGACCTGTCTTATCCTTTGGTGGTACTTGGATGTTGCTGTCTTCCTTGCCTCCTCATCGTGAGTCCCACGTGACTGTGTGATGCCAAGGTACTTGTAGCTGGTCTGTATGTCTGCTATGTGGCCTGCTGGTAGTTCCACCCCATCAGTCTTGACTACCTTCCCTCTCTTTACTACCATTTGGCCACACTTCTCCAGTCCGAATGACATCCCAATATCCTCACCGTAGATCCGTGTCAGGTGGATTAGGGAGTCGATCTCTCGTTCATTCTTAGCATACAGCTTGATGTCATCCATGTAGAGGAGGTGGCTAATGGTAGTTCCACTCTTGAACTTGTATCCATATCCAGTCCTTGTGATTATCTGGCTGAGGGGGTTCAAGCCAACGCAGAACAGCAGCGGGGACAGCGCATCACCTTGGTATATGCCGCACTTGATGGCCACTTGTGCAAGCTGTCTTGAGTTGACTTCCAGTGTTGTCTTCCACAGTCCCATTGAGTTCTTGAGGAAGGTCCTTAGTGTCCTGTTGACTTTGTATAGTGCCAGACATTCACAGATCCATGTGTGCGGCATTGAGTCGTAGGCTTTCCTGTAGTCAATCCAGGCTGTGCTCAGATTGGTCTGTCTAGACCTTGAGTCTTGGGTGACTGCTCTGTCTATGAGCAACTGGTGTTTTGAGCCTCTGGTGTTGTTCCCAATGCCCTTCTCTTGTCTCATCCATGTATGGTTTGTTCCACTACCCCACTTATCAGATTGTCCTGGTTCCCCAACATCTGGCGCAGACCTTGTTAATCCGGGCGACATCTGAGCTAGCATGACTCTCCTAGTTCATGTCACTCTCATATTTGGAGGTAGGCAAGTGAGGCATTAGGGGGTCCTTTTGCCCAAAGACCCCTACTGGGAAGGTAGGCAGGTACCCAGCGGGATTTGAACCCCGGTCTCCTGTATCAAAGGGCATCGCTTTTAAGCACCACTACGCTATCCAGTCACCTACTATATGTATATCTATGGTGCCACACTGGGGCAGGGTAGGCCAGCTCAGAAGCCAGAGCTGCGCTCCCACCCCTCCCTGAGCCAGCCACTCCATCCCTAGAGGCAGAGCGGGCCCGCCCATGGGGCAGGCTCTAATTTCTCACCCCGCTTCTAGGCTGGTCCTCCCTGACCCTAGGGAGGAACAACCAGCCCAGGGGAGGCAGCAAGAAAGTAGAGCTCCACCTCTGGGCTGGCCCCCTCTGACCCTGGGCTGGCTGTCTCCCCCCTGTGGAGGTGAGATGAGCCAACTTGAAGGGTAGCCAGGTTCCACACCCAACCCCCATGGAGGGGTGCAAAACCAAAAGCCACCTCGGTGTACCACACACCCTTGAGCTATTATTAGCTGAATTAAGTTATGCCTTTTTTGAAAATTTTGGTCTCATTTGAGTTACCTGTTGTTCTTACACTACATTTTTCATGCAATTTGTATCTAACAAATACTGGTTTTGCTTTTGGAATCACACACATTCAACATGTACAAAAATTCATTTTGGTGATAGCCAAGACCCTGTGGACTTACAGCAAAGTAAATACAAACATGCACATGCACATGTGGACATACACAAGAATTGCAGAGATACCAGTAGTTAAGAACAAGCTGGAGAAGAATAGGACAGCAGAGAAGAGTGCTAAAATATTTCTGAGAAATGACTTGTGAGAATGTGTCTAATTCTAAGCATTTAAAAATCATGTGATAAGACTAAAAGTCATGAGTATAGCTTAAAAATCATGAGATTTTAAAAAAAAATCTCCCTGGTCAGAGATCTTATATAGAAGCACTTAACTAAATGAGATATACATCACTAATCTGAAGGGGAAAGGAGTCCAAGAGAGTTGGTTATGTTTTAAAGAAACCCTGCTAAAGGCACACGAAGTTGCCATTCCAATTAGGAGAAAGAACAAACATGTGAGGCAGCCAGAATGGCTTAGCAGAGAACTCTGCTCTGAGCTTAAACATAAAAAGGAAGCTTACAGGAAGTGGAAGCTTGGTCAGATGACCAAGGAGGCATATAAAGATATTGCTAGGGACTACAGGCATAAAATCAGAAAGGCCAAAGGACAAATGGAGTTGCAGCTAGCAAGGGATGTAAAGGATAACAAGAAGGGGTTCTACAAGTATGTTAGTAACAAGAAGAGGATCAGGGATGGTGTAGATCCCTTGCTGAATAGGGCAGGCATCCTTGTGACAGAGGATGAGGAAAAAGCTGAAGTGCTCAATGCGTTTTTTGCTTCAGTTTTCACAGGCAGGGTCAGCTCCCAGCCCACTACCATGGGTATGGCAAATTGGAGAGAAGAAGAGAGGCCCTTGGTGGTGGAAGGTCAGGTTAGGGACTGCTTAAAGAAGCTGGATGTGCACAAGTCCATGGGGCCGGACAAACTGGATCCAAGGGCGCTAAGGGAATTGGCCAATGAGATAGCAGCACCGCTGGCCGTTATCTTTCAAAACTCATGGAGAATGGGGGAGGTGCCAGAGGATTGGAAAAAAGCAAATGTAGTGCCTATTTTCAAGAAAGGGAAAAAAGGAGGATCCGGGGAATTACAGACCAGTCAGCCTCACCTCAATCCCTGGAAAAATTATGGAGCAGGTTCTCAAAGAATCCATCCTCAAACACTTAGAGGAAAATAAAGTGATCAGGAAAAGTCAGCCTGACCAATCTCATTTCCTTCTATGATCAAATGACTGGTTTTCTGGATGCAGGAAGAACGGTTGATGTGATATATCTTGATTTTAGCAAGGCTTTTGATACAGTTTTCCACAGCATTCTCATCAGCAAATTAAGGAAGTATGGGTTGGATAGGTGGACTATAGGGTGGATAGAAAACTGGCTAGATCAACAGTTTCAGCATGTAGGAATCAATGGTTCCATGTCTAGCTGGCAACCAGTAACGAGTGGTGTGCCCCAGGGGTTGGTCCTGGGGCTGGTTCTGTTCAACATTTTCATCAATGATCTGGATGATGGAATAGACTGCACCCTCAGTAAGTTTGCGGATGACACCAAGCTGGGGGGACCAGTAGAAACATTGGAGGGCAAGGACAGGATTCAGGGAGACCTAGATAAATTTGAACAGTGGGCCAATAGAAATCTTATGAGCTTCACTAAGGACAAGTGTAAAATCCTGCCCTTGGGATGGAAAAACCCCATGCACTGCTACAGGCTGGGGAACATTCAGCTAAGTAACAGCAGTGTAGAAAAGGACCTGGGGGTCATGGTGGATGGGAAGCTGGATATGAGTCAGCAGTGTGCTCTTGCGGCCAAAAAGGCCAATGGCATACTGGGCTGCATCAAAAGAAGTATTACCAGCAGATCAAGGGATGTGATCATTCCCCTCTGTTCTGCACTGGTGAGGCCACATCTAGAATACTGTGTTCAGTTTTGGGCTCCCCACTACAAAAAGGACAGGGACATGCTAGAGAGAGTCCAGCGGAGGGCAACCAAAATGATCAGAGGCCTGGAGTACAAGCCCTATGAGGAAAGACTGAAAGCATTAGGCTTATTTAGTCTGCAGAAGAGAAGATTGAGGGGGGATTTGATAGCAACCTTCAACTACTTGAAGGGATGCTCAAAGGAAGATGGAGCTCGACTGTTCTCGGTAGTAACAGGGGACAGAATGAGGAGCAATGGTCTCAAGTTACAGTTAGGGAGATCGAGGCTGGATATTAGGAGAAACTTTTTTACTAGGTGAGCGGTGAAGCATTGGAATGAGCTGCATAGGGAGGTGGTGGAGTCTCCATCTTTGGAGGTGTTTAAGGCCCGGCTGGACAAAACCATGACTAGGATGTTTTACTGGGAGTGGTCCTGCCTCTGGCAGGGGGTTGGACTAGATGACCTATGAGGTCCCTTCCAACCCTATGAGTCTAGGATTCTACAAGGCCATGTGACCATGCCTTTTCCAGCTAGGACTCTTGGCATACATTCGGTTATCAACTTACTGCAACAGAGAATGAGGTAAATGGTGTTACATGACAGAAACTAGCACTCAAGTAAATTTCAATTAATGCACATAGAAGCTATATGAAATAGTGCTGAATATGGGATGATTGGACACTTAGGATGGTGTGCATGCATAAATACACATCCACAGTTGCTAAATTGTTTTTCAGTGAAGACAGGAAATGGTGAGTCTCTATGGCTATCTCTACACTTCAGAAAGAAGCTGTCCAGCTGCTCATAGTAGGGGCAGGTACTGCCCCCCATCTCCTCCTTGCCTCCTGGACCTAGGCACAGGTCCTTGATTTTCACCTCCACCTGCTCCATTGACTGCCTCTGGCCCTTGGGAGGCAGAGCCCCAGAGATCTTGGCATATATGTCCCAGTTGCAGTGGCTGCTCCACAACCAGGAGAGGACCTCCTAGTTGCCCCAAATGCTGAGGAGCTTTAGTATCTCCTGGTGGCTCCACACAGAAGTCCTGCGGCAGCCCTGGCTGGCTCTGCTAGCCTCACTCGTGGTTGCCAGAGATGTTGCCACTATGCTAGCTAGACAAGGTGTGCTTGTGAGGGTGTTGAGGGGTGGTGGCCAGGGTAGGCGCTTCCATTCTGGTGCCATGCACCCTGGAAGGAAGAAAGTTAAACCATGCTTAGCTGGAACTAACAGTTAGTTCAAACTAACGTGTCTCCATTGGGTTAGTTGGAACTAAGGATTGAAACTAAAGGCAAGTTTTACTAGTTCAAACTAAGCTTTCCTTAGTTCAAACTCAGGAATTCCTTAGGTCAAACTGATGAAAGTCAGTGTGGACAGGGACTAATTTAGTTCAAATTAAGACTCCTTAATTTGAACTAAATTCCCAGTGTAGACATAGCCTATAATATCCAGAGGGGTAGCTGTGTTAGTCTCTAAGGTATTACAGGCCTTTCATTGTTTTTGCTACATACAGACTAAAATTTCTTCAGGCATGAGCTTTCATGGGCTACAACCCACAAAAGCTTATGCACGAAGAAATCTGACAAAGTAGATTGCATCTGATGAAGTGAATTGCGGCCCACAAAAGCTGATGCCTAAATAAATTTGTTAGTCTCTAAAGTGCCAAACAACTTCCATTGTTTTTATCTATAATATGTTGTGTGGGCTAAGGAGAGTCCATGTAACAATAAGTAGTAATTCCTCAAAATTCCTATCCAAAGGCCTGGCAAAGAAATAGTCACCCAAACAAGATGGGTGACTGCACCCTTTGCAAATAGATTAGTGTATGTACACACACACAGAGTTACTGTGTTTAGTGATTAATAAAAGATCACAAAATAATATATATAGAATTTGGAAAATGGGTATACACTGAAAAAGTTACAAAGCAAGCTATTTTGTATGCAAAAGGTCAACACTATTAAATATTCCAAATCCCGTTAGATCTGCTACATCTTTACAATCCATTTACATTTCAAGTCACACTTCCTATTTAGAAAGTTTAGGTCATCCAGTCAGGAAACAAATTACTACCACGTGACTGAAATGACCAATCACATGATGTATCAAATGACAACAACCCATAGCAGCTAGTTTCTGAGAAACCTATAGGTTGGAGTTTGTTAGCACAAATGATTTGTTGTACATTTAGCAATAGCGAACAAATACATTAAACATCTCAGCCGTTTCACTCACTTTAAGTAAAAGGTTCTGACTTTATTAAGGAGGTTACTTGATACAAATTGTTTTCCCCAGTCCTATAACGTACTGACTTTTAAATGCATTATACAGAGTTGTCCTCTGCCTCCTTGAAGTTTAATTAATGCATTAAATAGATTGTTACTGTAGAATTTAGCATTAATTCTAGCTATAGTAAAGTACCTTAAAACTTTATCATACTTGAAAAAAGAGATACTAAATGAGCCTCTTTTATAAGAGGTTGAGGTGACACTGTGACTTCATTCTTTCACAGCTGGAGGCTGACCGATGGAAATCATGATATGAAATTACATATAACTGATATATAATGTCTTGAAGCATTTCCTTTTCATCCTACAAAAAACAGAACTTTTTTTCCCTGTGGCAGAGGAGACTGCATCTTTTGCTTGCACTGTAGTTTCAATTACACTATATATAGGGAAAGATTGGGTGTTTTTTTAGTTAATATATCATCCACCTCCACAAATGAACTTTGTAATACTTGTACCATTGTTTGCTTTTGCACTTTAATCAAGACTCACCAGTAGAGGTAGGTTCTTTACTGTTACCATATCCCAGTAACAAAAATATAATCTACACCAAACTGCAAAGGACAGTTCCTAGAAAATTCACATGAACTTATTGCATTTACTCTGTTTCTTAATGGTTTATACATGAGATACAAAAAAAGAAAAAGAAAAGCGGCACTTATTGATGATGGTAACACTAAGGACTTTCATAGTATTTCCACAAGAGTTCAGCAAGAGAGTTCAATTGAAAATCAACCCATTACAATCAATGCAGTGTGGTGGACCAATGGAATTACAATAAAATGTATATATGGTTTTAAGTGAAATAGTACCTGAATTGCACTACATAATCAATGACATTGCATGCCTTTTATTCATTAAATGGAAAGCATTTGTCCCCAAGTTCTAGCTGGATAAAAACATACCTTCTGGATGAAATGAGATTGTGTTTCCTCAAATACACAAAGAAAGTTATTTAAAACAGTAATGTTCAGATAACAGAATTTCAGGAAGACTAAGTTGATGTCACGTTTGATTTAAATTAAACCTTTTGTAATTAAATGATGTGATGAACACAATCTCAGTTAAGACCTTTACAAAACTTGGGACTAGAACTGTGATTAACTATTATTAATCTGATATATCTATTCATTTGATATTTTCTTCAACAACATATATCTGACTTTGTACAAAAATAAAAATTACTGACTGACCCAAATTGCCTCCAAATTATCCATTCTTGACCCTGAGTGACCAGCAATGCATCAAGCCTTGTTCTCCATGAGTTTGTGACCCAACTGCTTTCATATCACCCTAATTGAAGTAAACTGCTTCCAAATTTTCCTTATTGACCCCAGCATGACCCCCCCATTCAGTGACCCACTGTGAATATCTAATTGATTCTTAACCTTATTGATCTTACAAATACCCAAATGTCTGCAGATTTCTCCTCCTTGATCCCCATCTCCACAAGCCTTGCTATTCATCATTTTACATGACCCTATTGCCTTACTAGTCACCCTGATTCATGGGCCAACCTTTATTCCACTTTGACTCCATGGCCCACTGGGAACATCAGTTGGTGGCTCCTGCATGGAGCTGTGAGCATGGGTGTGTGTATCTAAAAAGAGTTCAGCCCTCACACACCTGCCCCTTTTTCAGTGTGAGGGAGATTCAGGGGCAGACCTACTTCAAATGCCCTAGGTTGCAGCCCCTTTTCTTGCTTCTCCAGAACCAGATTCTGGCTGCCCGTTCTCCCTCACTTATTTAATCGATGCACACCCCATCTGAACCCCACAAAGCTGTGTGATCTCCTCATCATTCTCTTCCTGACCCTAACCAAAGTCACCCTAGCTACAGTCTAGAACACCATGGAGAAGTGTTTGGTGGTGGGGGAGGTGGTGGTTCTTTCCGACCATAGGGTCTATTTCAGCTCCTTCGTTCATTCATGCATCTGGGTGGAGTTCCTCTAGACAGCAGCTGCTGGCTCCCTAGACACCTTCTGGGAGCAATGGGCACTGTCCTGGGTTCTCCGCTCAGTGGCCTCCTCTGGTTCCCTCTTTTTATACCTTTGATCCCCTCCCCCATGCACCCACCCCCATCCCTGTTTTAATAATCATTTATCCCATCTCCCCATTGTCAGTTGGCTCCCAGGCCCAATGACCCCTTCCCTTAGGTGTCAGGGAGAGTCTTTAGCAGGGAGCAAACTTATGCCCGCCCACCACCTGGTTTCCAAATAATAGTCACCTTGATTGTTCCAGAATGACTTGAAATCATTCCTCAGGATCCTTACATTACACTCAGCAATTCAAGTCTTCCTCACCATGACGTTGAGTCACCCCTCTGCTGTGCTAGTAATCCTAATTGCCCAGGACTGTCGCCAAATTATTCCTCCATGACACTCATAAGTACAGCATTGCTCTTAATGACCTCACGTGACCCCCCCCTTATTATTCACCCTGTTTTGACCCAAATGGTCTGGACACTACTCCTCCTTCACGCTGTATGAGCCAGAAGACTTCAAGTTGTGCACTGCATAACCTCAAGTGACCCACCCCCACCCACTGTAATGCTCATTGGCCAGGCATGATCTGAAAACACATCCCATTGACACTTGCATGAACCTCCACCATCATAAGCCTTATTCTGTTTGACCCCCACAGCTTTGAGATTAACTTTACTTGACCTGACTGCCTATCTGTTACATGCAATGCCTAGCACGTCTCATGTGACCCTCCCACTGTTTTCCTACATACCCTAATTGAAATAATTGTCTTCCAGTTTTTTCCACAATATTTGCCGTATGCCCCTCTTGTTTCCCAGTGACCCACATCTAATTGTCTTCCTCATTGACATTAGGTGACAGCACATCTTCAGTTTGATGCCTTAATAACCAACCTCAAACTTCAGCATCTGTCAGCCTTGCTAGTCATGCTGCATGAAACAAAATGTGTCAAAATCACTCCTCCTTGCCCACTGCATGATGCTCAGCAATTCAAGCCTTCTTTAGCATGACTGTGTGAAATCCCCATCTTATAGTGCACCCTGATTGACAAACTGCACCCAAATTATACCTCCTTTACCCTGAACGACTCCCTCGAGTATAAATATTGCTCACCAAATCCTTGCATAACCACCCCACTTCCTTATTATTCACCTTGATTGACCCACACACTGTTCCTCCTTGACCTCTGACTGACACCCCAAAACGTCAAATCTTGGTCTTCATGACCTCATATGACCCTGCCACATTTGATTTTCATTATCATTGACCTCACCCCCGCCCACACACACACGCACGCCCAGCATGGGCAGCAAATTTCAACCCATTGATCCTTGTATGGCCAGCCACCATCACAAGACTTTGACTGCGTGTGACACCACTGCTTTGCTATCCATGCCCATTGCGCTGCCATACTCATCCTCCTTGATTTGTGCATGGCCCCCAGCACATGCAGCATTCTTCTCCATCCCTTGTTATGGCTTCCCCTCTACTGCCTTGTTATTGACCTTAATAGAGCCAGACTGTCTCCAAATTATTCCTCCAAGACACTCTCAATGTCTCACTTAAACATTGCTCTCAATGGGCTCATGTCACCTCATTGCCTAGCTGTTAATGCTGATTGATCCATACTGACTCCAAATTATGCTTCAGTTATCCCTGTATAGCTTCCACCCCTGGGGCTTAAAGCATTTCTTGCTGTGACCTCAGATGTTCTCCACATCCCTGATTAGCATTTTCATTGTCCCCGCATGACCCCAAAACATCACCAGATTATTGACCCATTTATTAACCCAACCACCACAGCAGTTAGTTTGTAACTTTGTATGATTCCATGCTTTTTTGTTCACTGCCCTTGACCCACTTTCAAATAATGGTTCCTTGACCCGCTGTAAGCTTGTCAGCACGTCAAGCATTGCTCTCCATGACACTATCTGACCCCATGTCCTTGATGCTCACTCCCATTGACCTGCATAGCTCCTAAAGTCTCCTAATTTTTTATTGTTGAACCGTTACAGACCCCCCACCACCGCTTGCCTTACACCTCATGACCTCATATGATGCCTCTGGCTTAGAATTCTGATTTACCAAAACTGCCTTCTGCTTTGACTCCATATGTGTCAACTAGTTCAAGCCTTATATTCCATGTTTTCATGTGACTCCATTGCTTTCCTGTTGAGCCTGATTGAAATAAATTTCTTCCAAATTTATCTTCTTTGGCCTCTACATGACCACCAGCAATTCAAGCCTTCTTCTTCATGACCTTGCATGACCCCTTTTTTTTGCTATACACCTTGATTAACCCAAACTGCATCTACATTATGCTTCTTTTACCCACACATGATCCTCCCATGGCATTTTTAGTTGTGATCTCCACTAACTTGAGTGACCCCCACCTCTTTGCTTGTCATTCTCATTGATCCCCCATGACCCAAATTTCTCCAAATTTCTTCTTATTGACTCTTTCTTGGCTATGACCACCATAAGTCTTACTCAGCATAACCTTGAATGACCCCACTGTTTTTCTACTCATACTGCCTTAAAATTATTCTTTCTTGACCTCTGGCACTTGAAGTATTACTCTTCATAAAATTGTGTGAGCCCACTGCATTGTTATTGACCTTATTTGAGCCAGACTGCCTACAAATCATTTCTTCTTATTCCATACATTTGAAGCATTTTTCTCCATGACCTTGTGGGAGCCCATTTCTTTCCTATGCACTGTGATTGACCTAATCTGCCTCCCAATTTTTCCACGTTGACCCCTTTATGATCCCCATCACTTGAATCATTGTTCTCAATGACCTCACTTGACTGTTCTGCCTTGCTATTGGCCCTGATTGGCCAACTTGTCACTGAATGAATGTTCCTTGTCTCCCAGCAATTTAAGATTTACTCTCTCAGACCTTGGGTGCCCACTTACTTGCTTCGCTCTCCAACTGCCACAAAATTTCTCCTTTTTAACCCTTGCATGATTTTCATCTACACACTTCTCATTGACCTTACCTGCCTGAACCTCACCTTTATTGATTCTGCATGACCCCCTCCCCCAAATGCCTCCCAATTGACTCACACATGACTCTTTAAGCCTTGCCATTTATAACCTCACATGTTCCCACTGTCTTGCTGTTCACTTTCATTAACCTAACCATGACTCTCATTGCCTCCAAATTTTTCCTCCTTGACCCTTTCATGATCTATCACCTCCCAGTGAGTGATTGCCATACAACCCCAACTGTTTTCACCCTCATTGGCCTTGTGTGACTCCAAATTTCTCCTCATTGATCCCATGCGACTCCATCTAATTGAATCTCATCCTCACTGATCTTGTGCAACACCATATGCCTCCAAATTGGTCTTCATTGATTCTTGCATGACTCTGCCACAAGCCTTATTCTGCATGACCTCATGTGAATTACTATTACTATTTACCTTTGTCAAGGCTTTCTCCCCTCTCTGGCACTCTGAGTACAGAAGGTGGAGGCCTGCAACAGGCCAGAAAAGCCACTGGCCTTAAAGCCTGCTCTTAAAAGTCTCCAAGGCCTCCAATTCCTGGTCTTGGAGTGGTACCGCTGCCACCACCCAAATGCAAAAAAACCTCTTGAGACCCAGGAAGGCGCACTTGGGAATTCCTCCCTGTGAGGTACTTGCAATCCTCTTTATTCCTCTCTCAGGAAAGTGAGTGAACTCCAGCTGGAATATGAGCTGGAACTGGAACAGGGTTCCCTCTAGTAGTTTCCTGTGCAGTCTAAGGCATGTGCACACAAACCTCTTGCCTTCCAGGACACAGAACCAGAACTTACTTAAAAGGTAAAATCTTTAATCAAAAAGAACAGATAATAAAACACAGAGAATTGCTGCTCTGGAAATTAACTTAGGTAGTTACAGGGTAGTGGGGGGGGGGGTTACATGTGCTCAGCACAGAGAAATCCAAAAAACAAGCCCAAAAAAAAAAAAAAAAAAAAAAAAAAAAACCTGACCACCACAAAAAAAAAAATCCCTGTTCTACTCCCACCTGGTCACTACCAGACTTAACTTATCTCTGGTAAGGATGTTGCTGGATTCTTCCTCAGGCCCCTCTGGCCTCCTCCCAATCCTTCCAGGAGCTCTGCTGCATCCAAACAGGCACAGACCAGGCTGCTGTTCCAATTAAAAAACCTGTGCTTCGTTCCTATTGGTTGTCCTGGGACTCACTGACCAGATAGTTAACCCCTTCCTCCCCAAGGGTTACTACAACCTTGATTGACCCTGTCTCCAAATTACTCCTCCTTGACTCCTGAATGGCCCCCCAGAACTTAAAACATTGTCCCCATTACCTCACATGATCACACTGTTTTACTATTTACCCTTATTAACTCAACCATGACCTTGAATGCCTCCAAATTTTTCTTCCTCAATTCCTGTTTTACCTCCACCTGTAACTAGTGTCACTGTATGAGTCCCTCTAATTGATACACACCCTTATTGACCTTGTGTAACTCCAAATGCGTGACCCTCCACCAGAAGCCTTACTCTCCATGACACTAATACATTGCAATTTACCCTGATTGACCCAGAGTGCCTTCACATTTGTCCTTATTGATCCTTATGAGCCCCTTACCTCCCAATCAGTCATCCTAGATGACTTCACAAAACTGATTATCGCCTTCATTGACTGTTTTCCCAAATGCTTCCAAGTATTCCTAGCTGATAGCTGCACGAATCCAGCCCTGCAAGTCTTGCTTTTCGTGATCTTGCATGACTCCACTGCCTTGCTATTCACCCCATCGATCCTACTGTGACTGTACCTCCTAATTTTTCCTCACTGACCATGCATGACCCTCCACCTCCCAATTAGAGATCCCATGTGACCCCCACATAACTGATTCTCAACCTTGTTGACATTGCATGATCCTATATTTTTCCAAATTTCCCCCATTGATCCTTGTGTGACCCCCCAAGGCTTACCCTTGTCAGCTAATTACAGTGCACTGTTATTCAGCTTGATTAGCCCAAACAGGCTCCAAGTTTTTGCTCACTGACTCCTGCATGAGCCCTATTTCCCATTCAGTGATGTCCTGTTACTCCATCTAATTCATTTTCACCTGAAATGCCTCAAAATTTCTGTAATAATTAAAGATTTTTTTACTTTCTCTTTTACTCAACTTTATTGTGTAAATTCATGAAACTGATTTCACAAAAGAATAATGTTAAGATACCTCTAGAAACAAGAGAGGGATCTTTGATGTCCCAGAATTCCAGATGTATGCAGATACATCATGTTTATTCACCTATCTTCCATATAGAACCAGTTTAATACCTGAAAAACTCTCAGTGATATGGATGAAAGCAATCATTAGGAAAAGAAAGGTCAAGAATGTTATCAAAGAAGCCAGTACTTCACACCACACATGAGAAGTTATGCCCACCTAAAAGTACACTCTGTTGTAGCTTTTTGCTTTATTAATAGATTGAGATGTAGCAAACAGAATGTAGCACTCGTCATAATTGAAATATTATTCTCTAATCTGCCCTTCTTTTTAGCATCTACATCTATTTATAGTCTTGAACATTTAACACTCTTTAAAGCAGAGTTCAGTAGCTATTATATTTTTAATGGTAATGATGCTTCCATAAGAGCAAGAACAATTCCAAAAAGTTCACATCAAAGAAAAAAGAAAGGGTTGTTTTGAACTTTGTTGCCAACTACTACTGCAATTACTGTCAGACAAAAGAAAAAAAAATTAAAATTTGCCAGTAAAATCAGTTTAAAATATGCATGTCAGTAAAAAGTGTCAGGGTAACTTTTTTAAAACTCTGACACAAGTTTCATATCATTGGAGAACTTTTTTTACTGGATAGTCATGGAATGTTAATATAATTATTATTTAATATTTATTAAGCTGGCCAACGATGGCCCCAGTTAGGTAAACTTGTTTGTTCTAGAACAGTGGTTCCCACCCTTTTTGAGTGGAAGGCACAAATATAATTTTTGCAACTCCGAAGAGCCACTGGTCTCCATTAGCAGCCCTCCCCCATTGCAGCTAGATGGAAGGAGTTCAGTAAGGTCACATTGCATGTGTCTTATAGCTCTGTGCACTTCTCCTGGGCCCCTAGGCAGTAGCTCCCTTCTTCAGTCAGTGCGATGAAAGATCAGTGTTCTCTTCCCTCCGGCTCCAGCAGTGACCCAAGTATCTAGGAACCCAGGAAGAATGCTTTGCCATGCTTCCTGTTACATAGCCAGGGGGAGGGAAGCCCTGATCTCCCATCACCTGGATGCAGCCAGGGCCTTCCTTGGGTGGGGTGAAAGGAGTGATCACCCTGGGCCCTGCGGTTCCATGGACCCTGCACTGTTGTGCCGTAAGCAGGATAGCACAGAACCTGAACTGCTGCCCCCCCCCCATGGCCAGCTGTTCCCTATCCAGGGGATGGGGCGAGCCAGCCAAAAGCAGCTGCTACATTCAGAGCTCCTGCTTCCCGCCCCCCCCCCCCCCCCCCCCGCGGCGTTGAGCTCCATGTCAGAGGCAGCAAGGAGAGGGTGGAAGGCAGCCTATGGCCCATACAGCTGCCCCCCCCCATCCCCGCTACCTCTGGCACAGAGCTGAAGGCAGCGCGCATGGCCAGTGGTGGAGGGGGGAATAACAAGAGCTGCGCTGAAACTGGCTGCGCCTTTTGGCCGGCTCTCCCCATTCCCTGAATGGGGAACGGCTGGGGCAGGTGCAAAGTGGGCCTGCCCTCCCCTCTGGGCTGACCAGCCTTGCCCCCCAGTGCAGGGGGGGGCTGAGTGGGGGTCCCTCAGAGGGCAATTTGCCCAGGGTCCTGCACCCCTCCTAGGGACAGCCCTGGCTGCAGCAAGGAAACTACACTGTTTTTTCAGTCCTGCAGACAGAGCCATAACGAGGCATTTTGGTGCCCAGGGAGTGTTTCTGTCAGAACATGCCCCTTACAATGAGTAGTACCTGGAGTGAGCAGCACAGAATGCACCCTTTGATACAGCAGCTCAATGGAGCTGCTCCGGGGCACCCAGGGCAAAGCACCGTTTGTCCCACCATAGTTACAGCCCTGCCTGCAGAGAAGTGTTCTACCTGGGTCCGTAGGCAGCAGAAGTCATGGGCCACTTTGAAAGCACCTAGAGACCAGAGATTGGAAACCACTGTACTAGACATTCTACGAATGGTATTCAAATTTATTTTCAGCATGTAAATGTAATAAGGGCCAGTTTGTGATAAAGCTTTCTACTCATGTCTTATTAGTATGTTGTTCAACGCCAATTTCCTATGTCTGGACAACTTTGCCCTAATTTTGAGCCCAAATATAGGGAAATGGAAGCAAGTTTACAAAATGTTCCAATCACATATAATAATAAATGTTGATGAGGAAAGGTACAAAAGCAAAGTAGACAGCCTGAATCAATAAATCAGTTAAAAAAAAAGACATACTAATATCACTCAAGAATTGTGTTTAAAGGGTAATTTGTTGTAAACAAGAAAAGTGGGGAACTGGAAATAAATGAACCACAGTTCATCTGTTGGAAATTCAGTCTGATTGGTAGCATGAGAAGATAGTCTATTCCACCATCATTCCTTTTTGTGGTCCATAAAACAGCGGAAATCAGGTAAATGGCTATGAACGTTGTTTGACTGAGAGGTGAGAGAAGGAACAAGCCTCATCTTCATAGCTGCACCCAG
This sequence comes from Podocnemis expansa, assembly GCA_007922195.1. Lineage (NCBI taxonomy): Eukaryota > Metazoa > Chordata > Testudines > Podocnemididae > Podocnemis > Podocnemis expansa. The sequence goes on along the minus strand of ML681966.1, from coordinate 43,660,169 downwards.
ACAGTTTCCTAAGACCCTGTAACCTGCCCCAGACCTGCCAAGGTATAAACCCCAAGTAAAGGTTGAGCTTCAACAGTGCTGAGGTTTATTTATTAGTTACACAGCATGAATACTCACACACACACTTCATTCATATTGATGGTCTGGAGGCTGACTGCAGGTGAGGACTGAGGGCATAGATTGGTTTCGATTTTACAGGTGGCTGAGACTGACCAGGCTACAGCTGTCCAGAGATTGGCCATGAGGTGATGAGAGTCCCTTTGGATCCACGGGATGGCTCTTCTGCCTCTTACCTGCTACTGAGTCTGGCATGCTGTTACACTTCTCCTCCGCCTGGTGTGTTGTTTTGAGGGGTTTTATGCCCCTTAGCCAGCCCCTGCCTGCATATACCTGACATAGTTACAAGTATAGTTTAAACTTTATGATTGGTTTATTTTACCCATTTACATTCCCTCATCTATTCTGTGCGCTATTTGAGACAGATTCTTCCCAGAATAACTGATGCCAAGATTAAGGAAGACATTTTTGTTGGTCCACAGATAAAACAGGTCATCAATGACAGGTAGTTCGAAGAACTCCTAATAGGGCCGGAGAAAATCGCATGGAAGGCATTCAAGGATGTTGTTGAAAATTTTCTTGGCAACTACAGAGCACCAAACTACATGCAGCTGGCTGACAACCTGCTTCAAGCATACAAAACCATGAAGTGCAATATGTCACTAAAGATTCATTTTCTGCATTTGCATTTAGACTTCTTTCCTGCAAATCTTGGTGCAGTCAGTGACGAACATCGTGAAAGGTTTCACCAGGACATTGCGACCATGGAAAAACAGCATCAGGGCAACTGGAATCCATCAGTGCTGGCCGGTTATTATTGGACACTTAAATGAGAAGCCTCAGACACTGAGTACAAACAAAAATCATCAACAAAACATTTTTAGCTCAGTTGAACTATTGCAAAGCGTCAGCATTGTTATGCAGTTAAACGCATTGCATTCAATAAAGGTCAATTTCTTGTTTCTCCAAATTCCTATGTAATACAAGTAGTCTGAAATTATATCTGTGTTCAGCTTCAAGCGGTCGAGCATAATCAAAAAAAAATTTCTGAGGAAGCAACACTTTCAAAAAAATTTGTTGTCCAGTGAAAGCAGTGTTTAATATTTTACATTTCAAATGCCTCAACTTTTTTTTTTCTTTTCTGAGTGCTTAATAAAAGGCTAAAAAAAGATTTGAATGCTATGTTTGCCATAATAAGAAGGCTGAAGTTTCCCAAACCTTAAACCTTGTTTAACACTGTTACTTGTTGGACAGTGACCTGTTAATGCCTTTGCCTCTTTGAGCTCATATATTCCATCTAAGCGAATAAAAATTATTGCAAAGTAAAGTACTATTAAGCATGAAGATTCACAATCTGGATGAAAATAAAATAAATATATGTATTTAAACATCTTCAGTTGTGACTTGATGGGAGAGGAATGGTAGGCCCAATTAGCTGCAGGTGCAAAGACTTAATAATTAGTTATCTGTGAGAAAGGGTTATATAGTCTCCCACTAACTTGTTTTCTGGCAATTTAAATTAGTATTTTTTTTAAAAAAAGACTCACATCCAAACTATTTTTATGTTGAACAGCTATGAAGACTGAGTATCTTCAGTCTAAGAGAATGACCTAGGTTGTGTGACAAGGAACAATGTTACAATACAAAACTAGACCAATAGAGTATCAAGCAGTGGAAACTATTGATGCTTTTGATCCACTGACCTTCAGTGAGGCCGAGGGAAACTTCCAATGGTAATGGAGATATTACTCATGCAGTCTTCCTCTGAGGTAGTATTACAAATCAAACATTAATTTATGCAAATATTAATGATCAGAGCTGGCCTTAGACCAAATGGCATTCCAGTGCTGGGCATCTTCAGCATTCCTATTCATTCCTTTGTTAAACTTTAGAGTACCTTAATTTTTATTTCATTTGTAGCCCATTTCATGACTTTGATGCATGATTTATCCCTGAAAACAGGAGTTAAAGTATAATTTGCTGGGCCCTGGAACCCTCCTACCTTTCTGGGATCCCTTCGTGCACGCCCAGGCGCCCTTCACACACCCCAGCTACTGCCCCCCAAACTCCTGCCCCCCTCAGCTATTCCCTCTTGCCCATTTCACTCAGGTGGGAAGAGCAAGAAGGATCCACCCCAGAAAGAAAAGAACAACATATAAGTCATGTCTGTAAATGGCTGGTATTCAATGCTCGCACAGGCTGCTGGCCAGGTCTGGCTGCCAACCACCCAGCTTTGCCACCTGGGCTTAGGGTTTTGCCCACGGCCAGGCCTGCCCGCTGCCCCCAGCCTTGCTGACTGGACTAGAGAGAGGTGCCCCCTGGCCAGGCCTGCCCCAGAGCCTTGCTCCCAGGCTGGGGGCGTGGGGGCTAGGAGGACCTGCCTGCCAAGCCTCTAGCCTCACAGATTCAGTGGGAGGGAGGTAACTGTGGCCTGGCCTACCTGCCATCCTCGGGTAATGGGGGAGCGAGTCCCAGGCTGCTCATCCTCCTATGGCCTGGCCACCAGCCTGACCGGGGCCTGAAGAGGTGTGATCCCTGGTCCGCTTGCCCCTCACTGGCCCACAGTGACCTGGGACACAGGAGAGTCGTGGATCCCCAGCTCCCCTGTCCCCTTCCAGACTAGCTGCTGGCTCGCCTGAGGCCCAGGTGGGCCTGATGCCTGGTCACCTGCCCCACATTGGTCTGGTGAGATCCAGGGCCCATGGGCAGTCCTGGATCCCCAGATCCCTCCCAACCTGGCTGCTGGCCTGACCCAGGGCCCCGGGGAGGGTGGGCACTAGATCTCCAGCCAGCTCCCCACTTGGCTCTTGCTTAGGCTCATGGTCCCTCTCCACAAAGTACTTCTCTGTGCTGTGTGTTTCCTGAGCTGCTGCTGCCGCCTCCAGCATCTGCTGGAGCAGGAGAGGGTTAAACTTCCCTCTTGGCCTCCAGCTAATCCCTCAGCTTCATGCTCTAGTGGGGAGGGGCAGCAGGTAGCTGAGCTATTCACCAATAGATGTAGGCTTTCAGCCTGTGTCTGCCAGAGAAAAACATTCAGGGCATGCTGTGGGACATCCGGGGCTTGGGACCTGGGGACCCAGTGCCAATGACACCCCTGCACCCCCTTCTTCCTCTCCAGGCTGAGCTCTGAGGCTTCTGCCTCCAGCACATCCTACGCATGTGCAGGGGGGCTGGCTGGCAGGTCACAGCAGGGCAGGCATGCCTCCTTTGTTCCTGTAGCGGTGCCTGCCCTGCTGGAATGCGCTGGCTCTATTTTCTACTTTTAGGGGCCCCAGAACGCTGTGCCCTCTAAAACTAGACCCAGCATTCTGGGCCCCTAAAAACAGAAAATGGAGCTGGAACACTGTATTCTGGGACCCACTATTTTAAATGGTGGGCCCCAGAATGCAGCATTCTGACTCCATGTTTCCTTTTTAGGGGCCCTGGAATACTGGCCCCCTAAAAATAGTGGGCCCCAGAATGGCATTCCAGGCTGGTCTGGCTTACTTTAACCCCTGCCTGAAAATAAGATAATAAATTTGCATGCTAGCTTCTGTAAATCTATATTTATCTATGTCATATATAAGCAAATAAAAACATGTTTCCTCTAAGTAAAAGGAAACTTTAATTCTAAGAATAACTGAAATGTACTAAAAAAAAAAAGAAATTGAACTGGGCACTAAGATTGGGTGGACTAGTATTAAACAGAATTACAGTAAGTGACAGCCTTAGTGGAGATTAGTGAAAAATAAATCCACATACAGAATACCTAAAACATTTAACTTCAAACATTCTATTTTCCATTTTTCCACAAATAAGAAAACCAAAACTCCAAGCCCCCAGGGCCCTACCAGCCTGGAGGCCCACTCACCCAGTGCCTTTAAATCAAGACATCTTAATCACAACTTCGTTCTTACACACGAGAGATGTGTGGAAATCAAAAATGTCAGAGAGTAGATGGCTTTCAAAGTTTGTATGCTATTCACCTATTTCTTTTCTTTTTCCTCTGTACCTAAGTTAAGAATACCTTATTTACTTTAGCTTAAGAAATAGAGACACAGCTATATGCATGCTAAGATGTCTCCTTTTCTCATTGCTTTTTATAAACCTTATTTCATTAAGATTACTGTTTATGGATAATTTCACATAGACATCCCCTCAAAGATGCATCTGCCTCTCTTCATTCCCAACAATTAATACTATCTAAACTGCCAAATCAATCCTGGTCCTTGGGTGCTGTGCCCTTCATTCCTCACCCATTCTGCCACCAAATTGTTTTTTTTACCAGCCCTCATTAATTGTTTTGGTATCTTTTCTGTTCCCTGACCCCATCAATTCTGCACCAACATCTGTTCTGCCTCATGTCTCTTCATCAGTTTTACCCCCACTCCAGCCTTGCATCTGCTCTTCTGGCAGTTTTGGGGTTCTTCACCCCCCTTCTTAGCTTGAGGGGTCTTCAGTGGAGGCAATTATTGCAGGGAGGGAGAAGGAAAACTCAGAGGAGCCATCTTGTTTTTCACAAGATGAGAGGGCACAGAAGGGAGTGGAGTAGCTTTTTCCTCCTGAATTTTTCCTGCTACTTTCTTCCTCCTTGCCTGCTGTGAGGGAAACTGTGCCTGCCGCCTGCAGCAGCTCTGATTAGCTGTTCTTCATTAGGAAGCAGGCAAGTGGGGAAAGCAGTCATTCAGAGTGGTTTCTTTCACCCATGTTATATTAAAAAGATGGGCCTCTAAGCAGCCTGGCTTGAATTTTTAGAAACTACACTGCCTGGGTCTGAGATTGGGTTGAGTGTAAGCACTGAGCTGATGCTGGTGTTGGTTTCAGTATCTGATTACTTGATCCCCAGTCCCATTTAGGCTGCTAAATGTTGAAATATTAGGATTTCCATGTGCAGGTAATTGCAGATTATTTTATATAAGCAAACCAGAAAAAAAAAAAAAAAACAACTTGAAATGAAACTTAAAATATATGCAGCCAAATTGTTAAATTAAGAAAAGGAAATGCTGCTACTAAGTTAAATATATCAGGGCAACAATTTCTCCCATGAAAGCTAATGCAAAAAATAAGTTTGTTAGTCTTTTAGTGCCACAGAACTCCTTGTTTGTTTTACTGAACTAGACTAACATAGCTGCCCCTTTGGAATTTGGGACTTACATTAAAGGTGCACTATTCTGCACCAGAGGGGTATAAATTTTTGTCCATCCCAGCAGCTCACATACTGACTGGCCTGTATGGATCCTGCTGGCATACACTAAAAGTTCCCCAGGGCATGTTAATGCACCTCTGTTTCAAACTCGACTACATTAACATGCACTTGGTAGCTTTCTGAGAGTGCTATAAAAGTACACTTGGCCAGCCACTGTGAAATATGCTTGTACAGACTACAGTGTGCATGCACCCCACAGATGCTAAGTAACACACTGTGTAGACAACCCTGTAGACATATGTAAAGATTCTCCTATGCATAGTTCCCTAAAGAAGAAAACAAAGTAAAGACACTACTGGCAGTAAGATCAAAGCAAGCAGTGTAGCAAACAACAGAGAGAAAAAATATATGTATACAAAATCAAGAATTATAGCTGTATTGTTTGACAGAAGTCCAAGACTTACTCAATTTACCTGCAACATTTAAATTGCCAAAACTGAGCAAGGAGAAGTTGTTTTTCTAATTTAAGAAATTACCAGAAGGCATTTATTGACATTATTTCCAATTTTCCTATAGGGAAAGTTAATGGTCCGGATGGTTTTCTAGAAATAATCTTCATAATTTTCAAAACTAAACTTGCTCTTTTACTCAGTTGGGTATTTTTTCAGACACACAACTCCATCCCCTGCCTGGGAGGAATACTGCAGAAAACCTGGGGCAGCCACAAAATTTATTAATTTGAGGTCTCAGGGGAGGCAGATGATCAATTGGCTGAAGGAGGTATGCTAGTGGAAGAATCAATGGATGTAGAGAAACAGATACTGTAATTAGTTAGTGAATTGGGACAGGGAAAACATGAAAGGAAAGAGTTTGGTGTGGAGGCATAAGGTGGTTTGTGTGGTGGTATGAAAAAGACAGAAACACCAAGAAATGGAAGGAAAAAGGTTTGAGGTTGTCTAAAGTAAGAAACCAAGATATGGAGAATGTTCGATGTAGGAAATGAGAATAGTGAGTACAGATAGCGACATAACGCTACTGCAGTGAAGTGGAGATGAGCCCTGTGATACAACGAAAACGGGGAAATAAAACAAGAAACAGACAACAGAAGGGAAGCAAGGTAGCGAAACACAGCACTGATGAAGTAAGTATGTTGGGAATGAGAGATTTGGAATGAGCAAAATGGTCACATATGAGCGGACAAGATTTGGAATGAGGGAAAAGAAAGTTATCTGTAGCGGAAATCAGAGGAAAAGAAACAAGCAGACAAGGGAGAAATGTGAAGAGGTTCGGAAATCTGAGAAGAAACAAGGGAGACATAATAAGCTCAATAATAAACAAAAAACATGCAGAGATTACTGGCAAAACCTTACGAATTTCAAATCTAATGGTATATGGTACATTTTAGTGTGAGGAAGGGGTGGCTTGAGACATTCTTAAGTGAAATCCTGTACCCATTATAGATAATGGACATTTTTCATTGATTTCAATGGGCTAATGCTGCTGGTTGAGCACTAGGCATAGGAGTCTGGGATTCCTATGTATGGAAAGAGAATATTTTAAAAAAATAAATAAATGAACATGTAATGGCTATCTGAATTTGAGCTAGTGTGTACCTTTTATGTTGCCAAAGATTAACCATGAAGGTTTTCCTCTCTAGACCATAAAATAAATATCTGCACTTTTTGGGTGGCATGGGGACGGAGGGATAGAAAAAAATGAAAAGTACATACATGATTAAAGACAGAATTTACTTTTTTCCTTTCTGATGATTCTACTCATCAAAACCAAATTGTTTTAAGAGCCTAAGAGAAACATAAAATCTCACAACATGCACTTGGTAATATCAATCTATATGAAAAGATACAAACACATGCACTATATTTGTGTATACATGTTTGTGACTGTACATTCTATAACATGGTTATATAGAACAGAAATCTCTATATCTATATAGATAGATATAGAGAGAGCTGAAAAACGAATTTAAATTATCAGCCAAAAATTTTCTCTCTCTCTCTCACCACAGTGTGATGTGTCAAGGCTCTTATGCTAAGTCCAAATATTAGTCATTAGAAAAAAGAGAACACATGCCCTATTCAAGATATTTCTCAGCACTTGCATCTGTAATGCCTAGTGTTCTTTTAACACTTGTTCTACATACAAATAGTATTTTATTTTATATATATTGCATCACTGTTTATCTTTAAGATAGCTATTGACTTTATTTGAATTTCTCTCCTGGAAAACCAGGCAATCTTTCATTTTAACCTCTCTTTCTATTTAAGAAAAAGGGTTGCAATAAATTACAGAAGAATGTAAAATATAATAATGCTATAAGGAAGTTGCCAGGCAACAGCACCAAATACATAATACCTAAGCACAACATGTAATACAATACATAACTATGAAAGTGGCAGAAATTATATACTGGTGTCTAACCAACCTTCTAAATCCATCTAAACATGTCATGCATATGCCATCCCACTTCAACATAATATTAAAACAAGCTTACAACACCCTTGATCCAAGAGCAGAAAAAAATGAGACAATAGAGACAATGCAGCTCTAGGCACTGATAAGTAATAATTATATGAATAAAGGAGAATTAGAAGTCAGGCTGTCTCTTCTTCAGACTGCACTCCTGTTCAGCAACAGTGGCTACACAGAGCTGAGCCATATCTTTTTCTTTTGCCACCCACTGGTTTAAGGAACAGTACCTTTCCACTATCCAAACGCAACCATGACAATATCCATTCCATGTTCTGTTACAGCACTAACAGTTATTACTTTGAAAGGTAAATATTTAGGAGACTAATAATTATATATTACATTGTGCAGTGTGTGCTGTTGCTGACACTGATTTTGGGCTTCGTTACAGGTGATCGAGTACTGGAAGAGTTACACTATGAGACCACTGTCATCAGCATGCACACAAAGGCTAAAATCATTATATCTGGGAAGTGAGTGTGAGCCCTACCCCGCTAAGCCTGCGGTGTCCTAGGAAATGTAGATTGAGTTGTTATTATTACTGTTGTTGTAAATTTATTGTTTGTATTATGACAATACCTACAGGACACCACTCAAAGATCACAATTCCAGTGAAAAAAAATGCTGCCCCTCCAAAAGAAAAGTATAGTCTGATATTTCTGTTTGTTTCAATATAGAGACAGCTGCATCTATGTAAGTAACCATGTACAATGTTGCATGGTGTCTAAGCAAGGGGATCACACCAACAGGATGACATTGATGGCTAAAACTCCAATATAGAACAAAACCTCAGACTGTACGTCCCATCAGATTTCAGTGGGATGGGGAGCAACTTGCAGTGGGTCTTCAGGGGATGCTTGTGTATCCCACTCCACAGAGTTCCCTGTTGATCTTCCTGCTTGTATGCATCACCATCCATCTGAGAACAATCCTCCTCCAGTAGTAGCTGTAGCTCCTCAAGGCCATGAGCTTTCCTCCATGGTTCCTGATAAGGAAAGTGGCTCAGATAAACAGTGTCCTGCATTAATTGTTCATCTGCCCTCCACAAGAGATATTAGAGGAGAAGGGCCTGCTGTATTGGTCAATTACAAGATAATTGTGAGCCAACAATATGATGCAGCCATGAAGAAGGTTAATGTAATCCTAGTCTGAATCAGCTAAGGTATTTGCAGTAGAAACAGGGAAGTATTATCACTGTTATGTATGGCAATGGTTAGACCTCATCTGGAATACTGTGCAAAGTTCTAATTTCTCACACATAAAAAAGATTAATTACAACTGAAACAGGAGCAGAGAAGGGCTAATAGGATCATCAGAGGAATGGAGAACCTGCTTTACAGGAGGAGATTTATGAAGCTTGACTTGTTTAGCTAACTAGATGAAGTCTGGAGAGAGATATGATTGCTCTCTATAAATATATCAGCTGGATAAACAACAGGGATAAAAAGGAGTTATTTAAATTAAAGATCAATGTGGGCACAAAAACAAATGGACATAAACTGGCCATCAACAAGTCTAGCACTGAAATTGGACAAAAGTTCTAACTATGAGAGGAACAAAATTATAAGTTTATGGAGTGAATGGTGTATGTGTATTGAGGATGCCTGGAAAGGCATGTGGCCCATCTGGTTGCTAGTAGCAAATATCTCCAAGGGCTGATGAGATGTTAAGTAAAGAGGGCTCTGAGTTACTACAGTGACTTCTTTCCCAAGTGACTGGCTAGTGTATTTGCCTACCTGTTCAGGGTCTAAATTACAGTAAGCCATTTTTTTTTCTTTTTTTTTTTTTTATTGTCAAGGTCAAAATTTATTGGTCAAGACATAGTCAAGGTCCAGACTCCAGACCACCCCCCCCCAAAAAAAACCCGAATAATGATAATAAGTAAATAAAAAGATTTCAGTTCTGGACTTGACCTGTGATCTACCTGTTGACTACCCTGATCTAACGGATTGCCATATTTGAGGTCAAGAAGGAAATTTCCTTCAAGTCAGATTGGCAGCAGTCCCGAAGTTTATCTTACCTTCCCCTTCAGCAAGGGGCACAGGTCACTTCTTGGTTTGAACTAGAGAAAATGGTGGATTCTCGATTATTTGACATCATTAAATCATGATACTAGGACTTCACTGGCTCAGTCAGAGGCTAAGGGTCTCTTACAGGAAAGGTGGTGAGGTTCCATGACTGCATTATGCAGGACTGTATGACTACATATTATATGATCACGATGGTTCCTTTTGTTAAGTCTAAGAGATATAGGTGACACTAAGTGGATTAGGAGGACCATCTATGTTATTATTCAATAACAATATTTCAAAATTACAATTCTCCATAAGAGATAGCCCATATCTGGTACTGTTAAAAAGGTAATAATATGCAAGTAGGATGATATTGCTTATATGGCTGTGTCATATTTGGACTGGAAGTTATGGATCTATTCATCTACAACTGAAGCTGTGAAACAAAGGAGTAAGATCCATCCAGGTACTGGATGTACATCAGAGAGACTATACAAGCCTGCAAACTCTGCAATTCTATTGAAAACATAATATATATGGACTTCCAAATCATTTGTAAGTATCTGAGTGTTTAATCATTTAACATTTCTCTTACAATTAGTATCTTTCCTTTTGTAAAAAGCCTTTAGTTTTAGTTACAAAAGGAAGGCAGTGTGATAATTGTTGTAAGATCCAAACTTATATTACTCTGGTAACATGACTGACCCTTTGTAGCCAGGAGATCCTTTTTGGAAAAGAGCATAGAGTTTTAAATGACTTATCTCTTTACTGGACCTAGTGGCTGACTGGGAGTCAGAAACTGAAGTGCAGTAAATGGGGGCTCAAAGCTGTATCTGTTTTGTTTTAGCTTCTTGATAACCAGTGTGAGGAATCAAACTTTTTTTTTTTTTGATGGGTTGGGAACTCTGATGTCAGTGTCACCCACTAGTGCTGGAAGAATCTGCTGTTCTTCTGCAGCCTGCCCTAACCTTGGTATTTTCAGGTGGCTACCTTAGGCAAGGACAGGTCAGAGTACATTTCAACTGCCAGTCCATGGTGATCTTGAACAGGGCACACACCTTCCTTTGCACATTCATCTTCTAGGGAGCAGGCCGCCTGCCTGTTCTGCTGGTGTTTGGGGGGGGGTCAGATTCTGATGTTTGGCCCTTATGCCAAGTTGTACAAGCAGCACTGCCATATAGTCCACTCCATTTTATGGGTGTTGTCCTGTGGTAGCCCAACCATCTGCCACCTGTTGGATCAGCATCTTGTACCTCCTTCACAACATTGGCCAAAGAATCTCACTCAGCCACTCCTGTAATAGACCCCTAACCTAAGACTGAACTATTGATGCTTTCAGATAATGATTCAAAGACTGCAAGGTACAGAGATTTCAACAGCAAGTGACCCATACTTCATGCTTCAGAGAAAGATGAAAACCATCCAGCACCTCTGCCAAACTGCCCTGGGGAAAAATTCTTTCCTGAATTCAGATATGGCAATCAGTGAAACCTGAGTATGTGGGCAAGCCAGACATCCAGAAAGAATTCTCTGTACTAACTCAGAACTCACTCTATGTAATGTCTCACCAAAGGCCATGGTGCACATTTACTGTTAGCAATCAAAGATCAGTCAATTACCAAATTAGGCTGTCTCATATTACTATCCTTTTATAAACTCATGAAGCTCAGTCTTGAAGCTAGCTAAGTTTTTTGCCACCACTGGTCCCCTTGAAAGGCTGTTCCAGAACTTCACTCCCCTGTTGGTTAGAAATCTTTGTCTAATTTCAAGTTTAAACTTCCTGACAACCAGTGTATATCCATTTATTCTTGTGTCCACATTGGTGCTACTTGGGAAGGTGAGAGCTGGTGTAGCATGGGTGGTAGGTACTTCCCTGGATTTATGGGGGAACCTGGCTGTAGCTGTGACTTACATGAGTGTCCTTTGAGTGCTGCTACAGCCAGAGTTTTGGTGAGACCCCATTATGGAGTACAGGGTTAATGCCTGTGTTCCCAGACTTTATTTTTTATTAAGCTCCTCTTTACTTAAACATAAAATGAAAAGGAATGGCAAAATAAAAGCAAAATACATTTGGAATATCCAATGAAAAGTTCTCCATCCCAAACTGTGTAGTACAAAGTTCATATCCAAAGCCAGGTTTTTGTTTCTTCCTCCCTTCCCTCCAGTTATTCCAGGAACACCTGATTATCTCTTATCCAGTGCTGTAAGAGAAAATTATCCAGGTTTTCTTAAAAGAGATTGCTTGCTATAGCTTGAGAGCTAGCCAACAGCTGACAGCAGCTCTGGTGAGACAACCTGTTCAGTATCTTCTTGTTTATTAAAACAACAGCATACATTATTTATTCATATTTGATACAGGCTATCCAGGTAATTTTGTTTGATAGAATATATTGACTTTATTCTTATAATATGCTGAATTTATTCTGATAATCACCTTCTTTAATTTAACCAGTTACAAACAGAAATGCCAGGGACAAAATGGCCACCCAACTCTTACACTACATTTCCCAGAACATTACAGGCATGGGTAGTGACTAAAAATCTATTTCCAGCTACAAGCTTGTAGTGAAATGTGCCAGCTCTTGCTGACCAATTTAGAGTTTAGCAGAAGCACATCATCAACTTCAACAATACAAGTAAGGTAGCATTTTGATAAGCAAGGAATAGTTTGGGATACCATGCATGACATGTAACCAGCATCATATTAAACCTTTGAAGTTACAACTCTTTGAATACTCAAACATACATGGGCTCTCAGCACATTTTTATACATACCTCTTTTCCCTAATTATTCTCTGATTCAGTCACAGATCTGTGTTTCAAAATTACCTAGGTCACAGTTTAAAACGAATAAACAAAATGCCTGACCTGTGAAATAAGAGAGAACAAACAAAGACAAACCCATTTAAACCCATATGCAATATATGTAAACAGGCATCACAATAGGTGTTACGTTGCATGCATCTCTGCCATCCTTTCAAGGCAACTAGATAGGCCTCTAATGGCATCAGGTTTTGAAATCCCAATATATAAATAAATCTTACTTGATTAACTGTACCTACTCCTCACACTCTGAGACTTAATATACATTTCTATGCAGGTTAGTGTCACTATTTAGCATGAGATTCTTCAGTGTCACTCAACACTATACGGCTAATAGCTTCAATCTAGCAAAAAAGAAAGCAACTGAGAGAAAAACATGGACATTACCTCACAAACTTAGAAGGGATTGTTTGCTATAGCTTGAGAGCTAGCCAACAGCTGACAGCAATTCTGGTGAGACAACCTGTTCACTGAACCCAAATTATGAATGGTTAGTTTAATACACTTCTTTCTGTTTTCAAGTAGTACAATATTTAATGACAACCTGTTATTTCCTACTGTTTGGATTATAGAAAGACAGCTTGACTGCAAAGCTATAGTTTCTACAGTCATGTTTCTTTTTCCAAATGATGTTTTCAGTAGCTAATTATTTTGAAAATCTGCCAGACTATTGGACTCCCATACCTGCAGGACAACACAGATGTCCGCATGCCATTTAACAGCTTTCAGGTGAGATAATGTGGTAGGTGAATACTGGAATTGACATCCAGTGCTCTGGTGAAAAAGCTTGGCCTCTGTCATCTGGTAAATCATGTTTCAAACTAGAAGCCTTTCTGCCTGATTTAAATAAACAACCTTATGTGTTTTGATGGCTTAGGACAATACTGTTCATAGCCTCTTGTTGTACCTGTTCTGCAATTGGCCTAACTATATAGAATTAATGTGGTTTATTTGAATTATATTAGTCAGTTACATTGACTTTATCTACTATTTCACTCTTTCTCTGGTGTGGTGAATTTTATTAGTTTTTCTCTCCTAAGTGAAAACCTTACTTTAGCCAATTTACCAGTGCAACCCAGCAGCAAGCAAAATCATATTATTGTTGACTGCATTCAAAAAGACAGCACATTCATTTCACCTCTCTTAGCACATGTGCACAGTTCTCATGTACCAGGTGGGTATAATTAGCCTGTAATGTGGTTTGGCTGACAAATTACTACCTATTGGTTGGATAATTTTGCTGCTGCATCCCCAAAGAAAGAAGGGGGAGGGGATCACAAAACAGCATTCATTTATAGTAGCTTCACTGGAAAAAAATATTTGATAATTTGCTGTAACTATTGGCATTCAGATAGATTCTTTAGAAATTTGAAGTAACTCAGTCTCTGTTGCTTTCTAGTAAACAGCATACAATTTCTATGTTCTAACAGAAGGTCCCTAAAGAGACAAATAATATCTAAAAATAAAATTTTATTTTAATTGAATCACATGGAAAAAAAACAGAGCATGCAAAACCAGGAAATAGGGAATATAAGTGTTGTGTGTAAATAAATAAATAAATAAAAGTGAGTTTTGCATAAACTTTATCTTCCATTGTGTTCACTTTTATCACATCTGAGCTAAAGAATCTCTTGCTTCACAGATCACTGACAAAGCCTCAGCGAGATGGATGGTGTGGAAACAATGAACTTCAAAGAAACCTTACCAGTGACTGAAATATTAATGGAAACCATTTTGAAAACAATTAGAAAAGTAAGTGTTACTCAGAAGTGATTAACCCCATCAGAGCCTGTATGGTAGAGCTATATGGTATAATTTCCATAATAGCAGCATCCATGCACAGATGTTATATATCTTTGTAAAACAATCAAGGAGTCCTGTGACACTTAAAGACTAACAAATTTATTTATTACATGAGCTTTTTTTGGGAGATGCTTTAAAGCATCTGACAAAGTGGGATTTTCTCCCACAAAAGCTCATGCGATAAATAAATGTTAGTTTTTAAGTATCACAGGACTCCTTGTTGTTTTGCTGAACTATACTAACAGAGCTACCCCTTTGGAACTTGTCAACATATCTTTGGGTTGCAGTGATATTTTGCCATGAGAATTCCTTCTTCTCATGTGAGTGCAAAGTAGGTGACAGCTGAAAGTGGATTTCCTCTAACTGTTAGTGCCTTTTACAATGCAACACACGTTAGGATTCACTTCCCCCTGTCCCTTTCCTCAGAATTATTATTCCTGAGTAAATAACCTCCATTGAAGAAATGCTGATGTGTTGACTCTGAAGCTGCTTTTAGTAAGATATAAATTGTGGAAGCTATGCTGGTAGGAATTATGTGACAACCTTACGTGAAATCTGTGAAACATCTCCCAATCCTCCATTCAAGAAGATAGGGACAGAAAATGTGTTCTCTCCTGCTTATATTCAAAGCCAATATTTCAATACAGAAATGAAATGTTTAAAACATAAACCATATACCACCATGATTCAGATAAAACACATATATGAAAATTCAGCATAACATATATAATTATGTGTACAGCAAGAAAAATACATAATGATGGTGTAACAGTAAGTTAATCAGTCTCTCCTGAGTCCTGGGAACTGGATGTTTGCTCTTAACAAAGGATACTGTGAATCTTCAGTAGGTGTAATTCAGCATAGCTCCATTGAAATAAATGCCAAATATATAGCAGTTTATACCAGCTGATCATCTGACTGATTCTTTAAAATAAAAAATAGATGTGAGTAACATTGCTCAATAGTCTCCTGTAATCATAATACAGGGAAAGAACTGTGGAATAGAAGTACCTTATGTGAACCTATTTTAGTGGAAATACTGTTTCATGGAAGTGTTCTACCATTAAAAAAATCCTTTGCTTAAATTTATGTGAAAGATAGAGCTGAAGGCTGAAATCCTCTGTGAAAGCAAAGGGCAGTTATATTGTATGACAGACAGATCTATAGATATACCCCATTATATAATATAGTATATACTAATGTATAATAGAAATTATAGTAAAAGATTTGGCAGAAGCATAATTATTGAGACCCTGCATGAAGCCTATTTGAATAAACTGAGGGTCCACAAGGCACTAAGCACTACTATAGTCATCCTCGGGGCCCAGTTCACTATTTACTTACTCCTTTGATAATTATTTAGGCCAACATAAAGCAGATATGAAACTTAATAAATCAGAATGGTGTGATTTTTAAGGGTATGTCAAAACAGAGAAATTGTTTTGATATAATTTGTATTTTAAAGAGGTTTAACTTTAAATTAGAAGTATGAAATCTGTATGGGTACCCTCATATAAATTTAACATGGCTTATGCTGTTTTAGATGACTATAAGTTACTAAAACTATAAATAAAATACTATAAATTAAAGGTGGAAGTTAAACCTATATGTCAGGTTTAAACTGATTTCATAGTTTAACTTCAAAACTACACTGATTGAACAGTATCCTTTAAAATATGACTTGTGAGGGAAGACTGATCACATACTAGGGAAGATTTGAAGAGCTGGGTTTGTTTAGTCCAGAAAAGAGGACATGGAGAGGGGACATAATAGCAGTTTCCAAGTATCTAAGGGTATGTCCACACTTAAAATTTAATTTGAATTAATGACAATCAATTCAAATTAAATTAAGTGCATGGCCACACTCGCTTTCCTCAATTCAAACTGAGGAATTCCTTACTTCGAATTGATGAAAGCTGACTTCGAAGTGGTCAAACCTTGTTTGACTTCAAAGTCATGGTCAATTTGACACCTTAGTTTGAATTGACCCAGTGTGGCCATGTCAATTCAAACTTACTGCTAGTTCGAATTGACATGGGTTGCCCTTCCTTCCTGGGTGCATGACACCATCGAAGGAAGTCTAGCTTGCCAGCACCAGGGCCCAGCAGCCCCAAAGGTGCCTCCAACACCACCCAGCCAGATTGGGCTGGGAGGCAACAGGGTTCTTGTCCTCTGCCTGGGGACAGGGAGCCCTGCTTGCAGGCTTGGGGAAGAGATCCACCCGGAGGCTGCAGCCGTGCTCCCCAGATGTTGGGATGGGATCCCGTGGACCACTCCTTCCCTACTTGCCAGTGTGGGGAAGGGATCCCTGCATAGGGCTGCAGCCACGCTCTCTGCACTCGGGACAGGATCCCCAGCTGCAAGGACAGGATCCCTGTGGCCAGCTCCAGCCCCACTTGCCAGCACAGGGAAGAGATCCCCACGCATGGCTGAAGCTATGCACAGGGTTCTTTGCCCTGCACCAGCAAGCGGGGCTGAAGCTGCACGTGGGGATCCCATCCCCGCACCTGGGGAGCATGGCTCCAGCCCCATGCAGGGATCTATTCCCCGTGCAAGTAAGTGGGGCTGGAGCCACGCGTGGGTGTCCTGTCCCCGCACGGGCAAGTGGGGCTGAGGGGCACCAGGGGATCCCCTCCCCATGCTGGGGAGCACAGCTGGAGCCAGGCAGGGGGGAATCCCTTCTCCCTCTACCAGGCCAGCTGTCAAGAGGGTGCCTGGCTCCACCATGCCCAGGGAGAGGAAAACATTGCCTGCCAGGCTCTAGCGTTCTGAGCCTGGCACAGGGAAAAGCATCTCCTGCCCAGCTCTAGCAGCAGTGCCACTAGAGCTGGGCAAGGGATGCTTTTCCCTGTGCCGGGCTCAGAGAGCTGGAGCCTGGCAGGGGATTGGGTGGTGGCATGGCCCTTCTTGTGGGCCATGGTGCCACAGTTCCCATGGTGCCCTTCCTCCAATTCAAATTAGCAAGTCCAGTCCATGGACACGCTAGTTCAAATTGGATTTTCTAGTGTGGCCATTTTAATTTGAACTGACTGAATTTTAACTAATAATTATTAGTTTGAATTCAGTCAATTTGAATTAACAATCTAAGTGTAGACATAGCCTCAGATGTTGTCAAGAGAAGGAGGGATTAAAACTGTTCTCTTTAACTGCCAATGATAGGACAAGAAGCAAAGAAGTTAAATGACAAGGGAGGTTTAGGCTGGACATTAGGAAAAAATTCGTAACCGTCAGGGTGATTAATCACTGGAATATGTTGCCTAGGCAGCTCGTGGAATCTCCATTATTGGAAGTTTTTAAGAGCAGATTAGACAAGCACCTGTCAGGGACAGTTTAAGAGGGTACTTGGTCCTGCTATGAGTGCAGGAGACTGGACTTGATGACCTCTCACAGTCCCACCAGTTTCTATGATTCTATGTGTGACCCAGGTGTCCTGGGATAACCTTCTGAATGTGCCAAAATCAGGGCAAGCTGCAAAACCAGGGGCCAAACCCCTAAATCACTGAAGGGTGGTACTTAACACCAGTCTCCCAGTCAGTATCAAAACATGCTTCTGATTCCCCACTCTGGTCATCACCAAGCATCATAAAATGGAAACAGCCTCCTTTACTGCACCTCAGTTCCTATGGTCCCCACTTAGCCACTGGGTCTCTTAAAGAAGTAGGTTCTCCTGACCTCAAAAGGCCAGCCACATCACCCAGAACAATATAGGCTTGGATCTTACCCAAAATACCATGCTGCCAGACAATCCTTTAGTATCTACAACTAAAGGTTTACTATACAAGAAAAACAAAATATGAGAGATGTTAAAGGGCCAAAGTGAATCACATACATACAAATGATTTAGAGCCCATAGAAAGCAAGTGCTTGAAGAATATGTAGTTTGCAGGTTAGTTCAATTCCTCTGGTATGCACCCAAACATGGTACATCACATATGGATTATTGTAAATATGAAATATTTATATGAAAGATAACCATAAACTGTCCCCTAGACAGACAGGGTCATACTACGATTCTATGAAAATCACATTTTTCATTAAAACAGAGAACATTTTGGTCAGATTTTCAAAGATATTTAGTCACATAAATATGCAGATAGGATTTTTAAAAGCATCTAAAAAGTTAGGTGCCTTACTTCAAAGATAGGGTAGGTGCCTAAGTGGGTTAGACACTTTAGAAAATTCCTTGAGTTGCTTCCCTGGATCTTGAAGTGGCTAAATAATTTAGAAAACCTGGTGCTCTGTCTGCAGACCAAAACTAACTCTTTGCTTAAACTCTGCAGTGCTGTAAATGACATTCCAAAGTGCAGGGCAAGGCAATCAGCTCCATGGTGTTTTGTGGCACCCCTGTCCTCATGTGAATTTCAACCAGGGCAAATAATCATAATCAAAATACATTTTACCCCTGTGAAATAAGGTTATGAGTTTTCAAGGTTTTCATTATGTCCCTTGTAGAAAGAGTAGGAATTACAAAACTCATAACTAAGAACAGGAAAAGTACTGTACAGCAATAATTTAATCTCATCAGTGAAAAATGGGAAATCCAAGAAAAATATTTAGCAATGCTACAGTCTACCATTTTGTTCAGCTCGAAGATGCTTTCATCACTGAGATCATGAGTTACATCAGTAATAATTGTCAAGGGTATTATTTGTGTCAGCAATATTTAACTAGAAAAACCTTTGGGAAATTATTCTTTTCCCTGCTTTCCTCCTAATTGGACAATTTTATGTGAGCTAATATTTGTGATCTGATAAGGCTTTCAAGGGAGCCAATTACATACTTTTCCCCCCATCAATATTGCAGCATTATAGGCTTTTCTGAGAACCTTTGTATGTTATTTGTTGTAAATATTGAGTTAAGGTTTGCTCTTTGGGACACAGCATTTATAGTCTTGCTGTAGTCATGACTCTTGCTGCTGCTGATACTCAGAGATTATCATCAGAAGAAACCTTTTTAAAGCATATAAATGTGTATCCTTAGCAATGTTCATGTCTTGCTTCTTAATTTGTTAAACATAGTTTAATAGAGAGAAGGTCAAATGCGAGGGTATCGACAGGGAAACTTCACTCCTCTCCACTCATTACCCTCGATTTAAAAACCGGTTGCAATGAGCTGTTTGCTGTAGACACCTTCTTTGATTAAAAAAAAAAAAAACCCTCATAAGCTTCTCCTATTTGTACTTGATGACACTTAAGTGGATGTCTATGTTAGTCTCACTACATCCAAAAGTAGTGCTGACTATCTGTGCCACTTAGAGGTTATTACACTAATTAAGCATTTCTCTCCTTTGTTAATCAATTCACATTTTTATACTGCACCCATGATCATGGTATCTGGGCACATTCCAACAGTGCATTAAATGACATGATTAAACTCTTTTATATGTGTTTTCTTCCTTCCTTCCTTCCTGTCCCAAGAGAAAAAAAATCACACTGATTTGTTTCTGCATTTAATTTATGTACACTGTGTTATGTATATTAGTGAAGACAAGGTCAAAGAAGAGCTTCTTGATCTTGGAATGAGAAGTAGTGAGGCTTGTGACAGTTCTTAGATTTTATGTGAGTTCTTTTAACAGTCTTGGAAAAGCCCCCAAGAAAGCTCCTGCCCAATTAATGTTTTTCCTGCAGTAGACTGAACAAGTGGAATTGTTGACAGAGGTCCTCAATTCAGTACTTTGTGTGATCTTTATATTATTCTGTGTCCAAATCATTAAGTAGTTTAATGATAAAGGCAGAGACAACACTAACCTATCTGTGGATGTTACTGCCTGCACCACTGGGAAAACTGCCTGGCAAATCTTGCAACATGGAGCTTGAAGTCCCAGGAAAAAAATAATACTGATCATATTAATCCAACTGAAAATTATATTCCTAACCCAACAGAATATTACAGGCCTGATTTTTTAAAGGGTGTTAGGCAAAAATTATATACAAATGATTTTTTCCCCTTAAGATTTATTATTTGGTCATTCACTAAAATAAAGGAGGATGGCTTCATAGGTGGGGTAAGAGGAAGAGTTAATATTTACACATAGAGTTTGGGACCTATTCCCAATCACCATACACTCAAGTCTGTCCATTTAACAAAGAAATGGATGGTGTCCAGCCCTTTTCACTCACACCTTCTAAAGACGACACAGCTTTAGATAAAACAACTATTAGTTTATTGATCAGATTACAATTTTAAATGAGAATGTGGACAATCAAGGCAGAATCACAATATAAATGAGTCAGGAGTGACCACAAGGTAAAACATGCATACAAACTTAATATCTCTACCTAAACTGATCTCATAGTCCAAGTTTATGCTCAAATGTTTGCCTATCAGATGTTTGTTTGCCTATCAGATGTTTGTACAGCCAGTCTCTGCCTGAGACCAGGCAGGACCCAGATCTTTCTTGAAGTTGTTTCAAGATTGAGATTCCAGGCAAAAAGCCCCACATCCTTCCACATGTCTGTCTCTCTTTCCAAAGCCATCTCAAGCCCTCCCTTTCTGAGCAGAGGTGGTCCCTTTGTCTGACTTGAGCCAGGGAACTCAATTTACGTATATACTTTGTTACCTCCTGCAGGTATTTGCTTGCTCACAGCTTTGGTTGTTTACATGTTGCTGGAAAGGAGTTCTGTCCATCACCCACCTCAGCAACAAAAAACATGCTATACATTTGTACACATACATGATGCTTCAGGAAACATGATACTACATAGCAAGCATACAGAATAGGTTATGAGCATCCATAAAGAAACCTTGCATGGCATAATTGGCATAAAAACATACAATCCCAGTGCATAACTGAACAGAAAATTCATATAGATTGCAACCCAGGCTGCATAGATGTGCATCCCATGACACGGCCCCAGGGCAATTCACCCTGAACTGGCTTGCTGCCACCACTGGGCCTGACCCAGCCATCAACCACCCAGAGCTGGCTTGCTGCCACTGATGGCCTTGATCTGGGTCCAGGCTGAGTCAGCTCACCCTCTGCTGCTGGCTCTGGGCTCGATCTGCTGCTGCCATCCCCGGGCTTGAGTCAGCCTCTGTCCGAACCAGCTTGACCCAACCACTTCCAGCCCAGGTCCAAGCCAGGCTCTGCTGAGCCCCGAGCCTACTCAGTGCCACTGTTGGCATGGATCTGGCCCCAGGCTGAGCCCCAAGCTGGCTGATTACTGACCCCAGGCCCAATCTGGTTCCCTGCTGAGCTGGCTCACTGCTGTCACCGACCCGGGGCCAAACCAGTTTGCTCACACCACCGCCAGCCCTGGGCCCTTATTGGCAAAGCCCTAAACTGACTTGCTGGCCCCACGCCCCTTCTCATCCCCCCCACTTTCCCTTGCCCTCCCACTTTCCTATGCTATGCAGCTCCATGCTGCTGGGCCAATGAGAGAAGATTTAAATTTCCCTCTTCTCTCTTCCTGTACCATGGGACAACCCCTGCTGGCTGCAGCTGAGTGCTCCCTGGAAGGCACTAAGCTCAGAGCAGGATCTCTGCATGTGTGCCTGCTAAGCAGCAAGGTTCAGGGCACCGGCTGGCACATTCCAGCAATGCGCATGAATGAGTGGATGGCTAGAGGACTCACTCACTGAGTGGTGAGCAACTTGCTTGCTGGAGGCTGTGTATGATCTGCCCAGGAATGGGTGTTCAAACAGTGTGGCATGGTAGAATTAGGGTGACACAGTGATTCACCAGTCCAGATTACAGAAGGCAACATCACATTCTTCTAATGGTTAAAAGATAGAGAAACAAGATCCTGATTCTACTCCTAGTTTTGCCACTAGCTGCTCTGTAGTCAGGAGCAATTCAAATTACATTTTTTTTAAGCCTACATTTACCAGTCTGTGAAAGTGGTAAAATCCCTTTTTTACAGGAACAATCTAAAATATAAAACTGCTAAATAATAAGTCCAATTATATAGATTATAACACTTATTCCCAGCAAATATTTTCCAATTTTTGTCCTTTTTCTTCTTTGAAATTATATGAATATTTACAAGATCCAAAGGGGTAGCTGTGTTAGTCTAATTCAGTAAAACAAACAAGTGAGTCCTGTGGCACTTAAAGATTAACAAATTTATTTTTTGCATGAGCTTTCGTAGAAGAAAAATCCCACTTCATCAGCTGCTTTGAAGATGGGGGAACTTACAGAATGGTAGGAAATAAATGCAGGGAAGTGTAAGTCATAGGAATATTTACATTATCCTTAGATTGTGTTTTTAACGAGTTTGTTAACTGTAACTATTTGAGAAATTTAGACAAACATATACTAAACCCATAGTTGGTTGTTCCTAAATTTTCATTGTGGTAATTCACTATTCAAGATTCACTTTTTATCCCACATGATTAAACATACTGTGTACCTTCCAACTTTAAATAACCTCCTCCATACTTATGAATAAGACGAGTTTCTTTTACTGGTTAGCAAACAAATAGTGAAACTTCAAATCAATCCAAATGTCTGTGAAAACATTCCCAATATGAATTCTCTTGTAGAACTGTATTTGCACCACAAACAAGGAGTCTGGTTGCACTTTTAAAGACTAACACATTTATGTATTGCATGAGCATTCATGGGAGAAAATTCCACTTTGTCAGATGCTCCCCATCATCAACCACTGACAAAGTGGGATATTTTCCCATGAAAGCTCAGAGATAAATAAATTTGTTAGTCCTTAAAAGTGCCACAGGACTCCTTGTTTGTTTTGCTCAATTAGACTAACACGGTTGCTCCTTTGAAACAGACAGTAGAAGAGTGCCCATGATGGTAGTAGAGTGCCCAGACAAAGCACTCATTATTTAAACCCTGTGTTTAGGGCTTAATTAGGAGAGGTTCAAACAGATGCTTTGCCTATACTGCTCTGTATTGCAGACAATTTCACTCAGCAAATGATATGTAGTAGAAAATATGCCATGATAACTATGCCCCAAAATTCTAGCTTCAGTCATTACAAAAGAGAATGTCTAAAAAAGAGGAAAATGATTTTATTTGTCACTAATATGTTATTGTTATTTAAAACCAGTCTCCAGACCTCATAGCCCAGGTCACTCTAGAAGTGGAGGACAGAGAGTAATAACAGGCAAGCTTATTTTCAGAGGGAAATAAAACAAGAGCAGGAACCACATTCAAGAACCTGTACATAAATTTCTGTTGTCTTTTTTCCCCCTTTTAATCCCTAATTCAGACAAACAAACTGGAAGAGAAGAGTAGAAATGGGTAGCTATAGAAGAGCAAAAGGATATAACAGTTAGAAGTGTTTTGTATAGAGTATATTGTGTGAATGTTCATTCAGGAAAGTCTGCTGCACAGGGTAATATAGCAATCAAATTTCTTGGAGTTCCTGGAATTTGATTTTGATGATTCATAGCATACGTACCTATATGTGCACAGAACAGGAAACAAAACAAAACAAAACAAAAAACACTTGCGGGAGAACCAGCCTCACCACCTAGAAGGGAGGAAAAGTGCAGACATTCTTTAGGAGTATGATTTCTATTGCATGATTTTGCAAATCATGGGCAAAATCCCACCTCATCAGATGCCAGAGTAGGGAAACCTTACACTGGAAACAGACAAATAAAACCCCTTACAGTATGGGAGAGGAAGATAAATCATGTGATTACATTGCACTGCATCAAATCATATTACTACAGCAAATCAAACAAATTGTATGGATTAAAAAACACAATGTCAGAAAGTGGTTAGGATGAGAGAGGTGAGACTCACTGTTAGTAGGAAAGCCAGTTCAAGTCTTCATTCAGACCCAAACTAATGGTGTCAAATTTGCATATGAATTCTAACTCTCAAGTCTCTCTTTGAAGCCTTGATCTAGAGTAAATGCATTTGAGGATATTTACAAATAAGTCCACTACTGAAAGGCCTGGGACATTAAACCAATTTCCTATTGGTTTTTGAATGTTCTTATTTCTGATGTCAGATTTGTGTCTATTTCTTTATTATTTATTATTCTTTAGGAAGAAGAACTCTAATCATCTTCATCTATCAACCAATTGATGGGACACATATAGTAAAAGCACTAGTAATAAGATACCTTTGTCTTTTTAAAAATTCTTATGAATTTTGGACTCCTTAAATTGTTTCAAAAACAGACCCCAAGCAAATGTGGATAATTGCAATGCTTACTTTACTTTCACAATGAAAATCACAAATTATTTTAATATATTCAGCAATTCCCTTACTCTACTGTTGAAAACATCTTTGGTTCCCTCGCATTAACTCTGCATTAACACAGCAAACAAAAACATTCCTCAGTACAGCCATCAATCCTTCTTACCAGTAACTTCTGGGCATATATCATTAAAAGTACATTTAAAAACATTTCTTCACTCAAATGTGAGTTATCCCTATAAAATGGACATGGAATTATTTAAAGACAAGCAAAGAAAACAGCACTTCAGAAAGACAAGATATATAGTGTTTGTACAACTTTTAAAATATTTTCAAATAAAATGTTAACAAAAATAAAAATGGGTAACTCTGAGCTGTGTTCATCCAATTCCCCTCCTAAAGCCTTGAAAGAGGCTGCTTTACCAATGCAGGCACAAGGTGCCACAGAATTAGAATTCTGCTGACTATGACCAGGAACAGTCCTATCCTCACCAAAGTAATCCTGTTGACCAACAACTGCAGCCAGATGAGGAGGAGGAGGAGGAGCAGGCAGAACAGCACAGTGAGGTCCAGGATCACGGGGTATCATCTGTTATAGTCCAACAGAGAAAAAGCAGGAAGAGTCTGGGGGTCTGCTCAAGCTCCTGATCACAATCCTGTGAGAATGGCTGTTCAAAGTCAAGCTGTCTTTTTGTCATATGTCATTTTGTAGTTGAATGCATCTCTTAACTCTCTTGCTGCTGCACCTGCAACTATTCTCTACTTTTCTCCTTGACTGGTGCTGTCTTCTGTTACCTTTCCTGTTTACACTGATAGTGACTGATGACCTCCCAGTCCAGCTGCCCATTCAACATTATACCAGTGACCAGCCAACCAGCTCCAGGATCACAGGTATCAACCTGCCTTGCACAAAGCAGATCCAAAGGGCAGTTGTTTGGTGCATTGAAACCCTGACGTTGTAGACATCTTGTTTCTATGCGCTAGGGCTGGAACACTGGTAAAATGTCTGCAAGCAGATGACCTTTCTGCTGCTGTATAATGCATCCTCCTACTCTCTTACTGCTGTTTGAGATGGTAAATAGTTACAAACTTTTATGTCTTAAATGATGGTTCAAAGTTTAAGATTCTCTCTTCTATTCTGTATCCTTCCTACTGCCTACCAATCCCATTTTAAAGACCTATTTTCCAAAGGACAGTTTTTCCTTAAAATTCTTCATTTTACCTTTTATCAAGAATTGGCACGGGTGTGGTTTTTAAGGTAGCATAGTGTTTTCACCAGCAATGAATCAATTGTGGAACAACCTGACAGATGACCCCCAGACTGAGCCTGACTGATATTTTTAGGTCTATATGCACATTCGCTTCTTTGAAAAAGTCTGCTTACCTAGTAGGAGGCATCTTGCCAGGACTAAGCCATATTTGAGGAAATTGAGGGATAGGAAAAGAAGTATAAAGGGACAAAAGAAGAGGAATAGAAATTATTTACTAACCCATACACAACCACAGGGGGTGTTGAAAATATTGCTTTTGTAGGGGCTCACTTTTTTGTAGAGCCCTCAGTTCACATATCAACAATGTGCATGGGCCAACCCAGCAACCTCAAGATCAAGGAAATCCCAGTCCAAATTCCTGCTGACAGCTCTCCTCTCACTGAAGGCTAAAGATACTATTTGCTAAGGACCTGTGCAAGTTGCAAGACAGGATAAGTATTGTAGCAAGTCTGAGCCAGGGCTGGAATACAAGTCCAAGGAGCAGTCTGTCTGTGTGCCTAGTATGAGTCTGTACCACATGCAAGATCCAGCCAGAACCCAAGGGGAAGGTGGCTTTCGGACTGCCGACTGATGGACTGATGCTGGAAGGGGACTTGGACTGTTGTGAAAAGTGGTCTTTTTCAAGTAAAAGTGACTATTGCTGATAAAAGTGATTGTTACTGATAATGGTATTACAGTGATTTCTGAAGTGAATTGTTGTCTCCCCAAAGGTTACTGAAGGGTGCATTACATTAGGGCCTTCAAATTTCTACATTCTCTTCCAAGTTCCCATCCTGGTGCTTTACTTGGAACGAACTGCTAGAGGAGGAATTGCCCACAAGACAGTGTTCTCCTCAGGCATATACAGCACATAAATACCAAGGTTATCAATGCCTTACAAAAAAAACCCAACCCAAACCAAACCAAACAAAAACATAGTATAGAGGGAGACACAGAATTTCAGATTGTCCAACTTTTCACAGGCACCTAACCCAAAGAAGTCCCCCTCCTCAGTAACATTAACTACGCACTAAGGATATGGTTTCCTTTTTTCCACATACAACTTCTTGTCATGAATACCCATCACCCCACCTTTCTTATTTTATGTCTTCCAGATCCCCATCTCTTTCCCAATCCATATTATTTGATAGACTTCACAAAATAGCTTCTACAAAGGGAGAAAACTTAGCAGCTGAAGTAGGCTTATAAAGAGCTGAGTATCATTTTATGTTACATAAAGCAGCTTACTCTCTGTCACTCAATAAATAGTCCTTACACAGTGGTTAAGTTGTTATCTTCACTAGACACTTTTAGACAAAGTCCTCATTGGGTTAATGTAAGATCACTGGCTTTAGCTTGCATTTTATTTCATATAATGACTCCCTTTTTATACAATAAGGCTTATGAAAGGAAGAAGTGGCGGCTCATAGGGAAGAGATGGATGAACATAATAAGGCTTCTGTTGGAGGGATTTATGATGTATATTTAGCATTGCAGACAACATAGTAAATCACTGCCACAGCCAACGTGAAAGATACATTAGATTCCATTTGTTTTTCACAAGCCTATCTTCGTCCTTTTCAGGTGTCATTCCACAGATTTATACATAAGTCTCATTTCATATTATTAAAAAGTCTATTATACATTATAATGCAGCTCTAAAACATGGCAGATTATTTCACTTTTGTTGTTGTTGGTAGCATTAATTTCTCCACCAACACTGCTTTTAAAGCCAGCTGCAAATACTGCTGCCACATTCTAAGTACAACATGACTGGCAACCCAAAGAAAATGTGTTTATCATAAGTTTCCCCCATTACTTGGGACAGCCACATAGTAACAATAAACAACAAGGCATTTAGGTGTGATGTTCTCAAAAATCTCTATACATGGAGAAGAAGTGCTAAATATTTTACAGAAAAAATTAGATAAGTAATTAATATTAAACAATGAAACATGCTGGGAAACTAAGGAGGGTAGTGTATATAAACTGAACAGATAATCTTACTTTTCATGTGTAAACAAATATTCTAGAGAATATGTGCTTGCAGATACTAGCCTAAACCAGTATTTATATATGTGCAGATCTGTGTAGAAGTGTTAATATGCTTAAGATCAACAAGAAAAAAACTGTCCAAAATATTTGTATAGTGAGTGCCAGCACAATGGGACTTCAATAAGCGGGGGGGGGGGGGAGGAAGCAAGAATAGCTAATGTAATACAAATAATTTAGTATCTGGTTAGTATTTCTTGATATCAGTGGGGTGGGTAAAATCTATTTACCTAATTACATATATGGAGTAAACTATATAAGGTAAAATGCATGAGAAAGTATTAAGTTACATCTGTTAGCCACATGCCTAAAGTGCAATGTTATAAATGAGGCTGAAAGCCAAGTGCACTTTACAAAGTGAGAACTGCAGATATCTAGCATATGACATTTGTTAATATAAATCAATATGTTATCAAGAGATTTCCATTGTCCTTTAATGTAATTATATATTCCATCACAGAGAGAGAGGAAGTATAACAGGAAAGTGCTCAGAGTACAGTGACAAGGTCTGGGAGCAAGCATACCTTAACTGTTGAATAGGGTCTCTGGGCTGGAAACCAAAGTAGAGGTCAGTCTTAAGTCCTCTACTAGTTTTCAAGAAAGTAGCACAGAACCAGCGTTGGAGCAGAAGACTGTGAGATTCAGAAGGGCTTTGATACCCCAGAAAAGGGAAACTATAAAGAGACCTGGCTGCAGGGCTCAGTCAGAAAGGGTGACAGTGAATTCTGAAGAATAAAGGGAGATGAGGTGTAAACAACCATCAGCAGGGTGCCATCAGACCTGAAAGGCACTAATCCCCAGATTTAGCCACAAGGAGAGGCCCCAAAAGTAAGTGAACCCCAGGAGAGACCCTCAGAATCACAGTGGCATTACCCCTCCTCCTAATGAATCTTCATAAAAAACCTATGCAGGAGAGAATTTAACATTGAGTTCAGCCTTACAAGATTGGCACAAAGTCCACCCAAACTTCCCATAAAGGGGATCATAGTGAAAACAAATTAATATTTTCTTTTAATTATAAAATAAAGTATTTGCCTTGGGCAAGTAGCATTTATAAGATTTCTTTAATTTCATGACCATGTCTGCTCTCTAACACAATGTTTCAAAACTGTGTTCTGTGGAATAGGAGTAGGTCATCTGTAAAAAAAAAGTACCTATTGGGGCCCTTTAAAATATCCCCTGTGCACACTGCTGCTGGGGAGAGTGGCCTGGCTGGAGAGATGCCTTCAGGGGCTGTTATCATCCCCTTTCAGATAGGACAAGGGCCAGAGAAGGGGCTGGAGAGCAACCCCATGGAGTGAATCAGGGCAGACATTGGGGAGCTCCTGCAGTGGGAGGGAGGGAGAGGAGCTAACACATGGGGAAAGACAGGGAGAAAGGAGAGGAGCTGACCTGCAGGTAAAGGTAGGTGAGGGCCCAAACTGTGGGGGCGGGGGCAGAGGAGGGAAGGGAACCAAAGGGCAGGGAAGGACGGGAGGGAAGGGGGAAAGGAGGAGAGTCAATACACATGGAAAAGGAAAGGGGATGTGTAATCAAAAGATGCAAAAAGGGGGGAGGAGGGAAAGGAGATCCATGATCAAAGATGCAACCCCCCTCTTCCTATTAAAAAATACTGCCCAATATTGCTTCTTTTTATTTTCCAGTAATTTTCTGTCATAACAAATTAATAAAACTGCAAAATTTAAAATTATTTTTCCATACCTAATTTGTTATGTGTTTATTTTTCATAAACATGTTTTTCTAAAATTTAAGGAAGGACAGTCCTTTTTGTACACAAGGAGGACACTAAGCCATCCTTCTTTCAACTGTTATACTGATGTCTTGTTTTGGGTTTGTACTTAATTTTTAATTATTATAATTAATTAGAGGGTTGCTAACTGTCCTCCTATCACAGACAGTTGTTCATTTAAATGATCTTCCTTTGTTCTTCCCTCTTTATTTCTTTCTGTTCTTTGTAAAATAAAAGCCATCCCAAAAACCTAACTCTTTTAAATCAACTCTTGAGCAATATGAGTGACAATTTTTCAGTATGAACCCCACCCCAGACCAGCATTTATGTGTTTTTTTTCAATGTATTCAAAGCCCAAAAGTATTCAATGGCCAAATTAGTTTGAGAAGCACTGCTCTAACATATGATGGTGGGTTTTTTTTTGTTTTTGTTTTTTTACAGTCTTACATTCCAGTGTATAGCATTGTCTAATGCTTTTTAGTAATCTGTGAACACCAAAGAGAATTCATCAAAGCAGGCTGTGATTTCCACCTGTGCAGGGGATTTAAAGCATAGGGGGCCAGAAGTAAACCAACAATGCACATATACCTAACCACCTGATTCTCCCACCTAATCACATCTCTGTGCTTCTAGCAAATGACTGACATCATGATCCTTCCACAATTTGGAAATGGTTCCCAATGGTGGAAGCCTAAGTTTATGCAACTGCTGTAGAACAACACCTACAATCAGATACCAAACTGAAGATATTTATCTTGTCTGCCTCTCCCCTTCGCTTCTTTCCTGAATTTCCCACATCCACAAGGTGATTTTTAAAAGGCATTCTGAGCTAATCTTATGTGAACAGTGAGATGTAAAATTTATTATCCACATGTACTTGAGCATTCAAGTTTAACTTTTTTGTGTGCAAGTGAAACTCTGTTACTCAAACACATGTGAAAAGTGAACACAAAGCAGTGCAAACACAGCAGAAAGAGCTCATTTTTAAATCTGGGTGACTACTCAGATAACTCTAGGTGCAGAATATTGAACCTTAAAGTGATCACTAGGCCAAGAACTAGTTCATACATCCAAGCCACTTGGAAGTTTTAGAAGAAAGATGGAAACACTTACATGGCAAATTATTTTGTAAATATGACTACTATTTTACATGACTCAGACATTTGAAATATCAGTTGTCTCAGCAGAGATAGACTAGTGAGCAGAATAAAGGTGAGGTGGGAAGAAAGTACATTTTGAATGGAAATGGCTGAAAACTCATGCAAATATAAAATAGTTTTGTGAGTTTCAAAGATATCAAGCTAAGTAGCTAAGTTTGAGATGAAAGCATTTTCTTCTGTAGTGATAATGGTGGCATCTGACAAGTTATTGGGATTCACTTTCATTAACGTATACAGATAGATGGCTGGATAGTGATAGGTAGGTAGATAGTTCCTATTGTTTCTGTATTCTTGTCTTTTTTTTTTTACAGTTGCTTTAGAAATATTATGCCTTCCTTTCTTCAAACATCACTCAGAGGGATGGCTTTATGGATATGATCCCACTGTCATTATTTAGGCAAAACTTCCACTGACCTGGAGTATATAGCTATCTCTTCAGTTTCACAGTTATTTACTGCTTGGGTATATCAACAAGATTGTCACTGGTGGGAAAAAAAAAATTCTCAAAACATCCATTCCTCTAAGTGATGTTTGAAGAAAGGAAGGCATAATATTTTTAAAGAAACTGTATTAAAAAAATTTGAAGACAAGAATACAGAAACAATAGGAACTATCTACCTACCTATCACTATCCACCCACTTGTGTGTGGGGGTGGGGTACTAAGCACTACCTGAAGTGGAAGTAAAAGGTTTCCTTTCCAAATGTCAGTACTTCAGAATTTTCAGAGAAAATAAACTAAATACATTTGTATAGATAGTACAATAACTCAGAACAGAAGTAGAGACAGACTCTTATTAAAACAAAAAACAAGCAAACAAAAACCCAAGAAAACTGATGAAAACTGATGCAGGATTCTGGACATCCATTCTTTCCTCAATATATTTTAAATAAGTCCTGTCATTGTAAAGTGGACAAAAACTTATAACTACACCATAATTAACTTAATCTGAAGATAGATCTATAGTCTGAGTATAGTCTTCCTAAATTTAGTTTTACAGTAGAATACATACTGAGGTACTGTAATTCCAGACTTGTGGTTATATATCTAAGTTTTAATATGAGCCTCTGCTAAACTGTTTTTCTTTTACAAGTCTCTCCTCTCTTTCTTATAAGACAGAAGGAGATAAAACACAGTCTGTATTTTTATTTTGGAGCTGCCACACAGAAGCCTCTGGCATATCAAGGACTTTCCTTACTACTCCTTAAGTTACTCTGAACATGCTCAGTGACCTCTAATTCTAAGGATGCCCTCAAACATTTCATAAGCTATTTTTGGATAATTGACTCCCCCCCCTTCATCCTATATCCTACCTTTTCTGAGGGAAATCTTTGAAAAAATTGTACCAGATATTGCATTAACCCCAACAACATCTCATCTGTATTTCACTGCAGATCATCCAGCTGAACTTCAAATGTAGATACAATCTGCAAGGGATATAGGTGTTGATAATCAATATTTTCCTCAGGCCAGTGGAAGATCAGAAAACTTGCTGGTTGTATAACAAACAAGGAGCCCTGTGGCACTTAAAGACTAACAAATTTATTTATTGTATGAGCTTGCACAAGAGAAACTCCCTCTTCATCAGATGCTAGAAGGTGGGGGAACTTACAGAATGGGAGGAAACTAAATGCAGAGAAGTGTAAGTCATGGGATCAGTTCACACTGACTTAGACTTCCCTGCAATTATTTTCCTCCCATTCTGTAAATTCCACCAATCTTCTAAGTATCTGATGAAGCTGGAGTTTCTCCCTTGAAAGCTCATGCAATAAATAAATTTGTTAGTCATTAAGTACCACAGGACTCCTTGTTTGTTTTGCTGAACTAGACTAACACAGCTGCCCCTTTGGAACTTGCTGATTGTATGTATTGGTACCACAATAACACAACAATTCTGCTTAATCCTTTCTGAGAAATCCCAGTGTATGATGTCACCTGGGCCTCCTTGGATAACCACCTGAATATGCAAAGATCAGGGCAAGCTGCAGAAAGGACAGCAGATTCTCCCAGCACTGGTGAATTACTTGGAGATAAACTCCCCAACCAGTCACAAACAATTCTTCCAATCCCCCACACTATCAAGAAGTCACCAAAAATATACTCATCCCCCTTTACTGCACATCAGCTCCTCCAATTCTCACCTAGCCACTGAGTCTCTTAATGAAATAGGTTCTCCTGACTCCAAAGAGTCAGCCACATCACCCAGAACAATATAGGTTAGGATCTTACCCAAAATACCATGCTGCCAGCCAATCTTTCAGTAACTACAACTAAAGGTGTAATATACAAAGAAAAGAAACAAAATGGGAGATGTTATAGGGTCAAAGTAAATCACGTACATATGATTTAGGGCCCATAGAAAGCAAGTCCTTGAAGAATTTGGAGTTTACAGGTCTTAGGCACACATCCAATGTCTGGATGGGTTTAAGTCCTTTTTTCAAAGCTTCATTTGTTAGAAATGCAGTTTTAAGGAATAGAGACCAAATAGTTCAGGTGTAGAGTTTGTTCTAATTCTCCCCTGAGAAATAGCAGGGCGGTTTCCAGGCCAGTGCTGGCTGGGATCTCAATCCTGCAGCCCAAACTTTCCCTGAGAAGCTTGGACAGATGTGAGATAAAGGGATTATGTTCCTCACTCCTTCTTACAGTTGTAGCAATGTGGGCATTTGCAGGTCACTCCTTCATGTCTGCTTTGATGACAGTTCTCAGGTACTTTCTTAAGAGGAGAGTAGTGATGTATATTGTCCTTTGAAGTAAACCTTCAACTTCTGGGCACCACAGGCAATTAGCTGTATTAGCACCATTAACAGACCATTTACACTGGAACATCAAAGGTCCATTTAGATGCTAATATTCCCTTTCAAGCCCTTCCAACAGAACAATAGTGACAGACAGGGAAGCAGTTTATTTACCTTGCTATCTTCTAACAGGATATGTGTAAATTTCATTAAGAAACCACTCTGGATACACATGCATATCAAAGCCTTAGCCTAGTTTCCTATAATATGTCTTTAAAGGTTAGATTTGGGCCATATATTTTACAAGATGGCTTGGTCTTCTCAGGCTTAGCATGAAATATGATATATCTTTTTATTTCTAAAGGACTATCAAAGCTCAAAAGGCTCAGTTGTGTCATCCCTTTCATTCACACTTTGTGAAGTCAATGAAGGAGATCATGAGGTGTATAGACTACACTTATCACCATTAGTAAGCTGATCAAATCAATCCCAAATGCCTTTCTACATATCAAGACCAAGGAATAGTCTATGATTTCCCAGTGTCTGGAAAAGATTATTCTTTATTTTCAACCTGCAATCTTATATTTAATTTAAAGAAAAGAGAGAGGATATACTAAGTGGTAGAGAAAAGCATCATGAGGAGCTGGCAAAGTTTCCTGCAGTTACGGAGTCTTATGTCCTTTGTTACAGTGGTTTCAAAATCTAGGGTTAGCAGCAGTGACCAGGAGCAGAGTTTTCCCCACCTTTCAGGTGACCAAAAGATTGTACTTCCTTTTTATGCTGACCTTGCCATAGCCATCTATGATTTGTTAAGCAAGCTAGATAATGGTAATGTCTTCTATTTGGGTCTAAGCATGGAGACCAGGCTAAATCTCAGTTAGTGCATAATGACATTACCTGCCTATCAGCAAGACAAAAGCTGACAAGAGTTCCTTTTACCTGTGCTTCATGTCTGTACTGGCTGCCATTCAATATTTAGATTACAATCAAGAATATGGTTTACATCTACAGTAAAAATCACTGGTGGCCTAAGGATAACTTTTCTGTTTCTAATCCTTCATGTCACATCATCTGGAATGTTTAGGATAACTGTCCCAAGGGTGAGACACCAAGTCTTCAAGAAGTCATGTGGTATTTAGTTTCTGAAGTTGGGAAGCACTTTTTGCATTTACTTTAAGCTTTGTAAAGTAGATCCAGACAGTGCTATAATGGGTGCCCTCAGAATGTTTAGAGTAATAACATCAAAAGCTTTCTTTTTAAAGGAACAAGGGCGTCAAAAGGGCAAAATATATCTTTAACAGGATGGCCTAAGAATAGAAAGCTTCAGGCTAAGTAAGATAACAGGAGATAGCTGCAGGTCCTAGAAACCCTAACCATCATAAAGCACAAACATTACACACTCAAAACCCATCATTATTTGTAATGAATTCTGAAAAGATGATATAATGTCTGAACCCAAAGTCATACTAAAATCAATATGTCACATAATTAATGATATGTATTTTGGAGAACAAATTTGAAACAGAAAAAGAGATACAAGATAGTATTTATAAGCTCTTAAATTATATTTAAAAAATAATACAAAGAAAATGTATATTTTCTGTGATCTGCTGATCATCTTGATGTAACCACTGAATAAATTATAGCTTTGTATTTCATTATTGATTTTCTGTATCGTTGTTAATATTTTGATATAATTTCAGGGCTAACACCACATCTGAATTACAGAATACTTTATTTCACTGTAGAAAAATGGTAGTTGAATAAATCTGGACACTCTAATCAGTAGCATAACTATGATTCACTACGTCTAATCTGACCTTTTTTTTTTTTTGTTGAAAAAAAAAAGCCAAATTGAAGCAACATATTAAATCTTCCCAAATTTCTTCCACTAAATGAAGTCTTAAAAATAAGATGGGAGGAAAGGCTCTGCAATTGACATATCCTCACGAATTCCAGGGATCCATAAATATCACACTTCCACCAACATTGTTGCAAATACTTATTAAAGAGGAGGAAGGGCTAACTGACAAGATTTGGTGTTGATTCAATTTTAGATTATTCAGGATGAAGAAGCATGGTGTGGAACTGCAAAAGGAGCTACTAAAACTAGTTAGCATTATGACAGATGAAATTCAGTGAAAACAAGCACAAGTAATACATGAGAAAAACAAAACTAATCTACTGAGGCACTAAAGAGTTGTGAATTAAATGCAATATCACCAGGAATTAGTCTATGCATCATTCTGAGCACCTAGCAGAAAGAAATGTATGTGCTCCCCACTGAGATTGTAACCGGGTCCTCGCTAAGCGCTTAACACAGAAAGAGGTAACTTGAACCCTTTACCTCAGCCTGTGCTTCTTTGATAAAACACCTTTGGGACCTAAACTTATACAAGTTGCATGAAACTATCTGTACTGGCAGGCCATGTAATTTAATGAGATATTATAGAGCATGAATTTTCTGCACATATTCATAATTAAATAGTGAAATTTCATGCCAGAATATTTTATTTTCCCAAATGGTGCCCCAAAATTTCTATTGTTATTATTTAACTCTTCATGGTATCAAAACCTGCATTCATTCCTTAATCCCATATTCATAACTTTTCTTAGCAAACCTTTGACTAGTGTTGTTGTTGGGTTATTGTGACTGGAAGAATGAAATGAATGTATTCCTTTTGCTAGCATATGATTTACTAATCCAAAAGTATTTTTTTCCATGATTGAATTCTTTCTCTAGTCAAATGGTTTCCAATGAAGAAGTCTTAAAACTCACATAGTACATCTTCTTAATGATTACAAGAACAAATTAGACCTAAAAGCACTTGAAATAGTATTGCGTGGAAAATTCAGTTTGTAGAAAATGCAGTAGAAATAAACAGAACTAATGTAATAAGAATTATTGTTACGCGTTAGCTCTGTGTTCTTGAGGAATCAGAGCATGGTATCCAGCCTGTGCCTCCCCTGCCCCACACACACCTCCCCCAACCTCTGCTTGAACTGGAAACCAAAAACAGTCAAAAGGAAGTGGGAGACATCCTTATCTACCCATATCCAAAAGCCATCAGCACAGTAAATGGAGATTCATTTACATTGACTATGGAGAGCCAAGCTCCAAAGCAAGAACTGCACTGAATTCTGGGATTGAAGAAGCAGGGAGGCATTGCATGATGGGGGGGTCTCACACCAAAATGAACAAACTCAGCAATTATCAAACCATTCTTGTCATAGACATGATAATTGATACCCAAAATCCTGAGTCTGCTTGATTGTATTGTGAGCTTCCCTGAACCTCCCCTCAGCCAGGAATGTGTATTGGCCACTTAAACAAGTCCTTATGAAAAACCTTTACTCATATCCAAGAGTGAGTACTGTAAGTCCTGTGTACGTCCTGATTAGATCCTTTCTGAATCTTGTGTGAGTTTGGATTGAGTCCTGAGTCTTGATGCTCAGATCTAAAGCTGTATCATTTCCACTGGGACTTGGCTTTTCTTCTTCTTTGCTGATTGCTGTGGGAGCCTGAGCTGTACAACCTGGGAAACTTTCTGCTACACAGAATGGTGAGGGCCCCCCACCCCAGCCTCGAGCCCTCCCTCTCTCTCTCTCTCTCTCTCTCTGTTTAATTATGACTCTCTCTCTAGGCCTGATACAGTAGAATCTAGGTAATATTGTAGCTGGGTGTTTTTCTTTCCTTGTATGTTTATTAATGCTGTAACTGGGTATTTTGGGGTATTTTTCTCTCTTTTTGTAATTATTATTAATGCAAGTTTTAGATACCTAGTAATAAAATGCCTTTTGTAATCAAAGCAGTTTCCAGACTCTTTTAAGGTATCATTCCCTCTCCTTTGTGGTCTTGGTTTCTTTATATCGCTTTGCAGCAAAGTTTCTATTACCTAGCCAAAGATCCCTGTGATGCCCACAACCCTGTAAGGTTTGCTCATTAATGGGGATATTAGCCTGATTGACTCCACAGGCATGTAAGGGTGACAGCTGAAAAGTGCTGTTTGACCCAGCCTGACTGAGTCCAGGGGCTTATAAGGGTAGCAGCTGAAAAGTGCTGTGTGACCCAGTCTACTGAGTTCAGAGACATATAAGGGGTCAGCTGAGAGTGCTGATAGACCCAGTCTGCTCAGATGCACCTTGTTAATTGATGAATGTGTATATTGGGTGGGTATTTGGATTTGGGCATTGGAAGAATCCAGTCCTGAGAAATCGAGCTCCTGCAAGGGTTGCTCCCTTGGGAGAGAGCTTGCAGAAGGGATAAGTAAGCTCCATATGGTGACACAAGCAGTACACTAATAGAAATAACATCTTCACCAAAGAGAAAGTAACCCTAATAAATAAGCATACCCCAATTTGGTGAGCAAAGTTGGTAACATTATACTGTTCACATAAATAGTACGCAGTGATCTTGAAAATACCTTGTGATTAACACTGCTAAGTGTATTGAAAAAGCGCATAAAGATATAATTCCTTTCCTTCAGAGAGACATCCTGGTGCAATTGCTAAAATATTGGAATCCAATCATGCATTCCCTACAAACATGAATGCATTCTCATTGTCCTCTACTGCAGTAAGAGTTGCAGAATGTGGTCTTTAGACATTGTAAAAAGCTGACCATCTTCACATAGTACATTATTCAAAGTACAAATGTACATTTTTAGAATCAGATGCAATGTTTTTAATTTACTCCATCCCCACCAATTTCCTATTGCCATGATCTCTCTCTCTCTCTCTCTCTCTCGGGAAGAGGAACTTCTTTAGTGCCATTTCCTGTGACAAGTGTGGAAAATTTCTATATTCATTTCAATTATTACATGTCTCATGGTGTCCTCTCGAAGGCAGAATTCCTAAAAATGTGATAATTTTCTTCTCAAATCCTATTATTTATAAATTAATTGTATCTGATTTTCTTCAGCACACTTACACTGCAAAAAGATTTTCTAATGCAATATTAAGGTTGAGAATTTGAAACCAATGATTAAAATACTCACAGCAACCTAAGCTCTCCTAGATATACATATGTTGAAAATAAGGAATTTCACCCTACAACTAAAACTGCAACAATGAAGCACTGTTCATCTTAGGTTCCAGGT
This sequence comes from Podocnemis expansa, assembly GCA_007922195.1. NCBI lineage: Eukaryota > Metazoa > Chordata > Testudines > Podocnemididae > Podocnemis > Podocnemis expansa. The sequence continues at coordinate 43,621,721 of ML681966.1, read as the reverse complement.
CCTCTGCTCTCTAGTGTAATATTTGGTCACCATGATTTCAGATTGCTATGCAAACTTAGATGATAACTTATTTTCTTTAGAAATGGGTAAACCACAGGGCTAGAAGTTCAGTTTTGTTTTGATAAGAGGTATACCAGAGCCACAAAACTCAGATATGTAACTCATAACTAGACTCTAACCCTGCCTTTCAATCTCCATCTTCTCCCATTACTGGTATAAATTCCATGCAAAATAATGAGAGAGACCAGCCTGTTATTTGCATTTGGATCTAGGATTGTACTTCAGCAAGAAACATGGTGGTGTCTAGGTATTGGATGAGAGATTCCAAAAACATCAAACATTCAAATATATATTAACTAAGTTAGGGTACCCATCTTCGAAGCATCTGAGGAAGTGGGATCTTCTCCCACGAAAGCTCATGCAAAAAATAAATCTGTTAGTCTTAAAGTGCCACACAACTCCTTGTTGTTTTTAGATGTGTGTGACAATCCTTCCCTTTTAGTGGGAACACAATGTGAGAAAGATTGCCTTTCCCCTCTATCCCCAACCTCACAGTGGATATTAGGGATTAAGAGATGTCTCAGTGACATCTTTAGCCTAATGCAAAAAATGTTTCAGGCAGATTAAAAACCATTTCTTTTCTGGCAGTAATGTGTTATGGGAAAACTCCCATTTAGGGTGCCTAGGTGGACCAATCAGTACCAGACACCACAGCTTAGTGGTTGAAAAGATTTTTATTCTTGTACAAGAAGAGAAAGATTACAGAGTTCCAGCAGAATCAGTAAGCTTTCCGCCCTCCTAATGCCACAGCTATTCCTTATATACTGTGTAATAAACAACTTGCATCACCATGCATACATTACAGGATAACTACAAGGCTCTTCCTTCAATTGTTCTTTGTATTTCTTCATGGACACGTCCTTGCTTTCTTGTTTGTCCTACAATTGCTCTTTGTATTGCCGGTCAATTGGCAATTTTCCACTAAACTTTGCTCTATCACTTGGCTAACTTACATTGTCTTTTACCTACTTCATTTTATGTTAGTCTTCTGTTATTAAAATGCACACAGACCCATTTTTTTTGGTAAAGTTTCCATAACAAATGCTAGGGTGAGGGCTGATCTTGAAAGCCTCTCAATGACATGAGAAAGTGGAACTGAGTCCACAGCTGCCAGCTGAACTGAAAGCTTTCTGGGGGACAGCCACAGCAATGAGGCACAGAAGAGTAAAGCACATGGAACACCAGAAATCATGTATGATTTCAGACAATCCAAGTGAGCTATGTACACTGTGCTGTCACAGCTATAGGAGCTTTTAATCACTTTCAGGTTTTATGTCTGAATATGAAATAGACTATGCAGGGGTTAAATATAATTTGGCAGGCCCCAGAACCCTCCTAAATTTCTGGGCCCCTTTCCCATAGTGTGTGAGCCCCAGCCCATATAGGCATTTGTAGACACTTCTTGGAACCACATGCATAATTTATTGCTCTGCTAAAACCCCCTAACTACGCCCCCCCCCCGAGGCCGCAACCCCCCCGGGAGACCCCCCCCCCCCGCCAAAAGCACACACACACCCTGCCCCACCACAATCTGACCCAGAGGCATTCCCCCCCTCCCCCCAGCAGCTCTGCACCCCCCCCAATCCCAGAGGCCAATGACCCCCCCGAAATCCCAGTGGCAAGGGCCATCCCTGTCCCCAGGGGAGTGCTCTGTGTGCAGCTTGCAGGCACCTGTTGTGCTGCTTTTCCAAGCTCCCCCCCCCGCCAGCTATTCCTGTTCCTCCAGACACCCCAAGCCTCTTCCTAACCCCCCAGTCCTGCCACTGGCCCCCACGGTCCCCTGAGCCCTTTCCTAACACCCCCACTCTGCCACCAGCTTCCCCCTCCCCCAGACCCTTCCCTGCTAGGCCAGCTCACCTGTCCTCAGTCCCATTTCTGGGGCCCCCTTACCTGGCTGCCATGTGGAGCGACCCCGGCACAGTCCAAATCTCCACCCCTGAGCCTGCTCTGACTGAGGCTCTGAGCATGCTCAGTCAGAACAGGCTCAGGTTGGAAGTTTTAAAAACTCCCAGGCCCAGGCTTGAGCATTTCCTTGCTGGCCAGAAGACAGAGCCAGCTCTGGGGGAATGTACTGGAATACTGCATACCGGTGAGTTCCTGTAGTTTTAGGGGTCCCTGGAACACAGCATTCTGGTGCATTCCTCTATTTTTAGGGAGGTCTGGAATGCTGCCCCCCTAAAATTAGGGGGCTCTGTAACAGCAACTTACTTTAATCCCTGAGACAATGTACATGATTCTTCCATAATTATCTATCAGCTGGTACATTAAAAATACTAAATCAGTTATTTAAGACAGTGTATATAGTCCATGAAAATCAGCACACATTTGCTAATTTGGTATAAGAAAATTGCAGTATGAAATTGATTTTGGAGGTTTACCTTATGTGAAAACATATTTGTCTATGTCTTCAGATTAAATATGATAAAGGTTCAGCTGAAAGAATAAGCCATCTTAAATTCCAGATATGGTAATCCTCAGTAAAAATTAGACACATTAGCAGATCTGGAAAAATAGATATAAACAACTAGACAGAAGGACACAGTACAGATCAGCAGGTGCATCAGTGACATTCTTGCTCAGCATGCTTTTGAAATGACTTTTCACTTCATAATATCAATTTATCATTTACATATATCATGCTAGACAGGGTGATTGCAATAAGGACACCTGGCACCATGTAATGTGCTATGCTACTTTGGTTGCATATAAAAACAGTGAGAAAAGTTCTGGTCCATTGAGGTTAGAGGGACTTTTGCCACAGATTTAAAAAGGAGCCAAGATTTCATCCAATATACCCTTTTCTGCTACACTTCCACGCTTCTCATTTAGGTCAACTACTTTGTTTATTTATTAGGTTTTTCTCCATTACTGCAGTAATAATCCTTTGGGCAGTTACAGCCAGATCCTAAATGTGCCTCTAATATCTTTTCTCAGATGTATGTAGATGGCTACCTTCCACTACGTATTTATTTTTCTGACCTTCTGCACTTCAGCTATACATGAGCAGCACAGAAAACTATCCTCTTAGCTGTAGCTGTGGAAATTATTTAGCCTCTTCTTTTTGCTAGACAATCAACTTGTCTTGCTTATCATAGAGTAATAGAATGGTAGAAGATCAGGGTTTGAATGGACCTCAGGAGGTCATGCAATTCAACCCCTTACACAAAACAGAACCAAAAACAGTTACTCATCACTGAAAGTAACAATGCACATGCTTAGTTAAGTAACTGTGGCACGGGACAATAGTTGTATTTGATGCTTTTCTATAAATGGTCTCTCCAAAGCAATCTAAATATATGGAAAACCTCTTATATTACTATTTGCTTAATTTAGAATTTCTGAGGCAGAACTTAAGATACAAGGATGAATTCGGCCCACTACATAGTGTATATACATTTTTGAGTTTTGCTGTTAACATATGACTGACAACTCCTGGTTTTGTCAGCTGATCTCTGATGTATATCCCAACTAATAGTATTCTATTAATTAATACATATGTTTCAATGCCTTTACTCTTCTTTTCCAAACGATTTAACAGAAATCAGTCCTCACTACAAGGTATCAGTATTAATATACTTCCTCACAATTTCCAAAATTAATTAGTTAAAGCAAAGTAAATAAAAAAAGGAAATACTTAGAGTAACAAATCAGTAGTCCAGCAACATCTGTGTGTCCTATAATGAACTTCATTACATTTGTATTTTGACTTGTTTTGGCAGAATAGAATTTACAAAGTACCTATGCACTGATGCTGAATTTAATATTTTGTCCTAAGCCAAATTTAATATTTTGCCTTAAGCCAACTACAAGGCAATTTAAAAAAAAAAAAGTTTATTCTTCATTATTGTGAGACTTAAAATGCCTCTATCACAGATTCCAAAAGAAGGTAAAAGCATAATTTTGAAGCAAAAATTCTGAATTGACTATAATATCCTATGAACATTTAAAATCATAGAAATAGCAGAATGAAGAAAGAAAACAATAATTAGTGTGCAGAAACAGAATCATTTTTATCATGTCTATGATCTTCTGTGTTGTCATTTAATTTTAACTACAGAAATTCCAACTTCCAAATTTCACCCCAGCTCCCCTCACTACTCCTTGTGGGTAAGTCTACACTAGAGCCTTAGGTTGACTTGAAGAAGCTTAAGTCTACTTACAGACCCCCATGGCCACACTGGTGTTTTATAAGTTGACTTAAGCGCTTCCTTAAATCAGCTTAATAACAGCACCTCTTCAACCACTTTCCAGTTCATAATATTTGGTTTTGCCTGGTAATGTGCCACATAGCTGAGCTCAGCATGCTTGTGTATACATGTGCAGAGATGGCCTTTGTTCTCCCTGACTGTGGTCTGGAGTTATCATGGCTACCCACAGCCCAAAAGGACTGAAATAACCAGCAGCAGAGAGATGAGGTGACATCTGATCCGTTATACTGACTCTTCACTGAGGCGACCCACTGGTTACAAGTTATGTGGGTTTAGTTTCAGAAACTACCAGAACAATGTACAAACCAGATGCTCTATCCCTCAGCATCTAGGGCATTCACTCTACTTCAATGATGCATGCTCGTGCAGAAAAAAACTGCATGGGACTTACAAATAACATCTGTATTATAATATCATGCCTTTTTCTGCCTTGTTAATAATTAATGAACAGATGTATTCTAGAATCTGATCATCAATCTAAATTTTAGTAACCACAAACATGGTGACATTTAATATTGTGTAACAAGCTATCATCAAGGAAGTCATCTACTTTATTTCCCTTAATTATATGCAGAGTAAAACTGCCTAAAATATTGTGTTCAGCTTTTAACCGATGAATGTTATCCTACCAACTCATCATTGATTAAGCAGATTACTTGCTGCTTTTTTTTCCTGTAACTGTAACTTATCCTTTTTTTTTTTTTTGTCAAAATACACAACCAAGGGAAAATAAAGTGCAACTTATTTTTGTGGTGCTGATTGTGGAAGGTTGGTGGCGAAATGTAGACTAAAACTTATGCAGCTGCAAACTAATCACCCACTGGTGTTCTCTTTCTCTCTCCCTCCCATCCTTCATACATTTCTCTTTCCCCTATCATTTAGTCTAGGAAACTGTATATGAAAAGGGCCAGAAATGAGGGGTTCTCCTCCCCTTCTCTCCAATCTGGGAGTGTGCAGGCTTGGAGGACTGGTAATCTCCCTGGGAAGTAGCAGTTCACATCATTCCCTCTGGCCTGTGTCCAGCAGGAGGAACTGAGTCGCTAGAGAGAAGAAAACTCTCCTTGTTAAATTCGAGGGTGACCGGGAGGTTTTTGTTTCCCATATTCCCTATATGCAAAAGAAGCTGACCCCATTTCCCTTCTTTCCCTGCACTTGGAGAACAAGGATGAGAATCCAGCTCAGCAGCCCAATTTGCTTTAGCATTTGAAATCCTGTATAAATTACTCCCCTTTGTGTCTTTCTACTCTGATCACCACAAGCCAGAAGGCACTATCCAGACAAAGAGAAAGAAAATTATTACTGTATTGGGACTGGTATCTCCACCTTTAGTGAGTCTACAAAGCATAACGTCTTGTGGAAGTAAATATAGTCAAACACAGGTGGGGGCTTAAGCTTTGCTACTACCAGAGAGATCCAGCAGTACTAAGGTTCTGAAGTCATAGAATTATAGAAATTGGAAGGGACCATGAGAGGTCATTGAGTATAGACCCCTGCACTCATGGCACAACCAAGTACACTCTTAAACTATCCCTGACAGGTGCCTGCATAACCTGCTCTTAAAAAATTCCAGTGATGCAGGTTCCACAACCAGCCTAGGCAACTTATCACAGGAGTTAATCACCGTGATAGTCAAGAATTATTTCTTAGGGTATATCTCTACAGAAAAGGTTTTCAAAATAAGGAGCCTTTTTTGAGGGGAGGGAGGGAGGAACTTTTTACCTGTCCATGCAGGCATTTTGTTATTTTAAAACAAGCTCTTCATTATTTTGAAAAAAGGAAATGCTATTTCAAAATAACTCAACCTGATTTTATTCCAAAAGAGCAATTCTTTCAAAAAAGTTATTTTGAAAAAAGCCATTCCAAGTCATGGAATTGACCTTTTTCAAAATAATGGCCCTATACTTTTCCCTGCCTTCCCCTGTTTAGAAATAGATAGTCTAGTGAAGACATTTCTATTTTGAAATACTAATTCCTACCTTATTTTGAAATAAAGAATCTTCACTAGACTCCTATTTCAAAATAAGAAATTTTAAACAATGCTATTTTGAAATAATTATTTTGAAATAAATTTGAAATCGTTATTTTGAAATAACTATTTCAAAATATCTTTGGCAGTGTAGACATAGCCTTAATGTCTAACCTAAACCTCCCTTGCCGTAACTTGAGCTTATTGCTTCTTGTCCTATCATCAGCAGTTAAAGAGAATAATTTTTCTCCCTCCTTTTCATGATAATCTTTTAGGTACTTGAAAAATGTTATCATGTCCACTCTCAGTCTCCTCTTTTCCAGGCTAAACAAATGCAGTTCTTTCAATACTCTCTCATAAGTCATGTTCCAGACCTCTAATCATTCATGTTGTTCTTCTCTGGACTTTCTCCAATTTGTCCACATATTTCCTGAAATGAGGTGCCTCGAACCAGACACAATACTGCAGTTGAAGCCTAATCAGGGCTGAGTACAGCAGAAGAATTACTTCTCATGTCTTACTTAAAATACTCCTGTTAATACATCCCAAAACAGTGTTTGGTTTTTTTGCAACAGCGTTACACTGTTGACTCATATTTAGCTTTTGGTTCACTATGACACCCAGATCCCTTTCCATTTTGTATATGTGCCATGGATTGTTCTCTCCTAAGTGGAGTACTTTGCACCTGTCTTTATTGAATTTCATTCTGTGATCCTATCCTCCAAAGCACTTGCAACCGTTCCCAGCTTCGTATCATCTGCAAACTTTATCAGTGTACTCTCTATGCCATTATTTAAATCGTTGATGAAAATACTGACTAGAACCATACCTAAAACCAATCCCTTTGGTACCCTACTCATTATGCCTTTCCAGCATCACTGTGAACCATTGATGATTACCTTCTGGGAGCAGTTATGCAATAGTTTTGCACCCATCTTATTGTACCTCCAACCAGGTTGTATTTCCCTGATTTGTTAATGAGAAGGTGATGCCAGACTGTATCAAAAGCCATACTGAAGTCTAGATATACCACATCTACTGCTTCCCTTCTATCTATAAGCCTTGTGACCCCTTCATCGAAAGTTACCAGGTTGGTTTGACACAATTTGTTCTTGTCAAATCCATACTTAATATCACTTATTCTCCTCTAAATGTTTTCTAGTGGATTCCTTAATTATTTGCTGCATTATTTTTCCTCGTACAGAGGTTAAACTGACAGGTCTATAATTCTCTGGGTTGTCCTTGTTTCCCTTTTTATAGAAGGGCACTATATTTGCTCTTTTCCAGTCTTCTTGGATATCATGATTTTTGAAAGATAATAGCCAATGGCTCAGATATAATCAGAGTCAGCTCCTTGAGCAGGGGTGTTGCTGTCCCCAAAAAAAGGGCTGGGGCTAGGCCCCGGGGCCCTCCCCCACCCTGTCTCACGCCACCCTGCCAGGCAGCCCAGGCAGGCCCAATTTGGCCCTAGCTGCCGCCAGCTAGTGGCAGGTGGCCCGGACCCTGATCCAACTCCTCCCACTGCATAGCAGGCTAGGCTCCTGCTGCTGTTGGCCAGGGACAGATGGCTAGAGCCAAATCTGGGGCAGGGCCAGCCCAAGGTACTGCAGGATATGAGGCCAATGGGCCCAGCAGCAGTGACACCCCTGTCCTTGAGTATTCTGGGGCGCATAGCATTAGGCCCTGGTGACCTGAAGATACCTAACTTGTCTAGGTAATTTTTAACTTGTTCTTTCCCTATTTTAGTTTCTGAACTTATTCCATTTTTACTGTCCTCCCTTATGTCAGGCATCTAACCATCACCAGCCCTCTTGGTGAAGATTGAAAAAAAAGATCATTTAGTTCCTCTGCCATTTCCACATTTTCTGTTAGTGTTTTTCCATTTTTATTGAGTAATGGCCCTTCACTGCCCTGGATCTTCCTCGTTTCTAATGAATTTCTTTCTTTCTTTCTTTCTTTCTTTCTTTCTTTCTTTCTTTCTTTCTTTCTT